>JAVGVS010000103.1:454274-849675 GCA_032718565.1 Distichodus sexfasciatus | reverse complement strand
GAACTTTTTATATAAAAGGACTAACGACTGATTAGACACTGCTTGGCGTGTCATTAAAAAAATTTTCGCGAAGGAACCGCCAAGCGTATAGGGCTCCCTCCGCCCAAAACGCACAGCATCTTAACCTTAATTTTCTTTTTATATCTTTCCTTACGCTAAGCGTTTTAAGTAATATAACCAGCGGCTAAAACCTAAAATATAGTTTATCTCCAACCGCGGCGGGACTGAGACGCAAAAACCGACGGCAACTTCTCAGCGATCCTGCTCAACTAATAACAACGTAAGTGATATCTGTTCTTTTAAATAAGATGCCTAATGGTGATGTTGTTTTCTGTAGTGAGTGTAGAATGTTTAGCCTTAGCTCCTCCGTCAGCAGTAACAGGTTAAGTAGTGATAACTTTATCTGTAAAAGGTGTAAGATGGTAGAAGCTCTGACGGAGAAGATGATAGAACTAGAGGCTCGCCTCCAGATGTTAGCACAGTCGCCAGGTAGCCTTTTAGCTGCAGGTTCGCAGTCAGGGAGTCTGGGGGCTTCAGGTTCAGATTTAGAGCGTTCAGGCCCAAAAACTCCGGCATTAGGGTTCCCGCAGCAGAACCAATGGGTGGCGGTTCGGCGACATAGACGGAGAGCCCGAGCTTCGGCAAAGGCTACTCCCGAGCACCACTCTCCATCTATCAGCGTGTCGAACAGGTTTACCCCGCTCAGTGAAACACCCGCTGAGACGCCTGTTGAAAGTGCTCTGGTGATAGGTGATTCTATTCTACGGCACGTGAAAATAGCTAGACCCTTAGCGGCACCAGCAGTCGAGGTAAATTGTTTACCGGGAGCCAGAGCGCCGGACATCAGGGCCAATCTTAAGGTGCTGGCCAGTAATAGACGTAGATATTCCAAGATAGTCGTCCATGTCGGCACCAACGACGTCAAGCTCAGACAGTCTGAAGTAACCAAAAGTAATTTTAAAGAGGTGTGTGAGCTAGCCAAAACAATGTCGCATGCAGTAATTCTCTCTGGCCCCCTCCCAGCTAGACGTAGCGCCGAGACCTACAGCAGGCTCTGGTCGCTGAACTGCTGGCTGTCAAAGTGGTGCTCTTAAAATAGCATAGGTTTTGTAGATAACTGGTCCACCTTCGAGGGAAAGCCTGGTCTTTTGAGCCGGGATGGTATCCACCCCTCGTGGGAGGGTGCTGCCCGTATTTCAATGAACATAGCAGCTAGCCTTTATGCAGGTTCAGGTGTAGGCGGCCATTGACAAACCGGAGCCAAGACCAGGCCGCAGGCAGAAAGGCTAAACTGACCGCCTGCGAGTTGCCTTGAGCCGCCACCTAGGTACCACCATATTGACACTGTCTGTGTGCCCCGAACCAAAAATAGTTCGCGTAAAATGCGAAAGGCGTCTTTTTCCAATCTAATTTCTATTAAATTAGAGCAGCCAATGCAGAATATCTGTAGCACTAAGCTGAAAGTAGGACTACTAAATATTAGATCATTAACTACTAAGGCACTTATTATTAGTGAAATGATTTCAGACCACGTCCTAAACGCGCTCTGTTTAACTGAGACATGGGTAAGACCCAATGAGTATTTAGCCTTAAATGATGCGACGCCTCCAGGATATAGTTATGAGCATAAACCCCGACTCAGTGGTAAAGGGGGAGGTGTTGCAACGATCTACGAAAGATCTCTTTCAATAACACAGAGGTCAGGACCTAAATTTACATTTAAATCATTCGAATTATTATTCCTTAGAATTGCAGACATATCTGCAAAACCTAACTCTTTGTCGCTCCCTCTCATTACGATTTACCGTCCACCAGGTCCTTATTCTGGATTCCTAACTGAATTTTCAGAATTTCTGTCAGACCTGGTTATTTAAACTGAACGAGCAATAATTGTGGGGGACTTTAATATTCATGTAGATAATGAACAAGATCCTCTGACAGCAGCTTTTACTAATTTACTAGATTCCATGGGCATTGTTCAAAATGTAACTGGGCCCACTCACAACTGCGGTCATACCCTTGATTTAATCCTATCGTTTGGTCTTAATGTAGATAATGTAATAGTACTGCCTCAGACGAGTATTATTTCTGACCACCATCTCATTACATTTGATTTTCACTTTAGTCAAAACACAAATACTACAACTCGCTTCTGCTCCAAGCGTACAATCACTTCAGATACAGCTAGTAACTTTATTGATAATCTCCCCGATCTGTCGTTCCTGACAGTGGAAATGTCTAATCTTGCTGAACTTGAGAGTAATACGGACTGTCTAACTTCTACGCTTCGTTCCACCTTAGATAAAATTGCTCCGTTAAAAATTAAAAAGGTCAGAGAAAACAAAACATCCCCTTGGTATAATGACCACCTACGTAGCCTAAAACAAGGGACACGGAAACTAGAACGTAAGTGGCGGCAAACTAGATTAGTGGTCTTTGAACTAGCATGGATAGACGCTATGGGAAACTATAAAAAGGCTCTTAGAGCTGCGAAATCAGAATACCTATAATTGCTAATTGAAAATAACAAAAATAATCCTAGGTTTCTATTTAACATGGTATCCAAGCTGACTAATAGCCAGACCACTACTCAAACTGTACCAACATTGTTTTCTAGTGGCGAATTTATGAACTTTTTTGACCAAAAAATTTGTTCAATTAGACAAAATATTCTAAAATCTCAAGTAACTACAGTGGTTGGCCTTGACAAGGCAAGTACTAATACTGCAGCCATCTTATTTGAATCATTTACTCTGGTTGACCAGTCAGATCTAACGTCTTTAATCCTTTCCTCAAATTCATCTACTTGCATGTTAGATCCTGTTCCAACAAGGCTACTCAAAGAGATGATTCCAGTAGTGATTAAACCTCTACTAGCAATAGTTAACTCCTCTATTAGCATTGGCTATTTACCCAAATCTCTTAAATTAGCAGTGATTAAACCTTTGCTGAAGAAGCCCAACCTGGATCCCCTGGTAATGTTAAACTATAGACCAATATCTAATCTCCCATTTATCTCCAAAATAATAGAAAAAGTTGTTGCCAGTCAGCTAACCTCGTTCTTGCAGGAAAACCATATTTATGAAATGTTTCAGTCTGGGTTTAGAGCCAACCACAGCACAGAGACTGCTCTGCTGAAGGTAGTGAATGATCTTCTCTTATCTGCTGATCAGAGCTATGCCTCGCTCCTAGTGCTGCTTGATCTTAGTGCTGCTTTTGATACTGTTGATCATGCCATTGTCCTAGATAGACTTGAACATGTTGTTGGTATCAGGGGAGTGGCCCTCTCTTGGTTCAGATCCTACCTTTCTGACCGCTATCAGTATGTAAATGGTGATTCCTCTGAGCACGTCAGGGTGAAATATGGAGTACCACAAGTATCAGTTTTAGGTCCCTTGCTGTTCTCGCTGTACATGCTACCTTTAGGCTCAGTCATTCGTAAGCATGGAATTAGTTTCCATTGTTTTGCAGACGATACACAGTTATATATATCGGCTAAACCAGAAGACAGACAGCAATTTCAGAAAATGGAAAAATGCTTATGTGACATAAAAAAGTGGATGTCGGATAACTTCCTCCAGCTAAATCTGGACAAGACTGAGGTCCTTCTTACTGGCACTAACGCCACCAGAAGTCAGCTATCTGACGTCAGTCTTGATGGATTATCCATTATACCAAGTAATGTTGCTAAAAACCTTGGTGTTACTTTAGACTCCAATCTTTCATTTGATGTACATGCTTCTAACTTTAGTCGCACCGCCTTCTTTCAACTCCGTAATATTGCTAAACTAAGAAACGTGCTATCCTTTCAAGATGCAGAGAAACTAGTTCATGCATTTATTACCTCAAGACTCGATGTCTTATTCTCCGGTTGTCCAAATAGGTTGTTAAATAAACTCCAGCTAGTTCAGAATGCAGCAGCCAGAGTCCTCACTAAAAATAAAAAATATGATCATATCACCCCAATTCCATCCTCACTCCACTGGCTACCAGTAAAATTTCGTGTCGACTATAAAGTACTTCTCTTGACCTATAAAGCTCTGAATGGTCTTGCACCGCAGTATGTGAGTGACCTCATTTGCTCATGATCCTGGGACGGCGCTTGGCTGACCGAAGCCTCACCGGGACTCTTTGGAGATGCCCCAAGCTGACACTGACCATCTCGACCCTACCAAGCTGACGCTGATCAACCGAACTCACCAGGAGTCCCGGAGACGTCCTGAGCTGACGCTTGACCTTATCAACCCTCCCAAGCTGATCCTGACCCACTGAAGCCGCACCAGGACTCCATGGGGACATCATCATGAAACCAACTGGGATTGGACCCTATGGACGTCTACTGAATTAGCAGCATGATACTGAACTAATTTCAGCTTAATGTTGCTGAGAGGGTCCTGCAAGTGGCCCATCAACAACCCGGGATTCGAAATATCCCTTGGACTATTTTTGTATCTTTGCTTCTTTAAATAACTAACAACTCATCTTGAACTATTGCTTGTTGTACATTAAATGTTCGTGCACCCGGTCGCCCAGAGGAGGATGGGGTCCCCCTCCGTGTCTTGGTTCCTCTCAAGGTTTCTTCCTATTAGAGGGAGTTTTTCCTTGCCACTGTCGCCTCAGGCTTGCTTGTTGGGGGGTTTAGGCTGGTTATATGTAAAGTGCTTTGTGACAATGACTGTTGTTAAGAGCGCTACATAAATAAATTTGAATTCTGAATTTGAATTTTGAATAGTTCCCTATAGACTGTTTACCAAGCTGAGGGACCTAGGACTCGACAACCACTTGTGCACGTGGATGCTGGACTTCCTCACAGGCAGATCTCAGGTGGTGCGGGCAGGCAGGTGTGTCTCCAGCAGCATCACCACCAACACAAGAGTTCCTCAAGGGTGTATGCTTTCTCTGCTGTTATATTCACTCTACACTTCGGACTGTGTGGCCTCTCATAACTCCAACAACATTGTCAAGTTGTGTTAGAGACACAGTGGTGTTAGGATTAATCTCCAATGATGATGAGATGGCCTACATGGACGAGGTAAAGAACCTGGCATGCTGGTGTCATGAAAACTGCCTCCAGCTGAACGTCCGCAAGACGAAGATGCTGGTGGTGGACTTCAGCAGGAGACAACGTGACTACAGACCCCTCACCATCAGTGGTGCTCCAGTGAAAAAGGTGTGTTTGTTTAAATACCTTGGTGTCTATGTCTCTAAGGACGTGACCTGGGCTGAATATCAATGTTCACGTCAAGAAAGCAAAGCAGTATCTGTACCACCTTAGGAAGCTGAGGAAGTTTGGAGTTTCCCCTACCATTCTGAAAGCTTTTTATTCTGGTGCTGTGGAGAGCATCATCACACAGAACATCGTGTCCTGGTACTGGAACAGCTGTGTTCAGGACCAGAAAGCCCTCCAGAGAGTGATCTGAGCAACGGAGCGCTGCTGCATGTCAGCTCTCCCTTCCCTGTAGGACATTTACGCCAAGAGATGTAGGACCAGAGCAATTAGGATTGTAAAGGACTCGTCTCATCCCGGCAATGGACTATTTCATCTTCTGGAATCAGGCAGAAGGTTCCGCACCATCATGGCCAAAACAGAGAGACTCAGGAGGAGTTTCTATCCTCCTTCTATCCATTTTCTAAACCAGGACATGCCTTTTCTCTAAAAGCCTTATTTGCCATTCCATACTGTCTCTCAACTCATATTTTTATGATCATTTATACTGTCTGCCATATTTCACTGACCAAATATTACATGCTCCTACTTTGTTTGCTACATTGCTACATTGTTCACTGCTGTGCAGCTGCACTCGGCACTTTAAACAGTCTCATTGCAGCTGTTATCTGTCTTCAGAATTAATTTTGTACACTCAGGTAAAAACCTCAGTACATATTCTTTTCTATTCATCCATACATGTAGATACACCTGCACCCGGCACTTGGGCCTTAAATTTAATTATACTCCTTGCCTTCTGCACATAGGTAGCTCTATTGTATACAAGAATGTGAGACCTCGGCCCAGACCAAGGGAGGAACCCACCTCACTAAAAAGGCCACCTGACCAGGACTCCAGTTCCAGACTTTCACAACGACCTCAGTTCACCAGATCAACGTCACCAGAATTCTAAACCAATCATAGCCACATCACCTGTATTTAAGGACTTGCAGTTACAACCATACCCTGCAAAGTATTGTGATGCCTAGTGCTGCATACCGAGCGTTCCTTGTGTTTGCCTGTCTCCCTTTGACCTTTGCTTTCTGTTTTTGGATTACCCCTCTGCTTCTGGCGATTTGGACTTGTTTGCTCTGTGAACTGTGTTTTCTGGTTTTGACCTTTGCTCAAATAAACTCTCGGTTTTTCCTCAATTTAATCCTGTGCCTGCGATCTGGTTCTGTCGACTCTGCGTTTGGGTTCACCTGACCTGCCGTTACAAAGAAATAGTTATTTAGTTTTCATCTTTATTTCCCTTATCTCCTTTTCAAGTTTGTATTTGTATCTCTATTTTATTTTAATTGTGCCTAAATTGCACAGTCACAGAGCGGATCAGGATACATTTCACTGTATGTTGTACCTGTATAATTTTCATGTAACAAATAAAAGAATCTTGAATCTTGAAGCAAGAACTAATAGACTGAAAAACAGTTTCATCCTGCTTCTATTAGGGCACTGAATGACACCTAACCACCATCTCCACACCTTAACTGATATAGATACAAGCTCGTGCAATATGTTTTATGTGCAATTATTTATTATCACTGTTGGGCACATTACTTTTAAAAAGTAATTAGTTATAGTTACTAGTTACTTCTTCCAAAAAGTAACTAGTTACCAGGGAAAGTAACTTATGCATTACATTTTTTTAAAATGTTCAAATATGTCAAAAATGTGGATCTCCCCCCTGGAAATTTAGCTGTTTGTTCAATTATTTCTAATATCACTGACTATGAAATATGTGTAATTAATGAAATAGACACTTGAAATAAATAAAAGTCTAAATATAAATAAAATACATTTTTAACAGAAAACATACACAAATCTACGCTCTTCTAATATTGCTGTGGAACAATGTGAGACAAGACACCTATCAAATTTAATATATCATTGTAGATTTGGTCATTACTATGTATATAATAACAGAATGATAAAACACAATAGATGTTTTTTTGTATTTTACTCTACCTTAGCCAATCATCATCCCTTATGAGGTTGTCTCGCCCCTCACCAAAGAAAAGAAAAAAGCTTTGCCGCTCCTGAAGCTGAGAGCTTGGTCAGATGAAAACAGCTTAATGACTGTAACGTGCCACATGTTATTGTCAATAAAGGTAACGGCGTTGTAACAATGGAAACAGTAATTGTGTAGATTACACGTTACTGAAAAATGACTTTTTTTTCCAGAATGTCGTTATTCTCATCACTGTTTATTATATTTTCATTTCTTATCTTATTTTATTTTTGTATTCTTAACCTCAATCAATATTCTCTTACGTCGCAGGGACTGCATCTAATTTCGACGTACTTGTTACAATGACAATAAAGATATTCTGATTCTGATTCTGAAATAGAATATAAACAATACACATTAAAATAGAAATGGAATGTTTAATATAAACATTAAATTAGAAGTAGAAGTAGAAAGAGAGACAATTAGGATGCAGTATTAACCCACACAACTATGGTCTTGGAATTGACTTTTGCACTGAATGTGCATGAGGTCGGTAACAGTTTCAATATGAAAAATTCTATACAGACAGTATATTAATAAAACAGTATCTCTTATAAAGTCTGACTAACATTCAAGTTGGATAAAGTATGTGCAGATATTGAAACAGGAGTGGAGAACTAGAGTCTGTGAAATATTTTAATAATTTGTGCAGATACAGTTAGTTTCAGTGCAACATGAATGATATGCAGTGTTTGCATCACAAGAGAGTGTTGTGTAAAGTGTAGAGGTGCAACAGAGTCAGTTCACAGTCAGGGTGTGTGTGGGGTGGAATGTGAGGGCAGGAAGTGTGTTCAAGAGTCTAATGGCTTTTGGGAAAAAGCTATCATTCAAATTCAAATTCAAATTTATTTATATAGCGCTCTTAACAACAGTCATTGTCACAAAGCGCTTTATATAACCGGCCTAAACCCCCCAACAAGCAAGCCTGAGGTGACAGTGGCAAGGAAAAACTCCCTCTAATAGGAAGAAACCTTGAGAGGAACCAAGACTCGGAGGGGGGCCCCATCCTCCTCTGGGCGACCGGGTGCACAAACATTTAATGCACAACAAGCAAGATGTGTTGTTAGTTATTTAAAGAAACAAAGACACAAAAATAGTCCAAGGGATATTTCGAAACCCGGGTTGTTGCTGGCCCACTTGCAGGACCCTCCCTGCAACATTAAGCTGAAATTAGTTCAGTATTATGCTGCTAATTCAGTAGAGTTCCATAGGATCCAATCCCAGTTGGTTTCAGGATGATGTCTCCATGGAGTCCTGGTGCAGGTTCAGTTGGTCAGCATCAGCTCGGGAGGGTTGACAAGGTCAAGCATCAGCTCAGGACGTCTCCAGGGAATCCTGGTGAGTTCAGCTGGTCAGCGTCAGCTCGGTAGGCTTGAGATGGTCAGCCTCAGCTCGGGGCAACTCCATGCAGTCCCGGTGAGGGTTCAGTCAGCCAAGCGTCATCTCGGGATTAGCTCGGGAACAGCTCGGAAAAAGAAGGAGAGAGAGAAGAGAGTTAAGTGCCCCAACCTAACCTCTGGCAATGCTAGAGTAACTATGGCAGCCTAGCTAAGAAGGGAGAGCTGGAAGGTAACACAGACATGAGGGCTTCCAGGGGTCTCGGCATTATACCAAACCACCGTCTGCAAACTTGAGCGATCAGCAAGAGTGGTAAGATGACAGCACCAATCCCCCCTTTCACCTTTAATCTCAAATGACCATGAACCCCCAGATCTCACCTTAAACTAAGAAAAAGGGGACTTTAATATCCAAAAGACTGACTAAACAGGTAAGTCTTATGCCTTGACTAGGGATGCACCGATACCACTTTTTTACAAACCGATACGAGTACGAGTATTTTTATTTGTGTACTTCCAGATACCGAGTACCGATACCGATACTTCTTAAATTCTTAGATGTAATTCACTGGGAGGCAGATTTAATTTTCTCCTTTGCAGATTATAACAAGGCTAAATATCAAATCATTAACACAAGGCTTTTCCACGCCAAAAATAAACAGATCTTTCTGGTTTTAACAAAAAAGTGTCATCACATTAAACAAAATGTAAATATAAGCAGATAAATGAAATGAAATGCACTGCATAGTTAACACAGGCACCTTAAAAGTCAGCAAAACGTACTCTGTTGACACATTCAGGGCTCCAGACAAAAGAAATAAGTTAGGAGCCTGGCTTATATTTACTTTATGACTAACACTTCCTCAATTTTGATTGGCTAGCAAGAGAGAAGTGATGTTGATGAGCAAAACAAACAAACCTGTCCACCAAACGCTTTTTTTGCACTGAGAGTGGATGAAAACCTCACTTCCAAAGCACTTTCTCGGCGCTTGTTGTTGCTAAGTGACAAAAAGCATTGGGAACTTCCGTGTTTGGTCCTATTTTATATAAACATTGTAGCATCTTCTTTTGAGTTCGGAAGTTTAGATGCCGCTATTCGGGCTCATCGTAACGCAGTCTTCTTTTACTGTCTATGGATACAGCAGGATTTTTATGCTTATTTATTTTCCCCGCTGGGGACGTAGTCACAACGGCCACCTTAACTATAAAATTTAAAATAATTAAAAGCCGTTTCTTGCTTCTTTAAAAAAAAAAATTCCCTTGGATTGAGAGAGACGGTTGCCACTGGCGACTGGAAAGAACAAACAATGGAAAAAAAATCCATTTGCACTGGCGAACATTGTAGTCGCCATCTGGAACTCTGGATTTCACCCGAGTTTGTGGGCAGGACCTCTGAACCTAAGTTTCTGGATCGTTGTCTCCCCCTAAACATTGAAGTCAGGTAGGACAACAAATTACATCCACCGACTACGACGTTTATTGTAGTGAAGAACCATTGAGTGGTACCGGTGCGTGTGTAACGGGTGTATCTACTGTCCTAGAACTCAATAAAGGCCACTCGTGAAATCCTCTTGTACTCTGCGTTGTGTTTTCTGAGTTGCGCTGCTGCAGTGAAGACAGACTCCAGGAACTGTTGCACTGTTCGCTTCGTTAATACTGTTCAATCAGCAACAAAGACAAAAGTAAATGGTCATCTGTAATCAGTCCCTTCTCTCAGCTCAAGCAGCGCGAACTCACTGTACTTAATACATGAACAATATTACACATATTGTAAACAAAACTTTGTCTTAAAATTAAAAAAAAGAACACAAATGAAATACTATTGAATAAGATATGCTAATGATAAAATTGTAAAAAAGTGCAACATCATAACATGAATTTCGATCATCCTAAATGCAGTCAATATGTATCATAACCAATAACCTATAGCTAACATACACTGGGTGAGAAACATACCTGTTCAATCAGCAATAAAGACAAAAGTAAATGGTCATCTGTAATCAGTCCCTGTTAGCAAAGGAAAATGTGCTCAAATTAGCTTGCTAACAGAACTTGCTAAACACAACTTGCTAACAGACTCTACTTTCAACAGGTTGTCGCTTCAGTGAAGGAATAACTGCACATTCACACAATAACAGCAATCATCTACAGCTACTTTAGAGCATGTTTAGATGTTTTCTTTTTCTTTGAACAGAAAATACACATTTTGTTGCTCTGACATAGGAATGCCTACCTTCTCCTAACCCTAACCCTAACCCAGGCAGCGCGAACTGAGAGTAACATAGCGATGACGCATAACAACAGCGCCACGCTGCGATCTCTTAAAGCGTCAGTAACATATTATCACCACAGTGTCAACAAATTTTATACACAAAATATTTAAGAACAAGAAAATAGTATTTAACAGAATTTGGTAATGTTTCAACAGAAGAACAAAAAAAATATATATTAGCTTATGTTTTACACTGGTTACACTGGTTTACACTTTTACACTGGATAAGTATAAGAATAAGACATTACAGTAATCAAGCCTGGACGTAATAAATGCATGAACCAGTTTCTCTGCATCTTGAAAGGAGAGCACGTTTCTTAGTTTGGCAATATTATGCAGTTGAAAGAATGCAGTACGACTAATGTTAGAAGCATGTACATCAAATGAAAGATTGGAGTCTAAAGTAACACCAAGGTTTTTAACAACAGTACTTGGTACAATGCATAATCCATCAAGACTGACCGTGATGTCAGATAGCTGACTTTTGGTGGCATTAGTGCCAGTAAGAAGGACCTCAGTCTTGTCCAGATTTAGCTGGAGGATGTTGTCTGACATCCACTTTTTTATGTCAATTAAGCATTCTTCCATTTTCTGAATTCCATTGTCTTCTGGTTTAGCCAATATATATAGCTGTGTATCGTCCGCAAAACACTGAAAACTAATTCCATGCTTATGAATGACTGAACCTAAAGGTAGCATGTACAGCGAAAACAGCAAGGGACCTAAGACTGATACTTGTGGTACTCCATATTTCACCCTGACGTGCTCTGAGGAATCACCATTTATATTCACATACTGATAGTTGTCAGAAAGGTAGGATCTGAACCAAGAGAGGGCCACTCCCCTGATACCAACAACGTATTCAAGTCTATCTAGGAAAATGGCATGATCAACAGTATCAAAAGCAGCACTAAGATCAAGCAGCACTAGGAGCGAGGCATAGCCCAGATCAGCAGATGATAGATCATTCACTACCTTTAGCAGAGCAGTCTCTGTGCTATGGTTTGTTCTAAACCCAGACTGAAACATTTCATAAATCTGGTTTTCCTGCAAGAACGTGGTTAGTTGACTGGCAACAACTTTTTCTATTATTTTGGAGATAAATGGGAGGTTAGATATCGGTCTATAGTTTAGCATTACCAGGGGATCCAAGTTGGGCTTCTTCAGCAAAGGTTTAATCACTGCTAATTTAAGAGATTTGGGTAAATAGCCAATGCTAATAGAGGAGTTAACTATTGCTAGTAGAGGTTTAATCACTACTGGAATCATCTCTTTGAGTAACTTTGTTGGAACAGGGTCTAACATGCAATAGATGAATTTGAGGAAAGGATTAAAGATGCTAGATCTGACTGGTCAAGCGGAGTAAATGATTCAAATAAGATGGCTGCAGTATTAGTACTTGCCTTGTCAAGGCCAACCACTGTAGTTACTTGAGATTTTAGCATATTCTGTCTAATTCAACAAATTTTTTGGTCAAAAAAGTTCATAAATTCGCCACTAGAAAACAATGTTGGTACAGTTTGAGTAGTAGTCTGGCTATCAGTCAGCTTGGATACCATGTTAAATAGAAACCTAGGATTATTTTTGTTATTTTCAATTAGCAATAATAGGTATTCTGATTTCGCAGCTCTAAGAGCCTTTTTATTGTTTCCCATAGCATCTTTCCATGCTAGTTCAAATACCACTAATCCAGTTTGCCACCACTTACGTTCTAGTTTCCGTGTCCCTTGTTTTAAGCTATGTAGGTGGTCATTATAGCAAGGGGTATGTCTTATTTCATCTAAGGTGGAACGAAGCGTAGATGTTAGATAATCCGTATTACTCTCAAGTAGGGGTGCAACGATTATTCAACGTTGTCGACAAAAGTCGACAATAAAAATAGTCGCCGACGAATTTGATTGACAATAAGTCGATAATTGTCGCCAGACATATTTGTAAACGGAGTGAGATGTTTTCCCTTCTTTCTACCTGTGCAGTACTACCGCTTTCCAATAGAGTGCACCAATACACCACACTCTGGCGCGATTCGCTCTTGCGCAATAGCATTCAGTGACAGCTAGAAGAATGGCCCTATGACGTCACATCAACGCCAAAACTAGAGCGCGGAAAATGGCTTGCCGCAAAAATTTTGCGGGCGTAAATTTCAAAGTCGCGAGCGCAAATGTGAAACTCGAGAGCACAAAATTAAGAGAGCTGTATTTTTCTTCTCTCGAATGTCTTTTTTCCTCTCGATGCGTTAAATGTCCTCGCGCACAAAGTAGATTACCGTCGAGCGGCTTTTTTGCTCGAGTGAGATTTCTACGCGTGTGGTTTGAAAGGGGCGGGTTTGGGCAGTTTGGGGGCGGGGTTTTTTGGCAGCTTCTGCCAGCGAATCCTATTGGCCGATGGCTCCTGGTTTTGTGATTGGCTTAAGAAAGTTCCTACAGAAAAACCAAAGATGTTGGAGGAAGAGGGGCGACGGGTCGGTTAAACGCAAGTTATAGTTTATCGACTTTATAATTATAATTCAATAGTTAGGTCTTACACGTTTAATAAGCTCACAAAACGGTAAAGTAACCAACACCTTTGTCACTCGCTCATAAATGTTATAATGGTATGTTACCATTTTCTCAGTACCATCACAAAAACCAGGAGCCATCGAAAGGCTAGATAAGGCAAAGAAGAAACTTATTTATTAAAATATGCTTTTGAGTGAACTATCTTTCTTGTCTTTATTATTTACCACAAAATTTAAATAACCTCATACTAAATGTAAAAACTGGTAGCTAAATCGGAGCCATTTTATAATTATACAATTTATAATCCGATTAGTCGACTAATCGTTTTAATAGTCGATGACTAGTCGACTATCAAAATAGTCGTTAGTTGCAGCCCTACTCTCAAGTTCAGCAAGATTACACATTTCCACTGTCAGGAACGACTGATCGGGAAGATTATCAATAAAGTTACTAGCTGCATCTGAAGTGATTGTACGCTTGGAGCAGAAGCGAGTTGTGGTAATTGTATTTTGACTAAAGTGAAAATCAAATGTAATGAGACGGTGGTCAGAAATAATACTAGTCTGAGGCAGTACTGTTATATTATCTACATTAAGACCAAACAATAGGATTAAATCAAGGGTATGACCGCAGTTGTGAGTGGGCCCCATGACATTTTGAACAATGCCCATTGAATCTGGTAAATTAGTAAAAGCTGCTGTCAGAGGATCTTGTTCATTATCTACATGAATATTAAAGTCCCCCACGATTATTGCTCTTTCAGCTGAAATGACCAGGTCTGACAGAAATTCTGCAAATTCAGTTAAGAATTCGGAATAAGGACCTGGTGGACGATAAATCGTAATGAGAGGGAGCGACGAAGAATTAGGTTTTGCAGATATGTCTGCAATACTAAGAAATAATAATTCAAATGATTTAAATGTAAATTTAGGTCCTGACTTCTGTGTTATTGAAAGAGATCTTTCGTAGACGGTTGCAACACCTCTCCCTTTACCACTGAGTCAAGGTTTATGCTCATAACTATATCCTGGAGGCGTCGCATCATCTCATTGTGCAGCTTGAACTGTAAGTTGTGAAAGGCTGAGCGCTAAATGTAGGAAAGGTGTGAAACTCACCATAGAGTAAAAATCACAGCGATCGGTTGATAATTGGGAGTCTCTTAAGTTTTAGGAGTTTCTAAGGAATGCTACAGAAACGCATGCTGTCTGATTCAGTGCGGCGCCAATGCACACTACCCTCACACCAACTAACTTCATGTCCTCTTTCACCACATCCATAAATCTCCTTTTTGGTCTTCCTCTCAGCCTCCTGTCTGGTGGCTCCAACCTCCTTCTACCTACGTAATCATTGTCTCTCCTCTGGACATGTCCAAACCATCTCAGACTGGCGTCTCTGACTTTATCTCCAAAACATCTAACATGAGCTGCCCCTCTGATGAACTCATTCCTGATCCTATCCATCCTCATCACTCCCAAAGAGAACCTCAACATCTTGAGCTCTGCAACCTCCAGTCCTGCCTCCTGTCTTTTCCTCATTGGCACTGTCTCCAAACTATACAACATGGCTGGTCTCGCTACTGTCTTGTACACCTTTCCTTTCATTCTTGCTGAAACCCTTTTATCACACCTCACACTTTTCTCCACCCATTCCAACTTGCTTGCACACATTTCTTCACCTCTTTTCCACTCTCTCCATTGCTTTGGACCATAGACCCTAGGTACTTGAAGTCCTCTACCTTCTTTACTTCTACTCCCTGTAACTTCACTCTTCCACTTGTGCCCCTCTCATTTACACACATGTAGTCTGTCGTGCTGCGACTAATCTTCATTCCTCTCTTTTCCAGTACATATCTCCACCTCTCTAGCCTTTCCTCTACCTGCGCCCTGCTCTCACTACAGATCACAATGTCATCTGCAAACATCATAGTCCATGGAGACTCCTGTCTAACATCATCTGTCAGCCTGTCCATCACCAAGGCAAACAAAAAGGAGCTTAGAGCCGATCGTTGATGCAGTCCCACCTCCACTGAACTCCTCTGTCACTCCTACAGCACATCTCACTGCTGTCTCACAGTTCTCATACATGTTCTGCACCACTCTAACATTTCTTTGCCACTCCAGACTTCCTCATGCAATACCACAGCTCCTCCCTTGGCACCCTGTCATATGCTTTCTCTAAATCTACAAAGACACAATGCAGCTCCCTCTGACCTTCTCTGTACTTCTCCATCAGCATCCTCAAAGCAAAAATAGCATCTTTAGTACTCTTTCTTGGCATGAAACCATACTGCTGCTCACAAATGCTCACTTCTGACCTAAGCCTAGCTTCCACCACTCTTTCCCAAACTTCACTGTATGACTCATTAGCTTTATTCCTCTGTAGTTGCCACAATTCTGTACGTCTCCCTTGTTCTTAAAAATCAGCACCAGAACACTTTTCCTCCATTCCTCAGGCATCTTCTCACTCATCAAGATCTTGTTGAACAACCTAGTCAAAAACTCTACTGCCACCTCTCCTAGACACTTCCATACCTCCACAGGTATGTCATCAGGGCCAACTGCCTTCCCCCTCTTCAAAGCTTTCCTAACTTCATCCTTACTAATCTCAGCTACTTCCTGATCCACAACAGTCACCTCTTCTACTCTACATTCTCTCTCATTTTCCTCATTCATCAGCTCTTCAAAGTACTCTTTCCATCTTCTCATCACACAATTGGCACCTGTCAGTACATTTCCATCCCTATCCTTAATCACCCTAACCTGCTGCACATCTTTTCCATCTCTATCTCTCTGCCTCGCCAACCTGTACAAATCATTCTCTCCCTCTTTACTGTCCAACCTAGCATACGGGTCATCATACACCCTTTGTTTGGCCTTTGCCTTCACCATACACTGCATCTCCCTGTACTCCTGTCTACTCTCCTCAGTCCTCTCAGTGTCCCACTTTTTCTTAGCTAACTTCTTTCTCTGTATATGCTCCTGGACGTTTTTGTTCCACCACCAAGTCTCCTTATCTACTTTACTCCTTCCATTGACACACCAAGTACCTTCCTGCCTGTCTCCCTAATCATATTAGCTGCATCTGTCCAGTCATCTCGGAGCACCTCCTGGCCACCAAGAGCCTGTCTCAACTCCTCCCTGAAAACCTCGCAACACTCTTCTTTTTTCAGCTTCCACCACCTGGTCCTCTGCTCCACCTTTGTTCTCTTCATCTTCCTCACCATCAATTTCATCCTACAGACCACCATCCTATGCTGTCTTACTACACTCTCACCTACCACTACCTTGCAGTCATTAATCTTCTTCAAATTACAACATCTACATAAGATGTAGTCTACCTGTGTGCTCCTCCCTCCACTCTTATGAGTCACCCTATGTTCCTGCCTCTTCTGGAAGAAAGTATTTACAACAGCCATTTCCATCCTCTTTGCAAAGTCTACCACCATCTGTCCCTCTTCATTCCTATCCTGGATACGAAAGCTGCCCATCACTTCCTCATCAACTCTGTTCACTTCACCAACATGTCCATTAAAGTCTGCACCAATTACCACTCTCTCAACTCTGGGGATACGCTGCATTAAATCATCTAGCTCACTCCAGAAATTCTGCTTCTCTTCTAGCTCATATCCTACCTGTGGGGCATAACCACTAACAACATTGATTATTATTCCTTCACCTTCAAGCTTCAGACTCATCAGCCTATCTGACACTCTTTTCACAAAATATTACCATCCTTTAATATCCTGACAAAATATATCATTATAGCCTCATAAAAATCTAGCAATATTCAGCCACAACTTTAAGGGTATCAAGAGACATTTTCCCCTGTCGAACATATCATTTCTGTCAGGTGCGACATACATCAGAAGTGACCACCCGCTGACATGGGTTATACGCAGGGGTTGATTTTTTTTTTTTTTTTGTATTCTAATGAATGAATTGGTACTCACCAAAATTTAAAATCTTAACGTATATTCACCTAAATTTCCATATAGAATAACTACATTTTTAGTACTGTCTAGAGAACACAAAGAAAGTGCATCTTGGTATGGGAAAATACAGCTGTACTCAGAGGTGGGAGGTTTGAAAGTAGCCAATCCGAGAACGTTATTCATTTCTCCTTACTTCCGATTGGCTGCTGTCCTGTGACGCATCATAACGATCTCCTGCGTGTTTATCTCCAGTTTACCTTTACATTTTTTAAAGGTAATGGATTAAATGGAGTTATAATGAAAGTAAAGGGGTTTGAGGGCATATTTAGTGTTTAGACTAAAAATAGGCATTTATAGGATTTTTTTTCAAATCACAAATTCGCGGTTTTTCACAATTCGAGGGTGCTCTTGGAACTCTTACGGTCTTTCTAGCTTGCTAATCGCTAACGCTAATTGCTCGTTCACATAACTAGAATTACAGTACATAGAGCCAACACAATTGTCGCTACGCTACAAGATCACGGGCGCACACACATTCTCCAAAGCAACAGTACATAAAACATTACTCAATATCAATCACAATAACAAACGAGATATTGACAGACGTTTTCTCCTCATCAGCCAGGTGCTAAACAAAATTCCCTCCTTTGTTTATCAAGACAAACCTATCGGCATTATCTTTCAAAATAAAGCCACCAGCCATTATAGTGTAACTAACATTAACTAACAGGACAAAATTAACACAGAAACATGAAAAACAACGATTTATTACTAGGGAACTTACAGCCTTTGGTGGCCCCTAACTTTAGACTTTGGGTTTCAACAGAGATCTTTTACACTGCAAAAAAAAAATAGTGTCAGAAAATAAGAAAAAGAAAAGGATAATAAGAAAAAAGGTACCATAATCAAGCAAAATTATCTGCCAACATAGTGAGAAAATTTATCTTGTAAAGGTCTCCTAAAACAAGAAAAAAATCCATGTTTTTAGCTTTAATAATACATTGTATTCTTAAAATAAGTAAAGTTGTCATGAATTTCTTAACTCGTAGTGGAGAGCATGATAACCTTTCAGTTCTCTTGATTAAATTTCATGTTAAAAAGTTCTTATAATCAATAATTTTTTTCTTAATAAAACAATTGTAGCCAACGTGTCTTGAAATTAAATTATTTATCTTACACATACAAGTCTAGTCAAGTCAGTTATTCTTAAAATAAAATTAAAAACCCAGATCTATTTTTTTCTTAAGATTTTCTGGCTTGTTAAGATTTCATTTTTTGCAGTGCAAAAGAATGATTATAGTATTGTCTAGATTAGAGACTATGTTTTTTGTGGTTATGTATGTATCATTGTTTGCCCTGATTGCCCTTTTCAGTCCTGTGAAATATTACACATATCATTGTGTCTCTTATTTAAATGCACATGGGGCACACATCTGATTCATATTCATATTCAGTCCTGGCAAAAATTATGGTATGCTTGTCCACCTCCATGCCTCATTATGAGCCTTTAATAATAAAAGGTAAAAAATGTTTAAATGATGACTGAAACATGCTGATTACATATTTAAAAGGGTTGGGACAAAAAACTGTAGCTTATGTAAGAACAATTATAATGAAGCAGGCATACTTCACCGAAAAGCAGAATGCAGATTATAGAATGAAGTATGGTATATGCAGTTTTGGAAACAGCTGTACTTTCAGCACAGTGGTACACTGACATAATTCTCACCAGATTCAGATTGTAAGATCCCAGCCCAGACCAAGGGAGGAGTCCGCCTCATCAGACTCCAGTTCCAGACCTTCACAATGACCTCACCTATACCTATATTTAAAGACCTTCATTTACAACTGTTCTCTGCAAAGTATCGTTATGCCTAGTGCGACTTACCGAGTGTTATTTGAGTTTGCTTGCCTCCATTTTGACCCTTGCTTTCTGTTTTTGGACTATGCTTTTGCCTCTGGCGATTTGGATTCGTTTGCTCCTTGGACTGTGTTTCTGGTTCTGACCTTTGCTTGAATAAACTCACCACGTTTTGTCAATTTCTCCTGTGCCTGCGACTTGGTTCTGTCGACTCTGCATTTGGGTTCACCCGCCTGCCATTACACAAATGCTGTTTTGTGTTGATGATTTGGTCAGAGTCTTTGAAATTCCCTATTATTTGAATACAAGAAATGTAAATCATGAGAGTTGGTAAATTAATTTGTCATTAGGATATAAATCAATTAAACTAAATCAGTGTGTAATTGTGAAGTGTCTGCTAATGTAAACAAGATGATTCCGTTGAAGAATGTCAGTCATTTTGAAATAAAAGACTATTTATTTATGTAACTACATTGACTCACTTATCATTATATTTACATTTTTATACAGTTTAGTGCAAAAGTCTTGAGCCACCCTCATTCCTTTATAAATCAGATAAATCAGACAGATAAATCAGACAGAATGTACAGTAGCTTATTGTAACATGTGAAATCAAACATGTAAATAATATTCCTAATCCTAAGACTACATGGAAAAATACTCAAGAATTCTGGTTCTTTTGATGCAAACTATTAAGACCTGAAGGGTGGCTCAAGTCTTTGGCACAGCACTGTATATTCAGGGTTTCATTTATGTATTCCACTATTCATTTTATGAACACATTATAAACCAAATAAAAAACAAACAACTAAATAAATAGCCACATTTATTTATTTATGTGCTTATTTATTTAACTGTTTGATTTTCATCCTAATGGCACAGAATCTATTGTGTTGACATCATTTATTATAATATCTGTGTGATTTCCACTAGTAATCAGTAATTATGTGACGGTATTAAATAGTGTTTGGACACTGCTGTTCATGATATAACAAATTCTCTAAAATAAGCTAAGAATAGACCATATGTAAAGCCCTTTAATAACTTGTTGCACTCTTTCAACAGATTGACAGAGATGTCATTCCTCTTATGGAAGATGGTGATGTGGTTAAATACATTTCATCATATGGAGATCGACTGGCTTTCCTGAACTACAATACTCAAGACCCACTTCAGAAACGAAAAATGTTTCTGTTTGAAAAGCTGTGGCAAAGCTCAAGATGAGAAAGGAATCTGATGCAAGCAAATCTAAAGTGCCCAGTGTTGAACCTCCAATCCCTGCAAAGAAGGGAGGAAGAGCAAGTAATCACAAAATTGAAATAGGGTGCACAGTGAACGTGGACAAGTAAGGCAAATGAGAGCAAAACAAGGAGTGGGCACAAGGACAGTACTTGTTGAAGTACAGTGTGGCATGGATATTGTTCTAGAAAAGGGAAAGAAGTTATTTTTCCTAATGTCAACACAATCCTTGATTATAAAACAATTGCTTCTTGATAATACAGAAGAGAATGGCTTTGGCTCAGGTGTTGTAAGAGATATGTATAGTTCATTCTGGCAAGAATTTGATTGAATGATTGATGTACTGTAGGAACAACAGTGAAAGTCCCTTTTATCAGGCAAGACTGACAGGGACACTTGGAAAGCCATTGGCAAAATGTACCTTAAAGGTTATCACACATGCCAGTACCCACCAATCAAGCTAGTGTAGGGTTTGCCCAATGTCTTACTATAGTTTATCAAAGTTATATAAAATTTATCAGCCTCATAAAATAAATTTTTAATCAAATCGAAAACATTACACTCTTTAGTTCTCACTAAAGATAGTAATATTAACAATTTGGGTTCTGAAGGTGGTTTTACCAATTTTGCGAATTCTTTAATATTCCGGTGAAATAAATGAAACATTTATTAACACTAAGTCTAAAACAACTAGAAAGCAATCAACAATAAACAGTATATTTACATAGAAAGAGAGGGGTAGTAGTGTGTGTGTGTGTGTGTGTCTGCATGAGTGAGATTCTTGGATCTGCGGAACAAGGGAGTGTAAGCGCGCACAGTTTGAATGGGGGGAGGTTGCTCCTTCAAAGGACAATGGTGTCGATACCACGTCTTTGGTGAAATCAGCACGTATGTTGACGAGATCAGCTGAGCGTTGTCCTAGAGACAAAGGCGAAATGCTGGTGTGGAATTTAGCCTTAAGCTAAATGTTTGGAATGTACGCGACGCCGAGTTGAATTGGATTCAGGTGTTTCTCGGGGTCCGAGATGATTAATAAAAGAGAGAATTAGGAAAAAGATATGAGATGCGCGCAAAATAAACAGCCTATCATTAAGCACATGAACCATATTCTTCTAAGGGTGTTTTCACACTTGGTCCGTTTCAGCCCTCAAAGCGAACTCAGATCGAATAGTCAGCATTTTTTATGTATATGTGAACACGCCAAACGAACTCAGACCCCCCTGAAGCGAACCGAACTGCGACCACTTCGAGGTGGTCTCAGTCCAGTTCGCTTTAAGTCCGCAGCACGGTTCGGTTAACCCGTGCGTTATGAACACAAAGCGCTCCTGGTTCGCTTCAACAGTTTTTGCCCCCTAGCCTTGCCGTAGGTAGATCACATGGTACAGCCCCGGAAAACTAGAAGAAGAAATGGCAGCAAGTGTCGGACGGGGAGTAGTGTGGTCCGAGGAGGAGACTACCGCACTTCTGGAAATATGGGGCAAAGAGAACATAAAACGGCAACTATTTACAACGCACAGGAATGCAAAGGTGTTCCTGCAGTTTGCAGCTGGCATGAAAGCTAAAGGATTTCTGAGGACCGCACTGCAGTGCCGCATCAAAGTAAAAAAAATACTTTGCTACCCGTGACAAAATAAGAAGAAGCGGTGAATTGGCGGACGTTAAAGACACTTGTCCCTTTTACGACCAGCTGGACAGTATTCTCTGTGCCAACCCAAAAAATGTAATTGAAGGTGGGAGTGTAGATTAAGGTAAGTTGTGTTTAATGCTACAGTTTCTCATACAAACATGCATAGATTACTGTAGTTGCAGGATAGTAATACAGAAACCTGTATCTTTCTACTTCAGACACAGAGAGCAGTTCTGGTGATTTCACCAACAATGATCCAGAAGATGGAGAAGCAGCAAGCACCTCCAACACTTCAGATTCTCCAGATGAAGTGAGCAGTAAACCACCTACTACAGCCATAGCAATCACTCGCACCACTGGTAATCCAAAAGCAAGCACTGTCAAGAAGAGCAGTGTGAAGGAAATAACCACCCTAATATCATCAGTGATGGAGCAACAACGGAAAGACCTTGAGCTGTTTATGCTCAAGGAAGACCAACGTCTTTGCAGAGAGATGGAACTAGAGCATAAGCGCTATAAGCTCCAAATGGAAATGGAAGAAAGGCGGCGACAAGCACAGATGGAAATTGACCAGGCCATGATGCGCATGCTCACCCAAGTGATGAGCAGTGTTGCTGCACACAGTGCACCAGCCTACCGTGCACCACCTTATCCTGACCAACAGTCTCCTTCAAAAAATTGTCCAGTTGTATGCTCTTATACAGGCTTTTAGAGTTTAGAAGATGGGATACATTTAAGCAAATAAATCAATGGAATATATTAGGGTAAAGAACTGTACAGCCTGATGTACAGAAATGATTTAATAACTGAAAAAACAGAGCTTGTTTTCAAACATTTTAAGAAAAAAAAAAAATTGACCAGGCCATGATGCGCATGCTCACCCAAGTGATGAGCAGTGTTGCTGCACACAGTGCACCAGCCTACCGTGCACCACCTTATCCTGACCAACAGTCTCCTTCAGCCGTCTTCCAGAAGAACCATCATTTCACAATCTTACCCCCATACATCAGCCAAATACTACAGCTTCTGGCTATGATCAGCACACCTCTGCACAGAGTAGACCAACTGATGATCAGCCACTCTCATCTGTGTTGCATGAACTGAATAAGTCAAACTAATGTGCATTTCAGCCATACAAAGAAATTAACATTTAGTTTGAGTTTAACAGTCCATTGTTGTGATGCCTTTTGACATTTTTTTTCTTATTTATTTTTTACAAGCAATGCACTTTTTGGATGTCCTGATGAATAAGCAAAATTATCTTCAGCTGGTTAGCCTTTTTCTTTCTTTTGTAAACATTGATGTTACAGTTGTTAAAGGAAGGGACCAAACATTTTTGTCCTTTTATGAGCAATTCACTTTTTTTAGTTTAGGCTTAGTGTATAGCCTAACTTCTACCTGTTATGCCTAGGTGGTCACTTGTTTACTGTTAGTTTTGGTAACTCTGTGTTCATAACAAGTGAAAATGCCTACATTTGGTTTATGTTGTACACATTACAGGATAGCAATAAAGTCTGCTAATCTAAGGTTTTGAAAGATGTTTTTATTCAACAATAGATAAATAAACTGCAGAGAAATTAGCAGCCTGAAGTATAGGAAGGGTGTAATCACTCCAACTGTTATGTTCTCCTTATTTGTAACAGAACAAAATATATACTTACACAAAATGAATATGAAAAGGATAACTCAGCAGTCTAAATGCTTTCTTTTAAGGCAACTGATCCTCAGGTACCTTTACAGTGTATAAATTCTCAAAAAGTAACATGGACAAAAAATTGTCCAGTTGTATGCTCTTATACAGGCTTTTAGAGTTTAGAAGATGGGATACATTTAAGCAAATAAATCAATGGAATATATTAGGGTAAAGAACTGTACAGCCTGATGTACAGAAATGATTTAATAACTGAAAAAACAGAGCTTGTTTTCAAACATTTTAAGAAAAAAAAAAAACTTGCTGACAAAAGACAGTGCTGTGAAGGCCATTATTGTTTCAGAGTTGAGCAAAATACATAGTCAATGCCCTGTGTGTGTCATGTCCATTGCCATGGTCATGTATAGGTCCTTCCTCTTCCATGCCCATCTCACCTTCATCAGCCACATTTTCTAGAAGATATGCCTCCAATTCTTCCCCTCTGCTTTCACATATGTTGTGCAATATGCAACAAGCACTGACCATCTGATTAATGATCTTGACATTGTGATCATTTCTTTTGAGTAAGCAACACCAGTGGGCTCTAAGTCTGCCAAAAGCTCCTTCTACACGCATTCTAGCTCGACTTAGTTTGTAATTAAACTGTCGCTGATGTTGTGTTATGCCTTGTCCTTCAGGATATGGTTTCTGGACCCATGATAGCAGTGGATATGCTGCATCACCAATTATTGATATGGGAACAGTGACCCCCTGGAATTCCTCAGTCCATGGTGGGAAAAGTGTTCCAGACTGGCCTCTCTGGAACTGTGTAGAATTTGCAAATACTCTTGCATCATGTACTTTCCCAGGCCAACCGACATTTATGTCCCCAAAATTGTAATTTATGGTCAACTACAGCTTGGAGTATTATTGAATAATGGCCCTTACGGTTGTAATAATCTGCTTTGTTGATGTGTGGGGCTATGATCGGCACATGTGTGCCATCAATAGCCCCAGCACACTGAGGAAAACCGCATCTATCCCTGAATCCATTAATAATGCCCCTCAAATCAGTTCCTCTTGGCACTTTGATGAAGCCTGATTTGAGTACATGTACAATGTACTCTACTTGACAAAAGGAACAAAAACAAAATGAGGTCATGATTATAGTATAATTTTTATACTTCTGTTAATTTGATTTATAAGGATGCTGATAGTGGTGGTGTAAGAATAGGTGTGCAAATATGCAATACATACCTTTCAGGTAAGAGCTGCAGTGTCCCAAGCATAGCTAGTAGCAACAAATGTTGCCTGATCTCTTTGTCCTGTCATTGTAAAATTCTTCTTCTCCATGCATGCCTCCTTTTCATTCTCCTTAGTATTTTTTCATGCTCAGATAAAATCGTTGTAGTTTGGTTTTCCCTGCGTCTGTGGGCTATTTTCAATAGCCACCACATGAGGACGAGTATGCCATTTTGTTCAAAGTGAAAACTACCCAGAATGCAAAGCAGTAAAGGTCTGAGAGCTCCATAAGAATGAAGTATGAACAGAAAGAGGAGTGAGGCCCCATCTGAGCTGAAGTGAACCAGAAAGAGAACCGAGTTCCCTTTCTGTTGGTCCACTTTTTGGTCCACTTCTAGAGGTCTGAGTTCGGGTCCTTTAAAGAGGACTATATGTGAAAACACCCTAAGACACTGTTTAAATAATGCTAAACAATGAAACTTTGCCCAGACGTTGCATTAAGAGTGAATTTATGCTAAGTTACTGAACTCAGAGGTTCAGTTCGGTCTCACGTGTTCGTGGGTATGGCTTTTGTGTCCTCACAGTCCTGTAGCTTTTTTACGCTCGTCCTCCATCGTCAACCTCACAATTCTGGGTAGTTTGGAGGGAATGTGTTGTCCATGCGTGACTGTCGATCGCTCGAGGAATGCGTCTTCTCGAAGCGAAGGTCTTGCCGTTACTGCATGATGTTTTTCTGAGAAGATATATAATCTATAGAGTACTTATGGGCCACACATAAAATTTGGCAGTCGAAAATGGGCGAGGCCACATCTGTTACATTCAGAAGCATCCATGGAATCAGTGGAAAAAATAATTTCTAATTTATCCCACACCGCTCAAGAGATACAAGCTAAAACATATATTGGGTTGTAATAGCGCCACCTATAGGCAGACATGTGCAATTTTTGGTCTCTGAGGTCTGAGATGCAATCTTGTTCAGTGTGCTAAAGGGTTTTAGTTAACTATACTAAACTTATATGGTTTAGGCTATGGTTGGAATTTTGCTTAGAGAAGAATTGTCATTGTAATAGGACATGCCCCCTTTAAGCAATCAGAGCCATATTTTAGGAATTAACTCGTAGGTGGAGATAGATGAAGTGTACCAAACTTCAGATTATTATATTGAATGGTTCTTGCGATACTAACGTATCAGTTATAGAGCCCCCCTCTTGATCAGATTGCACCATCATTGGCTGGTATCCAAAGCTCGGAATCTACATGAAGTCCACCAAGTTTGGTTTTGTTTGGATTTTTTTCTGAGAAGATATAGGCCTTACTGTAATTATGGGCCACATGTAGAATATAAATTGATGCATAACTTCATAACCATTTGTGTTATCAAAATTTTGTACAAACATTTTGCCTAGAAAAGCCTAGATGAAGTGTGTCAAGTTTTGCGATAATCAGGCGAATGGTGTCGGAGTTCATTTTAGTTTGACAGGCGGAAATGGGCCATTTTTGGTCTCTCAGGTCTGACACGCAGTCATGATCAGTCCACTAAAGTGTTTCCCTAAACATGTGCAGTTTAGACTGTGGTCAGACTTTTGTGCAGTAGTAATAATAATAATAATGATGATAATAATAATAATAATAATAATAATAATAATAATAATAATAATAATAATAATATTTAAAAAAAGAAATATCTGAATAAAATAATAGTTTAAAAATTGAAAAAAAGAAAAAAAAATGAAGCGATAACAATAGGGGTCAATTGGCATTGGCCAATAATAATAATAATAATAATAATAATAATAATAATAATAATAATAACAACAATGTCACGTCCGCAGCTCCTCCCCAATGCGCGGACTCGCCAGAGTATTAAACCTGAGATTTGATGAGTCTGTCAGGCTTGTTTTGGTGTGTGTGTCTGTCCCTTTAAGAAAACCCTCTTAGTCACTTCCTGGTTTGTCGTGTCTTGGGATGGGCTTCACAACCCTCATGTGTCTGATTCTCATTGGTTTGTGTTTGGTTAATTAGTTTGGGTTATCTTATTTAACCAGCCTGATCCAGTCACTCTTTGTCCGTTCACCCTCAAGCTTACAGCTTTCTGTCCTGCTCCATCTTAGAAGCCAGCCAACGTTGACTGGGCTAACCACTAACCGCTATCCACTAGCTGCTAAGCTACACCGAGGTTAACCACTATGCTACCAAGTAGGTGAAGTACCCATTCCGTTTGCCAAACGGCTCTGCTCTCTCCCTCTCAGTCTGTGTTTCGTACAAGGAGTGTGGCAGTTCATGTGGATATTATCACCATGTGTTCCCGTTTCCAACTCACTGAGCATTCTTGGCACACCGTGCTACCTCGAGGTCAGAAGCTAACCCCTTTAGCCGACAGGCTAGGATCTCTACATCTGCTCTCTCCCTCTCTAAGCAAGGTGCCGTGCTGGTGGAGTTACCAGGGGACTTTGGGAGATTCTTTACATCTGCAGTGTGTTGGATTTATCAGGACTGTGTCACATTTCCAGCATGTGGACTTTAGTAGCAAGACCCGGTTTGGCTTGGCTGTGCTGTGCTTATGTTTATGGACTTTGCATTTATTTGTAAATAAAGTACTCAACTTTACTCATGCATTTGCGTCTCAACTGTACCTTGTGAACGTGAGCGACATGACAAATGAGAGGGACAGCATAACCAGATCTCTCGCCTGCTCATGGAGGTGATACAGATGATGCGGTCTCCACCGCTGCTCCAGGCTTCTGCTCCTCCGGCGCCCACACCTCCGTTACTGTGAGCATTATTTATGGGCACTTCTTGGAGCACTTTAAAGCCGTCTTCCTGCACCCCGATCAAAGGAAGTCCAGCATGGAGCTGCTGTTGGATTTTTGCCAGGGTCACCTCTCCACAGCCGACTATACAGTCTAGTTCTGGATCCTCACGGCCGATAGCAGCTGGAATGAGGTGGCCCTTTGAGCCGCTTACCAGAAGGGGCTCAACAGCAACCTGAAAATGGAGCTAGCCTGCCGCAATGAGGGGTTCAACCTGGATGGTTTAGTCCAGCTGGCCATCCAGCTGGACCAACATCTGCGGGGAAAGAAGGCAAAGAGCTCCACACCATGTTCTGTTCCTGTGCCGGTTCTCCCCTCCTCACCTCCGCTCCAACCGGATCCTGTGCCTGAGCCCATGGAACTCGGGTCATCACATCTTTCGACTGAGGAGAAAGGACAATGACACCGGGGTGGACTGTGCTTATACTGTGGCACATCTGGATATTATGCTGCTGGCTGTCCTTTGAAACAAACATCCAGTTGCGGTACCCAGCCACCCTCTGCAGTCACTGCCATACACTGCCGTAATTCTAGGATTTCCCTGGCTGCACACACATAATCCTGTCATAGACTGCAACAATGCATGCATCCATTCATGGTCACCTGACTGCACCTCACACCAGGTGGTAGACACGTCTCTGTCCGGCAACCGCTATTGAGAGTCCCCACGCTCACTTACATTTCAGTATCCCCCCTGAATACACTGATCTAACAGAAGTATTTAGCGTATCTAAGGCTGCACATCTCCCACTTCATCGGCTGTGGGATTGTGCTATTGACCTGTTGTCTGGCACTACACCCCCTGGCACTACACTCCCGGGTCTATCCACTGTCAGAGGTTGAGACCAAAGCAATGGAGGATTACATGGCTGAGGCGCTCAGGCACAGAATCATTAAGAAATCCATGTCCCCTGCCTCTGCTAGTCTTTTCTTCATTGAAAAGAAGGACCACAGACTCCATCCCTGCATCATTATAATGTCATGCCATTTGGACTAGCCAATGCGCCCTCATTTTTCCGGTCATTCATTAATGATGTGTTCCAGGACATGATTAACAGGTTTGTCTTTGTTTATCTTGATTATATCCTCATTTATTCTCCAGATCTTCAGACCCACGTTTGGCACATAAGGGCGGTCCTTCCTTCGTCGGCTGCTCGAACACCAGTTGCTCGCCAAAGCTGAGAAGTGCGAATTCCACCGTAAGGAGGTAGCATTTCTTGGTTATAACATTGGGCCGCAGGGCATGGGTATGGACGAGAAAAAGGTGGTAGCAGTAACAGAGTGGCCAGAGCCTACTACAGTCAAGGAGTTGCAGCGGTTCCTAGGGTTCACTAACTTCTACAGGTGCTTCATCTGGGGTTTCAGCTCTGTGACAGCTCCTATCACCAGCCTTCTAAAAGGCAAGCCAAGAAGGCTTTGTATGACCGAGCATGAGGCATTTCAGCAGCTCAAAGCCCTGTTCATGCAGGCCCCCATTCTTAAGGCTCCCAGATCCGTCCCGACTGTTCGTTGTAGAAGTCGATGCTTCAGAGGTCGGTCTGGAGGGATTCCTGTCACAGAGATCTGGCACCCCGGAGAAGCTGTACCCTTGCTCCTTTTTCTCACGAAAGCTAACAGAGGCAGAGCGGAATTACAACATAGGTAATCGCAAACTGTTGGCTGTCAAAGCAGCATTAGAGGGGGCTCGTCATCCTTTTGTTGTGTTCACAGACCACCGCAATCTGGAATACAGCTGTCAGGCTAAGCAGCATCAACCCTAGACAAGCTCGATGGTCGTTATTCTTTACTTGATTCAATTTTCACATCACCTACCGTCCTGGATCCAAAAATGGTAAAGCCAATGTCTTGTCGAGGTGTTTTGCCTTGCCCGAGGCCATGAAGGTTCCGGAGCCCATCCTGCCACCTGAGCTCGTGGTGGCCCTGATCACGTGGGACCTAGACAGGGAGATCGCCCAACTGGTGGGGAATCAAACCCCCCAGCAGATTATCTTCCTGAAAAGGTCTTCATCCCAGGGTCTTTGCAGGACAAGGTGGTGGAGTGGGCCCACTATTATTATTATTATTGTTGTTGTTGTTATTATTATTATTATTATGAAAGAAATCCAAACCAAAACAATAGGGTTCCCACACTTTGTGCTTGGACCCCTAATAAATGAACAATAATATGACTGTCGGCCAACACAGATGATCAATGAGGAGTTTTATGCAGTAGCAGATATGTGACATTTGAAGAAGACTTACATATTGATATGTCTCTATGAAGTTAAATATCTCCTCACATTACTTCTCACAACAAATACTATATCATTAAATAACATAAACCTTTGTTACATCAATTTACTGCATCAGAAATATTGTGAAATAACTTAATAACCTTTACTACATCAGTTTACTGCATCCACTGCGTCGTGCCATGATACAAATACTTATTTCCCAAGTATTTGATTTTATATCATTTTCCACATTATACACAGTGATCCCTCCACCACATTTTAGTTTTAATTGTTCATTTGGTATAAACTATCAAAACTAAAATTTGGTAGAGAGAAATAATGTATACAGTAGTACTATTTGAACAGTTATAAGTTTCTTAATCACTTTTTACTTTATTTTATATTTTCTACTTTCTAATTCTATAAGTTTTGTTATGATTAATGTAGTTGTGGATCTTTGACCTCTAAGGGCACAAAAAAAATGCTACATAAATTTATGCGGTCTGGTTCATTTTCTTTGATGCTTGCTAAATTGCTGCTGTATTATATCTTTATTATTATGTGATGTTCTTGCCCCAGTGATCAGAATAACCTTGATATAATTAAATAAATGTCCAGATTTTGAGCTGGATGGATTGTTTTAACCTATGACTTTCTTTTACAATAGTTGATTCTATTAGGGTTACATCACATTCCAGGCAGCAGTAGACTTGCTGCTGTATCATGGCCAATAGAGCTTGGTGCTTGTCCTTGCACTGTTCTAATAATGGCAACAGTAGCTGAAGAAGAACTGAATGCTAATTGCAGTTTGTCTTCATGGACAAGCCACACAAAGAGAAGGTCTGACATGGCGAGCTGAACCATGCCTTAAAGAATGCCCACATAAGAAAGAGAAGCACCATTTATTCTCTGCAAAATGTGCATTTTTAAAAGTATAATTTTTGTTGCAGTTAGTATGTTTTACAGTTCTAAAAACAAATTTTGACCTCCTTGTCCTTTGTCCCAGTGATTTGTGATGCCAGATTACATTTTAGTATGTTGGATAGTTGTAGAACAGTGAAGGAATGTGAGTTTTCTTTTTTTTAACAGAACGTGTTAATTTATGCACATGAGCACACACACAATTAGAGAATGGAGTGCCCTTCTGATACAACCTAATGAACTTACCTTGTAGGGAGGCAGGCTGGTGCCTTCAAACAGATGGCTTGCTGACAAGTTTTTCACATTCAGCTTGGCATGTGTGATTATTGAAAAGTTGTATGTGTGTGTTAATATGCTTTTTGTGATATTTTCTCTTGAAGATTATTTAAGATAAAATCGGCTTGCAACAAATTCTTTTCAATATTTTGAATCTGAGATTTTTTTTTTATTATTTATAACTGCTAAATTGTGTATAGACATAAAGTCAGGTAAAGCTGAAAAATCTTAGTTTAGATTTTTCATAGATGATGGTGTGGTGTGAGAACCTTTTCCTGTGTGTGTGTGAAAGAGAGATAGATCGATAAAGAGAGAGAGATAACTAGTGAAACAGGGAGAATCAAACCTGCCAGAGATGGCTTTTATGTGTTACCATAGCAACCCCATTTCTCCCTTAGTGCTTCATGAGCTTGTAGTGAATTATTTCGGTATAAAAAGTTTTTGGTGAATATTTGTATTACTTTTTTGTCGCTGGTTCAATCAAACTGGATTGTCTTGATTCTACATATATTTTTGTGTTCATTTTTTGTGTTTGGTAGTGTGTGCTTGCATGCACCTATCATCTGTCTGTTGCAGAGTTTTACCCTGACTGAACCCTCATAGCCCTGTATCCACTGTCTCCATGACAACAGACACTCTCTGTCTCTACCATAGCTCTTTTGCCATTCGTTCTATTTAAAGAAATATCTAGCGTGTGTGCCTATGTGTATCTGCGCTTTAGTACAGTATGCCACATTGAGGGTAAGAACAGATTATACAGCCTAAGCTGTAGACAAAACAGTGTGTTTGTTTCAGTGGCGGAAACTGAATTCACATCTTACAGCTAACATGTAAAATGGAGAAGTGGTAAGACTTTTAGTTGTGATTTTAACATGCATATCCCTTAGGTGGACAATGTAAAAATCGATCATTAGATTTTATGAGTTATTATTAGCCATTGCTTTTTTCAGACTTCTATTATTCTGTTGAATATGAATATTGTTTTGTAATTAAGTGTTCAATAGCAAAACACTGTTTCATAATATTACTAAAAACGACACTGTTTCATCTCTCTGTCTCTCACGCTCTCTCTCTCTCTCTTTATTTTAACTGCCATTATCATTACAGAACTGAGATGACAGAGGTGGAGCCGCTGTTGGATTTTGCATCATCGGGCAGAGCTGGACGCAGGAACGCTTTGCCGGACATCCTTGGCTCTCCGGCTGGGGTCAACCCAACTGACCTTCCACTCAAACTGACAGAGCTCTCCCTTACAGGTCTGTTTATGCATAATAACAAAATATACTATTAAAAATATAACAACATCTACAGGCTAACTGTGTTTAATTATTTTATGAAAATATAATACAAATTGGTACTTTATTCATAGAATATATAAGTTTTTGTATTTTAACTTTAGACATTCTCCCAGAGTGTTTTGTGAAAGAGGCAGGTTAACTATTTTGAAATGTATAATCACTGATTGCCAAAACTTCTGGACACAAAGTAGTATTGTAATTTGAAAATGTGTAGCTCTCTTTTTGAATCCTGAGACTGAATGATGTTTCTGTGCAGTTTTCAACTGGTTCTGTCCCATTCAGACTATGCAGTAGACTGCGGTCCACTGTGCACCTGTGTGTGAGTTTACTTTTTGATTTTTGCATTAAATTCTCATAAAGATGCCCAAAACATATACAAATGTTTTACAAAAAATAATAAAAATCAGTAGTGGGGCTGCACGGTGGCGCTGTGGGTTTGTGAGTCTGTGTGTGCCCTGTGGTGTGTTGGCGCCTACCCAGGGTTGGTATCCGCCTTGTGCCCGTAAGTTCCCAGGATAGGCTCCGGTCCCCACCCCCTGCGACCCTGGTTGGGATTGAGTGGTTCGGATGATTTCAGTAGTAAAACTGGATTGGATGTCACAAATCACCTGCATTACCGCCACGGACCACCAGAGGGTCACAGCCAACCGGTTAAAAACCTCTGTTTTAGATGACAGAACAGAACACTTTATTGCAATGACAGCATAGTTTTACACTGCCAGACATTTAAAAATGAATTTTGGGTGAAACACCAATTACTTGAATAATTTCTCAAATTAAAGAAGCCTCTGGCCAGGTTAGAGCCATTTAAGCTTTATTTAACCAAATATACTGTGGACTCTCAAACAGCACATAAAGACACTTGGCGACCTTTAAGCATTATTAATACTTGTGTACTGGCCTCGCTAAGTCTTGCTGCTTAGCTATCCAGTCAGCTAAACAAAAAGGCATGAAGAACCACAAATATCTGCTCCATCTTTTATTCTTGTAAAACTATCAAACACAAAATCCATTTTAAATTCACATATGTCTCGTGTAGGGACATATCACAAATTAGTGTTAGCATTACAGCATGCAAACGATGTAGCCCCATTACATTCAAGACGAGATGTTTAACAGAAAGCTGTGTTAATTTCTTCTGCATAAACAAACGACACTTACAGGGTAATGCCCTTGATGCAAACAAGATGGCGCCGAGCAGGGCAGCCTCAGTGCTCAGCTCTCAAGTGTTTGTTTTGTTTTTGTTAGTTTTTCCTGGTTTTTGTTTTCCAAACACCATCAGTTTTACCAGGGATGAACTGCTGATCATCCGACAGAACACTCCTCAAAATCTTTTACCAGATTTTGATTATTCGGACGTTTTGCTGGATATTGTAGTTAGTGGAAGCGCTTCAGGATGCGCAGACGGGGGAAGCGAGCCGGCGCGCTAGTGAAACTCAGACAACGCGGATTTCGAACGCTGTTGCCTAGTATCCATCTGGCGAATCTCCGCTCTCTTCCCAACAAAACCGATGAACTTCTTCTGCTCACCCGGATCAATAGGGATTTTTCAAACTCTGCTGTTCTGTGTTTCACGGAAACCTGGCTGAACGACGCCATTCCAGACAGCGCGTTAAGTCTGCCGGGCTTTCAGCTGTTTAGAGCGGATCGCGACACAGAATCAACGGGGAAATCGCGCGGCGGCGGGACGTGTTTCTACATTAATGAAAGGTGGTGTACAGATGTATCTGTGTTAAAGAAGATGTGCTGTTCCGATCTAGAAGCGCTCTCTATTAACTGTAAGCCTTTCTACTCGCCGCGGGAGTTTTGCTCGTTTATTCTCGTGAATGCTTATATTCCTCCGCAAGCGCACGTGAGCACAGCTACACTGAAACTCGCTGATTTTATCACAGAGACTGAGCGACAACACCCGGACTCTGTTTTAATCATTCTCAGGGATTTTAATAAAGCAAATCTCTCACGTGAACTGCCAAAATACAGACAGCATGTTACATGTCCCACTAGAGACAGTAATACACTGGATCATTGTTATACAGCAATAAAGGATGCATATCACTCTGTCCAACGAGCAGCTTTGGGGCTTTCTGATCACTGTTTGGTCCATCTTATACTGACCTACAGGCAGAAACTGAAATCAGCTAAACCTGTATTAAGAACTGTAAAAAGTTGGACTGATGAAGCAGAGAGGGATCTACAAGCCTGCTTCTCTCTCACTGATTGGTCTGTGTTTGTAGCTGCTGCTAACAATCTGGATGAGCTCACAGAGACTGTAACATCATATATCAGTTTCTGTGAGGATATGTGCATTCCTACCAGGACTCGTTTAATCTACAACGACGACAAACCATGGTTCACTGTAAAACTCAGCCAGCTCCGACGGGCCAAAGAAGATGCTCGCAGGAATGGAGACAGAGTCTTGTACAAACAGGCCAAGTACACACTGGAAAAGGAGATCAGTGTGGCAAAGAGGAATTATGCCGAAAAGCTACGAACTCAGTTCTCCTTTAGTGACACAGCGTCCGTGTGGAAAAGTTTGAAAGACATCACCAGTTACAAGTCACCGTCCCCCAGCACTGTGGAGAATCAACAGCTGGCAGACGATCTGAACAAGTTCTATTGCGGGTTTGAGAGAACACCATTCTCATCTCCTGCAACCCCCTTCTCCCCAACTCCTGAGAGAACACCATTCACACCTCCTGTAACCCCCCTCTCCCTCACTCCTGCTGTATTGATCAGCGAAGATGAGGTGCGCCAGGTTTTCAAGAAGAATAAACGAAGGAACGCACCGGGCCCAGACGGTGTGACTCCAGCCTGTCTGAAAACCTGCGCTGACCAGCTGGCCCCCATCTTCACTCAGATCTTCAACAGATCACTGGAGCTGTGTGAAGTCCCTTCTTGTTTCAAACGCTCGACCATCATTCCTGTCCCAAAAAGAAACCCAAAATCACTGGACTTAATGACTACAGACCTGTAGCTCTAACGTCCGTAGTCATGAAATCATTTGAAAGACTGGTGTTGGATTATCTGAAGGTCTTCACTGGACCTTTACTCGATCCCCTGCAGTTTGCTTATAGAGCAAACAGGTCTGTGGATATGTCAATATGGATAATGCAGTCAATATGGGACTGCATTATGCACTGCAACATCTGGACAGAACAGGGTCTTACGTGAGGATCCTGTTTGTGGACTTCAGTTCTGCCTTTAATACCATCATCCCATCACTTCTCCACCTCAGATTAACCCAGCTCTCTGTCCCTAGCTCCGTCTGTCAGTGGATTACCAGCTTTCTGACACATAGGCAACAGCTAGTGAGAATGGGTAAAATCACATCCAGCACCGTATGACCAGCACTGGCGCCCCTCAAGGTTGTGTTCTCTCCCCCCTGCTCTTCTCCCTGTACATCAATGACTGCACCTCTAAAGACCCCTCTGTCAAGCTCCTGAAGTTTGCAGACGACACCACACTCATCGACCTCATTCAAGACGGTGATGAGTCTGCTTACAGACAGGAGGTCAAAGAGCTGGCTGTCTGGTGCAGTCTTAATAATCTGGAGCTCAACACACTCAAAACAGTGGAGATGACTGTGGACTTCAGGAGGAACCCCCCTGCTCTCCTCCCACTCACCATTATGGCCAGCACTGTGGCTACAATAGAGTCATTCAGGTTCCTGGGGACTACCATCTCACAGGATCTGAAGTGGGCCACTCACATTGACTCCATTGTGAAAAAGGCCCAACAGAGGTTATACTTCCTCCGTCAGTTGAGGAAATTCAACCTGCCACTGGAGCTGCTGATACAGTTCTACATGGTAATCATTGAATCCGTCCTCTGCACTTCTATAACTGTCTGGTTCGGCTCAGCTACCAAATCTGACATTAGAAGACTGCAGAGGGTAGTCAGGACTGCTAAGAGAATCATTGGAACACCTCTCCCCACTCTCCAAGATCTGTACTTATCCAGAGTGAGCAAAAGGGCGAAGAAAATCACTCTGGATCCCTCACATCCAGCACATTCCCTCTTTAATCTGTTACCATCTGGTCGACGCTATAGAGCACTTAGCACCAAAACGACCAGACACAGGAACAGTTTCTTCCCCCAGGCAGTCCATGTCATGAACACTTGATAATGTCATGAACACTTAACAATACACGTGGGACACGCAACACCAAATAAATTATTTTTAAATAAATTATTTATTTAATACACACATTTATTTACATTTCATACTTGCACATATCTCCATACCTGTACAAGCATATCACACCTGGATTTCTTAAATTATATATTGTGTTTTTGTTATTTTGTATGCTATTTTGTATATCTGTATAGATCTCTTTTTATTACCTGTGTCTTGTCTTGTTACTGTCATTCTGTTGCACTGAGTTCTGTCACTAAAACAAATTCCTCGTATGTGTAAACATACCTGGCAATAAAGTTCATTCTGATTCTGATTCTGATTCTGATTCAATAAGGTTGAATAGTCATAAACAACATTACATAGCAGTAGGAGAATGATGAGCCACTTCCTTGCTGTGTCTCTGGACTAATAGAAATGAAACCTAACTAAAGATAATATTTCCTCAGCTACCATAATTGACCAATAGATGGCGCTTGAGTATAACAGATAACTGCTTATACATTAGTTTTGTTTTTGGGTTTTTTTGAACTGCGAAAGTATTTATGGTCTTTTAAGACCATGACACTCCCTGACTGGTATATAACGGATACCATATCTAACAACCACAGGAACTACCCATATTCATGGGAGAAATAAGCAAAACAAGTTCAGACACAGGTCTCATGTCCACTTTCGCTGTGCCTTGCTTAATAGCTGTAACTTCTGCGGTTCTCATAACACCGTTCTTACTGGGAAATGCCTTCATGACCATTGCCATAGGTCAGCGATTTCTGTTCACAGCACTGTCTCTCTAGAAGATATCTCTGGATGTCTGGGTCTTGTTCTAGGTTGAGCTCTTTCGAGGCACCAGTTAAATTTGGGGGGGGGGTGCAGTGAGTTCAAGTGTTGGTATGCGACGTCAGCATTGTTGTTTACTATCAACATTATTCAATCATTCATTCATTTTATTTATTTAAAGGCGCCTTTAAAGGCACTCAAGGACACCTTACATACAAGTAAAACGTAAAATTGGGAGAAAGTAAAAGTGAATAAATAAATAAAAACATAAGATATAAGATCACAAAAATACAAAGCTAAAAATGAGTGCAGTCAGGGACAAGGTCAAAGACAGTAGGCAAGTTTGAAGAGGTGAGTTTTAAGATGTTATTTGAAGGCTGGGAGAGAATCAATGTGTAGGTCCTGGTACCACTATGTTGGTAACACACAGTGTCTTTATCTTTTAGTAATCAGTCTCATAAAATTACTTGCACCTAAAAAGTACTGTGAATTGAATTAACATTAAATTTACAATAATTAATAGATTAATTAATTAAGTTTACATAACTATAATTTTATTTACAGTTAATAATAATGACTTAAGTTCTGAAGGTTAGGCATTCAGCAATAGTACATTGACATCAGTCAATATCTGAATGATACCACAGACACAGAATTCAATAAAACAGCATTTATTGACAAACATCAATTGCAAGCAAAGTAGTCATCAACAATACAATCGGATTTCGGCTGAGTTATACAACTAGGTGTTATACGCGAACGTCAGGGGCGCGATTGCGTATGTACATGTGGGGGAGAAGAGAGATGCTTATCAGCGCTTTCGGTATTTATGGCCCAAAATTGACATACCCACTAAAGATTCGAATTGATACGATCCTTTGTTCTCCCTCAAGAAGGGAGGGACAAAGCAGCTAAATTTTAAGATTGGAATTCTCAAGAAAAATAACCTCTCTTGGAGGGAGATTTGAATTTACCCCACTGTAAACACAAACTTTCTCTCCACAGTTATAACATAGATCTAAAATTAACCTCTGATATTAAAGCAACATTCACCATAGTACATTTTTCTTTAACCCAGAATCAGATTCAAGATTCAAGATTCAAGATTCTTTATTTGTCACGTGCAAGTTATACAGGTACAACAAGCAGTGAAATGTATCCTGATCCGCTCTTTAACTGTGCAATAGACAAGGAAGATAGAGACGCAATACAAACTTACAAACATAAATACTAACTTAAATACGGAGGCTGGGGTAACAGGACAAAAATAAACTATACATTATACAATAAGGAACATAAGGAACATAAAGTTAAATAAAGTTAAATGTGCAAACCTGAATGTAACATTGTAAAAATTTTAAATGTAAATGTGCTAGGGCAGGACAGGTGCAAAGAGATGATTTTTTAAAGTGCCAAGTGCAGCTGCAGCATTGTACATTGAAGTGGCAACCAGTATAAGTTATCGTAACACTTATTTTTTATAAGAGGTATGTATTAGCAGCATATAATAACATGGACAAATTTACAGTATAGTTATCGTAACAACGATATGAGGTATGTAATAGCAGCATGTAATAGCATGGACATGTACAGTATAAGTCATTGTAACAGCGAGGTATGTATTAGCAGCATATAAAGAACTGAGACCTAGAAAGGCATGTACTGGTTAAGGAAACGGATGGCCTGAGGATAGAAACTCCTCCTGAGTCTCTCTGTTTTGGCCATGATGGTGCGGAACCTTCTGCCTGATGGCAGAAGATGAAAAAGCCTGTTTCCTGGGTGGGCTGAGTCTTTTAAAACCTTGATTGCCCTGGTCTTACATCTCTTGGAGTAAGTGTCCTGCAGGGAAGGGAGAGGTGACGTGCAGCAGCGCTCCGCTGCCCGGATCACTCTCTGGAGGGCTTTCTGGTCCTGAACACAGCTGTTCCCGTACCAGGACAAAATGTTCTGGGTAATGATGCTCTCCACAGCACCAGAGTAGAAAGCTTTAAGAACAGCAGGGGAAACCCGAAACTTTCTCAGCTTCCGAAGGTGATAAAGACGCTGCTTTGCCTTCTTGACTTGAACATTGATATGTCCAGCCCATGTCAGGTCCTCAGAGATGTGAACACCAAGGTACTTGAACGAGGACACCTTCTCCACCGGAGCACCGTTGATGGAGAGGGGTCTGTAGTTGCGCTGTCCCCGGCTGAAGTCCACCACCAGCTCTTTCGTCTCGAAAACACTATGAGCTGACCGTGTTAGTATGTGAGAAAGAGAGAAAGAAAATTAGGAGCTCACATGCAAATACTTGCACGTCCGCGCAAGTGAGATAAAATTAAAGATCAAAGCACCACAGAGATTTCTCCATTTAACCAGCTGACTTAAGCAGTAAGGTAACCAGGATTATACAGTTAGACTAACTAACAAGTACACTGAGAGTATTTTCATAACTTCAGCGTAACTAAAGGATCTAAATCCCATGGTGGACAAACGAGCAGAAGGTGTAACGAGTAAGTTGGATGGGGAAGATCTGAGAATACGAGAGGGTCTAAAGATGTATAAAAGGTCAGAGAGGTATGGGGGAGCCAGGTTATGAAGAGCTTTGAATGTTAAAAGCAGAATTTTAAAATCCACTCTGTATTTAACAGGAAGCCAATGAAGATTGAGAAGGACAGGAGTGATATGTTCAATGGAGGTTGTTCTGGTTATAACACAGACAGCGGAGTTCTGTACTAACTGAAGCTTATGCAGGAGCTTGTGAGGGAGACCAGCTAATATAGAATTGCAGTAGTCAATACAGGACCAGAGCATGTACAAGGGTAGCAGTGCTATTGGGTGTGAGGAAGGGACAAAGACGATATATGCGGTGAAGGTTGAAATAAGCGGGCCGAGTAATGTTATTAATGTGTACTTTGAAGGACAGAGTACTGTCAAGGATAACACCCAAGCTGCTAACCTGAGGAGAAGGAGAAACTATGGAACTGTCAATTGTCAGGGGAAAACTATCGACTTCGACAAGAGTAGATTTTGTACCCACAAGGAGCATCTCTGTTTTATCACTATGTAGTTTAAGAAAACTAAAGGAAAACCATATTTTGATTTCAAGAAGGCAATTGGAAAGGATTGAGGGTGTAAGGATAGAGTCAGTCTTGGTAGATAGATATAGATGAGTGTCGTTAGCATAGCAGTAAAAATTTACACAAAATTTTCTAAAAATATTACCAAGGGGTAGAAGATAGATAATAAATAGAAGAGGGCCCTAGACAGAACCCTGAGGGACTCCACTAATGACCGGAGAGGACTGTGATTTAAATTTTTGAGTTGAACAAACCGAGTGCGGCCCGAAAGGTATGAAGCAAACCAGGAATGTGGGATGTGATTGATACCAATAGAAGTTAAGCGTTTAAACAGAATGCAGTGAGAGACAGTATCAAAGGCTGCAGTCAGATCAAGTAAAACCAGTATTGTTAATAAGCCAGAGTCAGCAGCCATCAGCATGTCATTGGTTATTTTGATCAAGGCTGTCTCTGTACTATGGAAAGGATGAAAACCAGATTGAAACTGCTCAAAGAGATTATTATCAGAAAGACAAGAGTGCAACTGTGCGGCAACTGTTTTTCCGAGTATTTTGAATAAAAATGGTAAATTTGAAATTGGTCGAAAATTAATGAGATTGTTAGGGTCAGTACTGGATTTCTTTAGAACTGGAGTTATATCAGCTGTTTTGAGGGATGGAGGAACACGACCAGATGTAAGAGAACAATGTATGAAGTTATTATCCACTGTACTTCAGCTTTCCTCTCACACTTGGACAGTAAAGACTCTTATGTTAGATTGCTATTCATAGACTTTAGTTCAGCATTCAACACCATCATTCCCCAAAGACTGTGTGTGAAACTGAGTGAGTTGGGACTGAGCACTTCACTCTGCAACTGGATACTGGATTTCCTGTCAGAGAGGCCTCAGTCCGTCCGAATCTGCGACAACATTTCCAGTACCATCAGACTGAGCACAGGAGCTCCTCAGGGCTGCGTTCTCAGTCCACTTCTGTTCACACTCCTGACCCACGACTGCACCACCCTGCACAGCTCAAACCACATCATCAAATTCGCCAACGACATGACTGTGGTGGGGCTCATCAGCAACAACAATGAGTTGGCGTACAGAGATGAGGTTCAGCAGCTGGCTGCCTGGTGCAGTGAGAACAACCAGTCTCTGAATGTGGACAAAACCAAGGAAATGATTGTCAACTTCAGGAGAACTCGCTCCACCCACACACCACTCAGCATCCACGGTTCCACAGTTGAGACTGTAAAAAACACCAAGTTCCTGGGAGTTCACATCTCCGACGACCTCACCTGGACCACCAACACCACCTCCATCACCAAAAAGGCCCAGCAGCTTGTGCACAATTCAGAATTTCAGAATTGGCTGCCATTCAATTCATGAGTTGGAATTTGAATTGAACTGACTCCGCCCCACAGGAAGCTGAATTTGAATTGGAGTTGGAATGACAGGAAGTGGAATTAAATTCATGGCAATTCAAAGACATTCCACACAGTCATACAACAGAAAGAATGTGTTGAATCTCACATACAAATACATTAATTTTGTAATTTAATAGCATGATTTCATTACACATAACTAGTCACTTCTCAACCCTGCATACATTTTGTTCCAACATATAGATAATCAAATTCTTGAAATAAATTACTCCCTCAATGTTTGATTAGTTTTGTTCAAAATGTTATTTTCATTTCAAAGTAATCAAATAACACAAAGTCGTTGCAACACTGTTGCATCTAATTCTCAATAGCTCGTCAAATGTTTTATCATTGAGTCTGCACCGTTCTGGTCTGACCATCAAATTGTGTAGAAAAGAAGCTTTCAAACAAATGTCCACCTCAAATTGTTTGGCAACCATTTTAAATACTTGGTTAAAGCAAAGCATTCTGGGATATGGAGTCACGTTCCATTGTGTTCCACAAAATTACAATTCCAATAAATCAAACTTAATTATGTGTTCTGTGACTAGAGCTTTTTTGCTGGGGGGGAAACATTTCCTGTTAATGTAATCTGTACAAGTAGTTCAAACTAATATCATTTATAGAATATGTAATGAAATCATATCTGACATATATTGTAAAGCTTCATTGTTAAACACTTCACTTATGTATATGAATTTCTTTCAATTTGTATTGAATTGCAATTCTGCTTCCTTTAATTCAATTTCGAATTGTAATTCTAGATCCTGTTTTTGACATCAATTCAAATTCAAGAATTGAACTGGAATTTAGGAGTCATTCCCAATTCAATTCTGAATTGTGCACAAGCCTGGTCTTCACTTCCTGAGACGGCTGAAGCGAGCCAACCTCCCCCTCCCATCCTCACCGTGTTCTACAGGGGCACCATAGGAGAGCATCCTGACCAGCTGCATTTGCATCTGGTTTGGTAACAGAACTGTTGCCGATCACAGGCGGCTACAAAAGATTATCAAAGCAGCTGGCAACATCATTGCAGCGACTCTCCCACCGCTGCAGGACATCTTTTACAAACGCTGCATCAGGAGGGCCTCCTGCACTGTGCTCGACCCCTCACATCCTTCACATGGACTATTTACACTCCTCTCATCCAGCAGATGCTATTGCAGCATCAGGACTCGATCCACCAGAATGTGTGAAAGCTTTCTCACAACCGAACTGTGAACTGACTCTGTTGCATCTCTGCACTTTACACATCACCATCGCTGTGATGCACATGCTATACGGACTATCTCATTCATGTTGCCCTGAAACTGTCTCTGGAAAGATGTTTAAGAATAATGTTTATATCTACAAACTGTACAGTATCATCACTCCAAACTGCTGCTGATCTGGCACACATTTAATGCCAGACAATTGGAATAGTAATCCTCCTCAAATGATTGCTGCTACAACACTGCTAAAATATTTGCACAATTTTTGCACTGCCGCTACTTATTTGCACAACAATTGAACATTGAATGTATACATCACTGGTCACCTTTTAACTAACTGTAGCTGCACAAATTATTGAAAAGTATTGCACAGAATCTGGTTCTCCAATGCTGTTATAATATCTGCACATACTTTTAAGAGATACTGTTAGTCAGATTTTTAAGAAGATACTTTTATTAATAGACTGGATATAGAATTCTTTGTATTGAAACTGTTACTTCATGCACATTTAGTGAAAAAGTCAATCTCCACTTTTGTAGGTAATACTGCATCCAAATTGTCTCTCTGTCTACTTCTATTTCTAGTTCTAGTCTAAAGTTATAGTTATATTTAATACTACATTTCTAGTTTAAAATGTATATTTTGTATTCTATTTTTATATTGTTTATTCCATGCGACCTATCTGTTCTTTGTTCCCTATTTCTTGTTGCACTGTGAAACCTGGAGCCACGTCGTCTCGTCTCTCTGTATATCTATACAGTATATAGTAGAGATGACTGTGCTGTCCTCGCCCCGAGTTCTCCAGTTTTCACCAGCTAGACAGCGAGATAACGATGCTCCAATAACCAGACTTATTTTGCCTTTTTGCGTTGATTTATTAAAGAATGGCCTCTGACCATTGCCTTCTCTTTGACCATCGTAAAACTGAAAACATACAAAATATTGTTTTAGCTAGCTAACATTGTTTGTTACACGCTTACTGCAAGCTAACATGATAGACCGTTCATATCCGCTTAAACGTACAAGTCATACCATTTTTAAACAAAACAAAAAGACAATCATTATTTTATCGTCTTTCGTACTTACGGACAAATCTCGTCCAAGGCAACAACATTTTTAAGGTCCATATCAGTTCAGAACAATAACACCTCGGCATTACATTCAGCCATCTTAGATTTTCCCAACGTAACAAAAACGATACAACAAGCAACCACTAGAGGGAGCTCTAGGGCAATTTACAACACTATAATCCAGCATCACTTGTGCAAGGCAGAACACTCCCCGCCTGGTACAATACTATTGTGCCACTACAAATCAACTTTCTTATTAAACATTTTGAACAGGTTACGGCTATAACACTTATGTATTACGTGACAAAAGCATAACCATATCAGCGATGGGTCTTAAAAACACTTTTCATTGATTCTTGAGATAAGGGACAAAACCTGTTTTAGATCTACACTTTTTTTCTTTTTTTTTTTTAACCACATACCACATTAATTACCACTAGATATATTTATAGGCAAAGGTCTCAGCCACCAAACCATGTAAGGGAACAGGTTTTTTATAAAAAACACTTTTTATGAAAACTGACCTTTAATTACTCAATAACGTAATTTATGTCAACTCTGTCAGACACACAGAAAATCATTATATTTTGACTTTATCAGTTAAAACACTAAATATGGTCCTTAATTATATATTTCTGATGTTTTGTAACAGAGTTAAGTTATAAAATGAATTATTTTGAAATTTGTTCTGATATCACACTATCTGGAAAAATGGAAATTTTAAAGTTCCTTAAATTTGTATGTTCATTTTTAGTAAGAAGCATATATAATCAATGTTATTAAATAAAGAAGACACTACTGTGTGTAGTTCATGTGGTGTTTTAATATCCAAACACAGTAAATTGAACAAAAGGTAATACATTTTGTCATAAAAGCACAAAAGCCTTCATCTGACAGTGTTGACAAACAACTGATGACAGAGAATGAAATTCATGAAGTGTTGATTTGACACACACGTTACTAAACTTTGACATGGAACCATCAAATAATGGAAAAGAGTGGAAAAGAGTGGATATTCAAAGGATATCTGGAAACAGGACCTCAAGGCTTAAACGAGAAAACTAGGATTTACCTCGTATAAAAAACAACTAATGACCCTGCCCTGGTGTTTCAAAATGCACTAAAGATCTTTATATCAGTTGACATTTTTCATTTTCATGTGAACTGCATTAAGATTTCAGCAGCATGCGTTGGACATGCTCATGCTCTATGAAGTCCATTACATCAGGGGCTACACTGTATATCTCTCTTGTATCTCCCTTATCTGCAGTGGAGATGCCCTCCCTGTTAGTTTTAGAAGAATGTCAGTGTTTGGACAGAAACACACATCCCTCCTCCCACATTTGGGGTGAAAATTAGCTGTTGGGCCACAAGGGTGCATGAACTCTACTCTCACATCTTGGTGCTCACTGTCAACATGCATGGCTTTTGCTAGCCACCAGTGGCCATCATATACTACAGCTAACCAGTCTCCCCCCTCAATGCTGTCAATAGATATTTCAACTATTGTGCCTTCAGGACCTTTCACTGGCTGCTCCTCTGTTTCCCACTCCATCAAGTTTTCTTCTTCCCCCGTTTCCTTTTCCATCTCGTCCATCAACATGGCCAAAGGACCTTTCTTCTTGGCCCTTGTTTCAGTCTGTTGTTCATCTGCACAGTCATTTAAAATGAAAGTGGCTGGGGTAAAGCACTGGCAGTTCATTGGCTCACTGCAAAAACATGACAGCTGTCTGTGGGAGACACTATTTTGATATGGGATGACCTGGTGTATTTTTCTTGTGGATGGAACCTGTTTGAGTTGTTGTGTGCGAAGTGTGTCATATTTTTCCATGTCTTTTTCCTCAATGTGATACATCTGCACACCACTCAAACAGTTTGAGATCTTTTCAAAGAACTCTTTTCCATTTGTCATGTCATTTCCATGCAGGACCAATTTGTCTGCTGTTCGTTTAACTGTTGCTCCAATTCCATCGGGGGCACACTTGCCATGGGAAGTGGGGAAATAATTCCATGTGGTCCTGGTGAAGCCAAGTGTGGATGGTACCTCAGAAAGGAGAAAGAAGTTCTTTTTGTTCTTATACTGCTTACTGGGACCATCAGACCAAAAGTGCACAGTGGTAGCTGATGGATATTTTATCCGAATAGCATTCAGTGCTGGATCCACGTATGTCCAATTGCTGATGCATCTTGCCTCTTGGACTCTGAAACTGTGCAAAATGCTGCCTTTTCACCTTTAGTGTAATACATTCCAGTATGCAGATTCAGCTGTGGCAAATTCTGGCCGAAATGACAGGCTTGAATTTCCGAGGCATACTTGCACTTCCAGGATTCAGAGAAGTCAACATGCACAATAACTGTGTTCTCATTGCAGGTCTCAATGACATTTCTGTGTGCTTTTGTTTGATTGTGAACCAAGCACACGTGTTGTGGTCTCGTGTCGAAACTTCTCCTGATATGAGTGCAGCAGCTCAGAGAGAGGCCCACTGTGGATGTTTAGTTTCATGTTGAAGTGGATCACCATGGTCGTTTCTTCTTGGACTCTCTCCCACTGTCTCCACTCAACATTAATCCCACCTTGATCTGGAGTCAGAACTGTGTTCTTGTTGAAACACCGTAAACAGGTGCGAAGAAGGCAGGCCTCACTGGCTGGAGAGCAACAAACCAACTCAAAGCTGTCCTCTAGTTTGACTTTACGACACCTGCTGACCTGAGAACCTGCAGCATTAAGGATGCATTTTCGTGATATTGGCACAGACATGTCTTCCTATCAGATGCCTTTGGTGCTGTAACATAGAAGGGCCGCATAGCACAAAAGGAGGAGTAACTGAGCTTTATTTCTGGGTTGCTACGGATAAACTCAAGGTGGAGGTTTAGTATGGAGTCTGTTAGAATCATTCGTTGATGTTTTATCTTGTTTCTTGTGATGGTGTCATTTTTATCTGTAGTGATGCGAGAGGAGTTTATAAAGAACTCTTGAACTGTCTTGCTGATACCTTGAAGAAATGTTACCTTTTTCTTAGTGGTCTGTTTCTTTTTACTCATAATTTTATGTCAAACCAAACTGGCGAATCTTATGAAGCAGTCTATATTTTTTTAGGATCCTTCCGGATAATGACAGTTGTTGGCTCATTGATTTTGCTTGTTTATGTGAAGCTTGTTTTTTCATCTGAAGTTCCTGGCAGAGAACGTTGTGGAAGAGAAGAGTTCGCTTGAGGTTGGGATTTTTAAGATGGCTTCCTGACAACAACATCTCAGTTTGTGTCTGTGGAGAGTTGTTTGTCATTTGATTTATCAGTTGTTTTAGCCCTCTTTTTACGCCATTTTTGCTTTCTCAACCTGTTTCTTAATTTTTCTTAATTTTTTCTTTTAAAACCTTTATTTCCCTTGAATGCCTCTTCCTAGTTTTTCTTCTCTCCCTCTCACTTGCAAGAGCTCGTCTGGTCTTAGTTGGCTCATTAATACTCTCGTCTAGTGGACTATCTGGAGGTGTGTCTTTTTGCTCCACTGCATTCTGCATAGCCCTGCATTTTCTAGACTTTCTCTGAGCATCCCTCCAATACCTTCTCTGATGCCTCTGCTCCCTCTCTCCCAGGTCTCCCATTTGCCTCACTTTTTTCTCCTGAACCCTCTTCTTTCATCTCTGTCTTTCCTTCTCAAGAGTTTCCCTTCTGCTGTCTGGATCACTGTTTATTATTAGGGGGCCATGCAGCGGAACACTGCGTGGTACCCTATTGTTATTGTGCCGATGTTTTTTTTTTCTGCCTTAAAACACGTTGTGGAGAAAAAACGGTAAGACCTACAGCTTTGAAATTTGACAGGTAGGTCCGGTACCCCACCCACTACTCAGGCAAAAAAAATTGCACCAAAATAAGCTATTTTGCAATTTTCCAAAAAAAATAGTATTTTGCCGAATAAATGTTTAACCGTAGCTCTGATTCTCAAAAATCGTATATCATCTTATTCTTTGGTTTAAGACAAATTTTGTACACCCTCGCATCTATTTCTGCCATATTTGATTTTTCGCTAATTCGCTAACTCTGAAATGTTCTTACAACTTTTTCCCATGGACCAGTCATTTCTTTGTGCGAGAGCATTTTTCAATGACACAACGTCATCAACTTTTATGTTAGGTTTATCACCAGTCCATTTTCTCCTTTGTTGTAGTGTTGAAAGACATTCACTTTACCACTGTTTCCAAAAAGAGTCTGCCAAACACTGTACTTGCTTCCATTGCTTTGCGTAGAGGTCTGGCGGTGCAAAGCTTCCTGTTGGTGTGGATAATGCATTGATCTTTTGGGTGAGAAGCATTGCTGGAGTGAGAAGGTTTGGTTTGTCTGGATCTGTTGAGACTGGTACAAGTGGTCTTGCATTCATTATTGCTGTTACTTCTGCCATGAATGTACTCAACACTTCATGTGTAAGTTGAACATGTACGGCTCTCAACAGAATACCATCCAGGATGTGCCTTGCAACTCCAATAAGCCTCTCCCACGATCCACCCATGTGTGAGGAATGTGGGGGATTAAACAGCCACGTGCATCCTTTCTCCTGCAGATAAGAATTGCAACTCCTTGCATGCTCCAATAAAATTTGTTCCTCTGTCAGAGCGGAGTATTTGAGCGGGTCCACGGATGCAGAAAAATCTCCTTAGCGCATTGATGAAGCTGGGTGTTGACATTGATTCAATGAGCTCAATGTGCACAGCTCTTGTGGACATGCAGGTGAAAAGCACAGCCCAGCGTTTACTGTCTGCACTTCCTCCTCTGGTGCGACGTGTGGTGACCGTCCAGGGGCCAAAGACGTCCAGTCCTACACTAGTGAACGGTGGCATTGGTGACAGCCTGTCAACAGGTAAATCTGCCATCTTTTGGGTCTGAAATCGTCCTCTAAGCTTTCGACAAAGAACATACTTGTAAATAACAGAAGAGGCAAGCCGTTTACTGCCAATAATCCAAAATCCAGCTCCTCTGAGCGCTCCTTCGGTTATGTGACACCCCTGATGCACTACCTTCTCATGATGGTATCTAATAAGAAGGACAGCTATATGATGAGCGTTTGGGATAATGAGTGGATGTTTCTCATCATTTGTAAGGTTAGCAGATGCCAAGCGTCCTCCTATTCTGAGGAGCCCATCTTCATCAATGATCGAGTTTAACCTTTGAAGAGAGTTTTGTTTTGGAAGTGGTTGACTTTCTTTTATGCACCTGTACTCCTCCTTGACCGTTTTGCTTTGTACTGTGTGAATGATAAACTTGGCTGCTTTAGACACTTCATCTGCCTTGTCTGTATCACTGAAACACTTCCAGCCTTTACTTTCCGTGTTTGTTTTCTTGAATGATGCTGCCACATGTTTTAGAGATGCAATAGTGCGACACAATCCCATCCAATGAGAGAATCTTTCAAAACGACATGGCTCTAGCTGTGTTACTGAAGCTTTAGTAACAAAACTTTTTACATCGGGTCTGATCTCTCCATCTGTTTCAGAGTCAATCAGAGTGAAGTTATTACAGTGCGATGTCTCTATGTCGTGTTGTGACAGAAACGAAGGACCACTAAACCAGTTTGTGGAAGCCAATGTGGAAGCTGCAATCGGTCTAGTGGCTGTGTCTGCTGGATTGTCACTAGTGGTTATGTAAAACCACTGTGCTGGATGTGTAGTCTTTCTGATTCTAATCACTCGGTTAGCCACGTAGGTGTAGAACCTCTTTGAGTCGTTGTGTATGTAACCAAGAACGATTTTACTATCTGTGAAAAATGTAACAGGCTTTTGCTCAGTGGTGACGTGAAAGGTAAAACAGTCATTTTTAAGATTCCATAGCACCCCTAAGCTCCTTTGCAAGGGTATGTTGTCCAGCTCTAAATCCAAGTCTTTTAGATCCTTGGCTCTCTCTGCAGCAGGAAACGCTTCCACTACCTTGTGGTCATTAGAGGCTATTTTGTGTAGCTTTAAGTTTGACTGTGCCAGCATCTTCTGGGCGTTTGTGAGTGTCTCAACAGCTTCTTTCGCTGTTGCTGTGGATGCATGGCCATCATCGACATAAAAATGTCTCATTACGAACCGCTTTGCATCATGCCCATGTTCTTCTTCTCCTTCAACTGCAGCACGCCTCACACAATAAATAGCCACAGCTGGGGAAGGGCCATTCCCAAAGACGCGAACCTTCATTCTATAGTGACAAATACCCTTGCTAGGATTATTATCTTCGTACCAAAGGAATCTCAGATAATCCCTATGATCCTCTCTCACTTCGATGCTACAAGCTCTTTCCTAAAACGCATAAGGACACCTAGTAGCATGTTGTTTAGGTTGGGTCCGCTTAATAAGACCTTGTTAAGGGACTGTCCTTCAAACTCTGCACTTGAGTCAAACACTACTCTCAGCTGGTTAGGTTTTTGTGGGTGGTACACACCGAAGGATGGTAAGTACCAGTGTTCTTTGTCTGAGTCCAAAAGTGGAGCGACTTCCGCATGGTCATTGTCCGGCATGTTTTGAATGAACTCGATGTATTGTCTTTTCATTTCAGCGTTCCGGTCCAGTGTTTTTTTGAGAGACTGGAGGCGTTTGAGCGCTTGCCCTCTGTTACTTGGAAGCTCTGGCCTTGGATAGCGGAATGGCAAAGGTGCCACCCAGCTGTTACCTTCGTTTGATACACCTCCTTTTCCATGATGTCAATAAAGTCTTTGTCCTCTACTGACAGTGCTGGTTTGTCATCATCTTTTGTCCTTTCAAAAACTGTTTCTCCCAGTTGATTGGTGTTTGTACTTCCACTGTCCTTTTTGGGGATAGGTGTGGTGTTAAACTGATAGTTGCAACCATTCAACTCTTTGATTTGAAATGTGTTAGGGCATGGGCAGAGGTGAGAAGCACGCCAGTTCTGAAGAACGTGTGTTTTGAGAGCATTCACATTAGGGGGCTTATGCGTCTTCCCCATGCAGGCTTCCCCAACTATAACTCAGCCTAAGTCTAAACGCTGTGTGTAAGGTGTACTGTGTGGCCCATTGATTCTCTCTCTGACTTTGTGTACCTGTATAATGTCTCTTCCCAAGAGCAACAGAATAGGTACTTGTTCTTCTACAGGAGGTACTTTTCCAGCAATCTTCTGTAAGTGTGGGAACTTCATAGCAACTTGTGGAGATGGAATCTCTCTTCTGTTGTCTGGAATCATGTCACATTCAATCAGGTTTGGGAGTGAGAGCTTTACTTTACCATCCATTGACTCGATCATAAAGTTTAATGCTGTTCTGCCGACATTCTCTGACAGTCCTGAGCATGTTCTGAGCTTGTAAGTGTCTGAGCGTGTCTTAATAAGAGCTTGAAAAACTGAGACTTAGCTAGTGACTTATTACTTTGTTCATCAAGCACTGCATACATCTTTCTAGCCTGTTCTCTTTTGCCTTCTGGATAGACTAACACAGGACTTATTTTTGAGCATGAATGTGGGCTATCTGCATCACCACTGACTTCCGTGCATTTAGAAACAACTGAGGCATTTACACTATCCTGTGTCTCCCCGCCATCATCTTTATCAGCTTTAGAGCTCTGAGCTGGAGCAAGTGGTGGACCTGGATGTAGTATTGCTAAATGTCTGTTGCTACCGCAGTCCATACATTTTATTTGTGCCCTGCAGTCCCTTGCTAAATGCTGAGTAGAGCCACAGCATTTAAAACAGATTCTGTCCTCTTTTAAAAATGACTTTGGCGTTCATCTATGGGATTCGCCCTAAAACCTTTGCACTTTTTAAGAGGGTGAGGCTTCTTATGTATTGGGCATACCTTGTCAGGACTTTCTATGGGCTTACTGTAACTATTTTGAGCTGAACTAGTGTCTGTAGGAATGTCTGTTTTGTGCACACTAATCGCTTGCCTGCTATTGCCTTTGAAGCTTTTCTCCTTTTTGAAGCTTGTATTGGCAGGAGGTGTGATGACAAAGCTTGGATCATTTCTTATTTTGGCTTGTTGTCTTACAAACTTTGAAAAGACACTAAAAGGGGGAAAGGCAACTTCATGTTCCTCTTTGTAGTTTGCTCCTGTTGCGATCCATTTTTCCTGTAGTCCATAGGGTAACTTTTCCACGATGGGGTTGACTCCATGAGCCGTGTCCAAATATGAGAGGCCTGGTAGGTATCTTCCTTCCTTTGCACATTCGATTTTCTGCAGAACGTCACCCAGCTCTCTTAACTTTGTGTTATCTCTGTTGTTTAGGTTGGGAAACTGTTCAATCTTTTTTTAACAGTGCATTTTCCACCACTTCGGGAGACCCATAACATTCCTCGAGTCTTTGCCACACAAGGCTGAGAGCTGCAACTGGATTAAAGACATGGACTGAGCGGATCCTTTTGGCCTGCTGACCAGACTCAGCTCCAAGCCATTTGATCATTAAATCTAGCTATTCCTGAGCTGTAACATGCAAGTCTTTAATAGCATTTTGAAATGACGCTTTCCATGCCCAGTAGTTCTCTGGGTGGTCGTCAAACTGCAAGACTCCTGTACTTAACATTTCTCTCCATGTCAGGTACTGTGAGATGATGAGATGAGATGAGCCTTTATTTGTCACATACAATTTTCATGCAGTGAAATTGGACCCCTCCGACCATAAACATACACAACACTTTGGGGGAGACAGGTCAGTCGAGAGGTAGCATAAGAAATACGGAAGTATAGAATACATGAGGAGAGAGGAGGAGAGAAAAAGAGCCCCCCCCCCAGACTGTCCTTTTAGGGCAGTGTGGGAAGGGAAAAAAACACCTCAGCAACAAAGCACATAAACACATGAGACATGACTAGCAACAGGGGAGGGGGGAAGGGGAATGTAGAGGTAGTCCAACGTTCCTGCAGGACAGTTGGGTTCCCCCGAACCCACGCTTCTCGTCGAGAAGATGGTGTCAATTGCGTTCAGAGACCAGTTGATCAACTCCATAATTTCCGTAGTTCGGAGAGCAGGGCAAAGAGAGTCTCGGAGACAGACACGAAACAGGGCAAGAGCCAGCAGGAGAGAGAAGGGAGGGAGAGGAGAAAAGTGTGACCGCCTTCGTCGAGAGCCAAAGAAGAAATTTATTTGTACTTTGTACTATCCTGGACACCCTGTGTCTCTGTTGACATTTGAAGAGTGTTGGACGGATAAAGTTTGGGGGAATTCAGTCTCTCTCTCTGTTGTGTTTGGAGCTGCACTTTAACATTAGCCTTTTGAGCACTGTGTGAGCTGTCGTTGTCTATCTCTGCATTCATAGCCTTTTCGCATTGTTCACGTGCAGCTTTGTGACAGGCGAGTGGATCTATTTTTAATGTGAATCCTTCGAGGCAAATATCTGAGTGTTTTTGTACATACTCTGCTGTCGTTATGGACTGGCGGGTGGTCCCACCAACTGATAGCTCAGTTCACTTTTTGAGAGTCCCTCCTCCTCTTCATTAACCGCAACCTCTGCTTCTGCGACTGCGACAGCCTTTTGACAACTCAAAATATGTAAATTAGCCTCAAGTTCAGTTTTTTGTTTCATTATAGCTGCTTCTCTTTCTGAATACGCCAGCTGTGCATGTGCAGCTTCTGCTTTTGCTCGTGCTTTAAGTGCTGCAGAACTTGTGGATGAACGCTTGGATGTATGCGAGTGTATAGACTCGGCCTGTATGTCTGCGCTGCTTACATTATCCTTGTTCTCCATATCATCTGCGTTGCGCACTCGTACTGTTTCTCTTTGGTCTGGTGTTTCTTCCTCTTCTGGAAGATCCGGTTGATATCGCTTTCCTGACCGTAAGCTCATAATCGGTGCGCTTAATATATCTCCTCGTGGTTGTGCCCGCTGCACTAATGTCCTTTTACTGTGCTGTCCTTGCCCTGAGTTCTCTAGTTTTCACCAGCTAGACAGCGAGATAACGATGCTCCAATAAGCAGACTTATTTTGCCTTTTTGTGCTGATTTATTAAAGAATGGCCTCTGACCATTGCCTTCTCTTTGACCATCGTAAAACTGAAAACATACAAAATATTGTTTTAGCTAGCTAACATTGTTTGTTATACGCTTACTGCAAGCCAGTGTAACAGGTATAAAAATAAACCTGTTATTGTTAGAATTTACACAAAATTGTTCACTTCATATACCTGGTGTAAGTGCCTGAACGAGATGAGTCCTTTCCCCTTTAAATCCCATGATGTCACCTAAAGCCAGCACTATTTCCTGTTTTGTCCCCGCCTCTTCCCTTTTCCTGATGGAACTGTATGGAAGAGGTATGTTATTTCTGACTCCTGTCAATCTAGTTTAATCTTTATGTTTATTATTCATTTTATTTCTATATTTTCACTCCAATTTGTGTGTATAATGTTATCTTATGTATTTGTGTGATTATTTTCTGCCGTTTTTCTTTTTTTTGAGTTCTATTAATAATTTTGGCTTAAACATGTGGAAATCAAGCACATGATGTACATCACATTTATTTTATAGAAAACAAGGGCAATTCTCACTCAGAGGCCGTTTGTTCCTTTATGTGTCAGGTATGTTTTCCATGTTTATATTTAATTTTCTAATTTATTTACATATGTTGAATTATTCATGCTGTTATTCACGGGCCCTTTTCCTGATGGAACTGTATGGAAGAGAAAACAAGGGCAATTCTCTCAGAGGCTGTTTGTTCCTTTATGTGTCAGAGAGAAGAGATTAAATGCTTCCAGTGAACTGCCACCGGTGTCCCGTGTCTGATTCACACAACGCATGGTAAAGTTTAACTGGAGTGACCGGTTACACGTGGTGCCGTGGACCCTTTGGATTTTACGTGGTCGGTTGCTCACCGCTCACCGGGAGTGCCGCTTCGGATAAACTACGCTGCAGGGACGCCGGAGGAGTGTTTCGCCAATTGCAGAAGCCGCCTCGCGTTTTGGTCTCGTCTCCTGATCTCATCTTGTTCATTGCTCTTCGTTGGATGGTTGCACTCGAACACTTGCACTTGGTGAGGTATGGTGGAAAACTGTTTCGGCTTTTATCAGTGATTGTTCGGAGTCTTATTGGTCTTTGAAAGGCATTGAACTGTTAGCAGCACATTTAACGTGACTGAGTTTGCTAACTGTCTTCGTGCTGTTGCACTCTCATTGTTTTTTTTTTTCTTACGTTTTTGTACTGTGCTCACGCTGCTGTTTTAGTGATTGTGCGTGTGGAACTTTTTTCTCTCTCTCTTTTTCCTGCTCTACAGCGTTATACTGAAATTCTGATTATCTTGTAAGAGTGCTAGTACATGGTTGTTTTTGGAAGTGCATATACATTCATCTTTGTAAGGTTGTGATTACTTCAATTAAGTCATGTTTGAGGACGCTATTAGTCAGGATAATTTTAGCCCTCTGCGACAGCCCAGTGCTGCGTTCTCAGTAGGTAGGGGTAGAGGGAATATAGTTGGTCGTACTGAGAACTTGTCTGAAGTTTCGCCTCACTGTTTGGGTAGGGGAAGATTTTTCCTTAATACTGAAACTGACCGAGCGCATGCATCTGATTCAGGTGTTGGTGCCTCAGTGGGCCCAGCTGCTTCTTCCACCCCTTTTACGTGCCCAAATACTGGTCGTGTTATTACTGAGTCTTTGGGTGGTATTATCTCTGATTTGGCGCAGAAAATTGGTGAGAGCATTTCGACCAGTCTCAATCTAGCACAACAGCCAGCCCCCATGCAGTCCATGTCAGATGTGCAGCATTCTAGTGGATGTGTCGATGCTTCCAAGCTGAAAGTTATTGTGCAGCACGATGTTACGCCTCCACCATTCTTCAGAGGTGATAGAAGTGATTCATTTACTGTGCATGAATGGGAAGACATGATGTGCGCTTATTTGAACAGTAGGAAATGCACTGATGATGCTGAGGTCTGTGAGTTCATTTTAGCTAGGTTAGCAGGAAAAGCAAGGGATGTAGTCAAAGTATCCCTGCGCAGCTTTCCTGGACCGACTGCTGCAGTGCCCCCTAGCAGAGTGTTTGATATTCTAAAGCGTAATTTCAGCGAGTCAACGTATTCAAACATGCCTATGGCTGACTTTTATAGCACACTTCCCAAAGTGGATGAGAGTCCAATGGATTATTGGATAAGGCTAAATAAGGCAATCGATGTGGCTGACGAGTGTTTGCGTGGGCGGAACAAATGCGTTCAAGACCCAGCAGCTGAAGCTGTTATGATGTTTGTCTCTCACTGCCCAGATCCTGGACTTGCGTTGTCTTTTCAGTTCAAGCCTGCTGAACAGTGGAGTGCGGCTGAGGTTCAAGAGCGGCTGGATTGTCACTGTAGGGACTCGAAAAGAGCTTCTATTAGAACCCCTCGTTACCCATCTGTGTCCACCTGCCATCAGAATACGGTGACAGTTTGTGATGATCCAGTATGCAGTCCTCCGAAACAACCTGTACTCCCGTCAGGTCAGTCACCAAGTTCCAATGTTCTGCTAAACCCCAATGCCGCCCCTTTTGTTTCAAATACTGATACGCAACAGCTGGTTGATATGATGGGTAAAGTTTTAGCGCTATGTACTGCCTCACTGTCAACGTCCAACCCGGCGTGTCCTAGCAGGGCCTCAGGTTTTAAGCCCGACGTTAGTCCAGCATGTAGAGTATGTCAGTCTAAGGAACACACGACGTATACTCACTGTATGCGTCAGAGGCTTTGTCGTAACTGCTTCAAACCTGGACACTTTAAGAGTAACTGTACAAGGGCAGCAGACCCTGACCCACTTCCTCCTCTCGCGCAGTTAAACTAAACAGTCCATGCACAGAGGGGGTTAGCGTGGGCGGTGACGAACTTCCCCTTAAAGATGCGTTCGACCCGCAAGAAGTTTTTGTGAATAGTTGTAAATTGTTGCCACCTGACAAAACAGTGTTGTACGTGGGGTCTCAGAAAATTGATGGGGCTAGTGATCTGTTTTATGCTCCTTTGACTGTCGGGGGCCAGTCCGTACTTAATGGTTTGCTTGATTCTGGCAGTATGGCTTGCACCCTGAGTACAGAAGGTGAATCCAAATTACATGCTGATGGCGTTCTCCCACAACCCGCTGTGATTCCCAGTAATGTGATCCTAGTTGGCTGTGGTGGTCTTACAGTTCATCCTAAATGCACGTATGATCTTGAAATCGAGGTATATGGGTTTAAGTTCATTGTGCCTACTTTGGTAGTACCTGGGCAGAAGGATGAGTTCATTATTGGCAGTAATGTCATCAAACGTGCTTCGGAAGATGAAGGATGAAAAGAAATACTGGGAGCTAATTTCCAGCCAAAGCGGCAACCCTGAGTGTGAAGAGTTCCTTGAGCTATTGAGCTGTACTTCTCGTTGGTCTGGGTCAACTCGACCTGAAAAACTTGGCTCTGTTAAGCTTCGTCAAGCAGTCACTTTACTTCCCGGGTGTGAGCACCTTGTTTGGGGAAAACTGCCTGGTAGCACTCATATTTCCCCCGGTAGCACAGTCATTGTTGAACCCACTACGTCGCGTTCGGCGCCCCGTCATGTTCTTGTTGGGCGGGTGGTGTCTCCTTTGTGGGGCGATCGGTGGGTGCCAATGAAAATACTAAATCCCACCCAGTCCCCAATAACTCTCTGTCGTAACACAAAGCTGGCTGACGTGTCCCCTTGCTTGGCGGTGGAGGATGTTACTGTCACACAAGGTCTGTGCAAATCTCTCAGTGTCACTGATTCAGCTTTCACCAAGCCCTTTCCATCTGTAGGCCCAATGCAATTACTGCGCGAGTATGGTTTGGGGGATATTGACATTGATGGGTGTGAGGTCTCAGAGTCTTGTAAATAGGAGTTAGCAAAACTTATTGTGTCCTATTGTGACATTTTCTCTAGAGACAGGCTTGACTGCGGAGAGGCGAAAGACTTTGTCCACAGGATCCATCTGTGCGATGAGCGTCCTTTCCGTCTGCCCTATCGCAGAACTTCCCCTGCCCACTATCACAAGTTAAGAGAGGTTCTTTCTGACATGGAGGAGAAGGGAATCATTAGTAAGTCTATCAGTGAGTACGCGTCTCCCCTGGTATTGGTCTGGAAGAAAGATGGCTCTCTGAGGGTTTGTACTGACTTTTGCTGGCTTAATGCGAAAACTGTCAAGGATGCTCATCCTTTGCCTCATCAGGCAGATTGCCTTGCTGCTCTTGGCGGCAACCTTCTGTTTAGCTCCATGGATTTAACATCAGGATTTTACAACATTCCTCTCCATGTGGCTGATCGGCATTACACAGCATTCACAACACCCATGGGCCTGTATGAATATAATCGCCTTCCGCAGGGCCTGTGTAACAGTCCAGCATCCTTTATGCGCATGATGCTCAGCATACTTGGTGATCTCAACTTTTCCAGCCTCCTTTGTTATCTTGACGACTTACTGATTTTCGCCCGTTCTGAACAGGAGGCCTTAACACGCTTGGGAGTGGTGTTTTCACGGTTACGGATGAGTAATTTGAAGTTGGCTCCGAAAAAGTGTCACTTTTTCAGGCGCTCTATCAAATTTCTTGGCCATGTGATCAGCGGTTCTGGTGTGTCCGTAGATGAAGACAAGGTAGCGGTCATTTCTGCTTTTCAGAAGAAAGACCTGATGAAAGAGGACGGCTCCACGCCTTCTCCAAAGAAAATAAGATCTTTTCTAGGTATGGCCCTTTACTACCAAAGCTTTATCCCTGGATGTTCACGAATTGCAAAGCCACTGTTTAATCTGACAGCTGGCCAAAAACGGTTGGTGAGAGGTCCGTTTAGTCATAATCGGGCTGGAACATTCCGTGAGTTGTCTCCCCAAGATTGGACTCCCGACTGTGATGTCGCCTTTGAGGGGTTGAAAAGAGCCCTTTTTGAGAACGTAGTACTTGCTCACCCTGACTTTGAGCGTCCCTTTATTCTTTGTACTGACGCGTCATTGGATGGCCTAGGTGCGGTGCTTTCTCAAGTTCCTCCTGGTGAGGATAAGGCACGTCCAATAGCCTTTGCCAGCAAGTCCTTGAGCTGCAGCCAAGCCAATTACCCTGCACACAGACTGGAGTTCTTGGCTCTCAAATGGTCCATATGTGACAAGTTCAGCCACTGGCTTAAAGGCCATGAGTTCACTGTATGGACTGATAACAATCCGCTCACATATATAATGACAAAACCTAAATTAGATGCATGTGAGCAGCGCTGGGTTTCAAAACTTGCTCCGTACAATTTTAAGATCAAGTACGTCCCTGGGAGATCAAATGTTGTGGCAGATGCACTTAGTCGCGACCCGTTTACCAAATCAGTAAGCCAACGTCTCTTGTCTGAGCCTTATTCTGCATTGTTGAAGCAGGTAAACAGTGTGGAAGATGACTCTGTGCAGAAGACATTCCATCTGACATGCCAGCCGCAAACACTTGACACTGAACTCGAACAAAGCTGTGAAACAGATGTTTCTATGTCTGCTGAGGATGTGTCATCCATTTTGTCATCTTGTGGTGATTGGGATTCAGGTGCTGTCTCCAGAGCAACATCCCTGGCTGATCACGTGAGTTTTTTTGTTCCCGACTGCCAGGATGTCATCCATGGCTTTTCATTGTCTGAACTGCAAAGTAATCAACGCAAAGATCCAGTCGTTTCAAGGGTGACTTTCTATGTCAGTAGGAAGTGCAGGCCTTCCAGACGTGAGCATGTAAATGAGGGGTTGCATGTTTTGAGATTGTTGAGGCAGTGGGACAAGCTCTTTTTGCTTAATGGTATCCTGTACAGAGCCATCAAAGATCCTCTCACAAGACACAAGAAATTTCAGTTTGTCTTACCTGATTCCCTAAAACAGCGAGCTCTCTCTGGTGTTCATGATTTGGCTGGTCACCAAGGGCAACCACGTACCCTATCTTTAGCCCGCCAGAGGTTCTATTGGTCCGGGATGGAACGGGATGTGCGTGACTACGTCAGGACGTGTACCCGTTGTGTCCTGAGTAAAACTCCAGAACCGGCAGCAAGAGCACCCTTGGAGAGCGTTAAGACCACTGCACCCTTGGACCTTGTTTGTATTGATTTCTGGGCTGCTGAAAATAGGCACAATAAATCTGTTGACGTTCTTGTAATCACAGATCACTTCACCAAGCTAGCACATGCTTTTCCTTGCCATAACCAATCTGCTAAGACTGTTGCAAAGAAACTTTGGGATGGCTTCTTCTGCGTTTATGGCTTCCCCAAGCGTATCCATTCAGATCAGGGAGCTAGTTTTGGGAGTGAACTTATAGCGGAGCTGCTGCTTCTTACCGGTGTTGACAAATCACGAACTTTTCCATACCATCCAATGGGGAACGGTGGAACTGAGAGGTTTAATAGAACATTGGGTAACATGCTAAGATCACTTCCTCATAGGTCAAAACAGAAGTGGGCAGTTAGTACAAACTATGACTTTCGTGTATAACTGCACTGCCCATGAAACAACTGGGTTTGCCCCGTTTTATCTGATGTTTGGTAGGGTTCCGAGACTGCCTGTTGACCTGATGTTTCAAAGTGTTCTCCGTGATGAGTCCATCTGTAATTATAATGACTATGTCCAATCTCTCGTCAGGGACCTGCAGTCTGCTATGGGGCTGGCTCAAATGAACTCTTCTGCAGAACAAAAGCATCAGTCTGACCAATACAACAAAGGGGTCAAGGGTCTACCTTTGTTAGTTGGTGATCGAGTTCTCGTTGCCAACAAAGGCTGTAGGGGTAAACGGAAGCTCGCCGATAAATGGGAGCCCACCATGTATTCCGTTGTTTCTTCTAACCCATCCTTGCACATTTATAAGATCCACAGCAACTCTGGTCACGAGAGAGTGGTACATCGGAATCTATTGTTGCCAGTTAACTTTCTCCCTTTGCCCACAGATGGGTCTGACTTTTCTGACAGTGGGAGTGTTGATATTGATCACTGTTCCGCATCTTCTCAATCTGCACGTGAGCTAGCTGAGTCTGCAGTACCAGTTACTGGTGATTTGTCACATGCAGATTCTCTGTCTGTCATTTCTCACAGGGCTGTCTGTGATGGTGACCCTGTTGCTTCTTGGGTTTCATCCCATTCCTCTCAAACTCTTCCTGAGGCACATGATTTGTCGGTTGTCGATCGTGACGCTGGTACAGACGCCCCTTTACCTGTTATACCTGTTTCTAACAGTTCATGTGACCCTGTGGTTACCAGTGATTCCGGCAATCGGTACACCACCAGGCTCGGTAGAGTAATTAGGCCTGTCCGTAGACTAATTGAGTCAATGGTTCAAATTGAGTCCTTCCTGGATAGGGAGCCTAGATCTCCAGTTATTGATATTTAGAGCTGTACATTGTACTACATTGTCTCAGAAAGTACTGAGTTATTGATTGTGTTTTCTCATATGTTTGAGTTCTGTTTTTGCATAAGGTCTAGATATTTCTAAGTGTAATGGGCACTTTGTGTGTGTCTGCAACATGTGTTGAGGTTTGGCCAACTTCATTCATATTTGTATCCCTTTGTTGGGTAGCCTTCTGTGCTGATAATCTGCGTTTTTTTTGGAATGCGGACCAAGTGATCCTTCTGACCTGTTTTTCTTTGCGTGTTTGTTGTTGTTTTTATGTGTTTATATACTCTGTGAATTTTGTATAAATTCTGGGGGGTGAGTGTAACGGGTATAAAAATAAACCTGTTATTGTTAGAATTTACACAAAATTGTTCACTTCATATACCTGATGTAAGTGCCTGATCGAGATGAGTCCTTTCCCCTTTAAATCCCGTGATGTCACCTAAAGCCAGCACTATTTCCTGTTTTGTCTCCTCCTCTTCTTTTTTTTGAGTTCTATTAATAATTTTGGCTTAAACATGTGGAAATCAAGCACATGATGTACATCACATTTATTTTATAGAAAACAAGGGCAATTCTCACTCAGAGGCTGTTTGTTCCTTTATGTGTCAGGTTTTCCTATGTTTATATTTAATTTTCTAATTTATTTACATATGTTGAATTATTCATGCTGTTATTCGCGGGCCCTTTTCCTGATGGAACTGTATGGAAGAGAAAACAAGGGCAATTCTCACCAGAGGCTGTTTTGTCTCTTTGTGTCAGAGAGAGAGATTAATGCTTCCAGTGAACCGCCACCAGTGTCCCGTGTCTGATTCACACAACGCATGGTAAAGTTTAACTGGAGTGACCGGTTACACCAGCATGATAGACCGTTCATACCCACTTAAACGTACAAGTCATACCATTTTTAAACAAAACAAAAAGACAATCATTATTTTATTGTCTTTCAGACCACGACAAATCCTCGCCCAAGGCAACAATATTTTTAAGGTCCATGTCAGTTCAGAACACAACAGCCTTCGCATTCAGCCATCTTAGGATTTTCCTAACGAATAAAAACGATACAAGCAAACCACTAGAGGGAGTCAAGGCAATTTACAACACTATAATCCGCATCACTTTGTGGAAAGACAGAACAATGACAATAAAATTTTACTTTTACTTTTGGACCTTGACTCATTGAAGAGAGAGAAGGCAGATGATACTTTAAGAGATATGTAGGGAATGGATCTAGATGGTAGGTAGAAGATTTCGCTTTTTCGATAAAATCAGTGATTTCAGACACAGTTGAAAGTTTAAAGAGAGAAAAGGAATTCAGGCAGGGCTTTGATGAAGCTAAATATGGGAGAGCAATCAACCTTTTTGTTGATGTGTTCAAATGCTGGTGGATATCATAAATTTTCACATTAAAAAAATGAATGAAAATAGTGCATTGTTTAGACGAATAAAACTGGGGTGGAAGGGCTGCAGGTGGCTGGGTAATGTTATTTATAGTGGCATAGAGAGCTATAGTATCCTCATCACTTATCTTAAATTGTTTTGCAAAATAAGCAGATTTGGCCGCAAGAAGAGCATAAACAAGCATGTGATCATACTACATTTTTTTATGCTTAGCAAAGCCAGTTTTTGCAGATAGACGCTCAGTTCACGCCCTTAGTTTTAAGGCAACACAGCTCAGGAGTATACCAAGGGGCAGGGTGGATAAAAGAAACAGATTTAAAAGGAGCAAGACTGTCCAAGAGGAAACCAGTTCATCAGTAGTGGGGAGGTTTTCAGTAAAAGTAAGATTGTTAATTCCACTGCACAGGGTAGGTAAGTCGATATTCTTCAGGTTACAGAATGAAATTATGGATATGGCTTGGATCTTTGGATAATGAGTATTGACGAAGGATATTAATTTATGGTCAGAAATGAGCAGGTCAGATATTACAATTGAGAGGAGTACACCAGCACAAATAGATGAGATCAAGTATATGACCTTTAGAATGTGTGGGAAAGTCAACATACTGCTGCAGCACAACACTGTCAAGGCAGGATGTAAAATCCACCACAAGAGAATTATTAACAGTAGCCATATGCATATTAAAATCTCCCAACAGCACAACATTACGGGACAAAGCAGATGTAAGCGTTAAACAAGTAAAGAATCTATTTAAGAAATCCTTAGCTTGGCTTAGGGTTCTATAGACAGGCTAGTACAAAAAAAAAAAAACTAAAAAAAAAAAAAAAGGCCAGCACGATTCCAATAGGGTTCCACGCAGTGTTCCACTGCATGACCCCCTAATAAAACTATATCTTATATACAGTCGGGTACATAAAGTTACATATGTGCATGGAGCATAATTTAATTTGGCGACCTGCTGATATCTGTACGTATATACTAAATTTAAAAATGTATTGACGCTTAATCTGAGTTTACAAAGAATCATTCTAGAGACAGATGACAGTGTAATGAGATGTTTTAAAGTGCTGGCGCAACTGGCAGTATCAGGCGTAGCAGACAGAGAGAAGCATGTGACATTGGGATGCGAAATGGCAAAACAGTATAAATGATCACTGGGTAATTGAGGTTATATAGCAGTAATGTACAGCAGAATTAAGACAGTAAAATGGGCAGACAGTATAAGTGATCATACCAATATGAGGTTGTATTATCAGTATGTAACAGTTAAGAATTAAGACTTAGAAAGGCATGTCCTGGTTATCAAAATGATGGCTCTGATGATAGAAACCTCTCCGAGTCTCTCTGTTTTGGCCATGATGCAGTGGAACCTTTCTGCCTGATTGCAGAAGATGAAAAAGTCAGCTTCTGGGATGAGCTGAGTCTTTAACAATTCTGGATTGCCCTGGTCCTACATCTCTGGTGTAAAATGTTCCGTAGAAAAGGGAGAGTTGATTTGCAGCAGCACTCCGCTGCCCGGATCACTCTCTGGAGGGCTTTGTGGTCCTGAACACAGCTGCTCCCATACCAGGACAAGATGTTCTACGTAACACTGGTGTCTGGTGTCCACAGCACCAGAGTTGAAAGTAGGGGAAACCCCAAACTTCCCTCAGTTTCTCAAGGTGCAGTACAGATGCTGCTTTCTTGCCTTGACTTGAACATTGATATTTTCAGCCCATGTCAGGGTCCCCAAGAGATGTAGAGATTCCAAGGTATTTGAACTAACACACCTTTTTCCACTGAGCACCATTGATGCAGTGTGAGAGGGGTCTCAGGTTACATTGTTCTCCAGCTGAAGTCCACCACCAGCTCCTTGTCTTGCTGATGTTCAGCTGAAGGCAGTTTTCTGACACTCAGAGTGACACCAGAGTGACACCAGTTTCCACCCCTGTCCATGTAGGGTTGTCTCATCGATGACACCACTGTGTCATCCGCAAATCCTGACGCTGTTGTCATGAGTCGCGAGTGGCCACACAGTCTGAAGTGCAGAGTGAATACAACAGCGGAGAAAGCACACACCCTTGAGAAGCTCCTGTGTTGGTGGTGATGCTGCTGGAGACACACCTGCCTGCCTCACACTCACCTGAGATCTGCTCAGAGGACGCCCAACACCCACGGCACAAGCAGGTGCTGAGTTCTGCCCTCAGCTTGGTAAACAGTCTATAGGGTACCATTGTGTTGAATGCTGAGCCAGAAATGATAAACAGCAACCCTCACATAGTTACCCTGTTTCCTTGTCCACATGGCTGAGGGAGGTGTGTGTGTAGGATGTGGGTATGGTATCCTCTGTAGATCTGTTAGAGCAGTAGGCAAACTGGAGTGCTGCCTATGGTGCTTGGGATGGAGGAGGAGATGATGTGTTGATCAGTTCTTTCAAACACCTTTCATAACTACTACGTCAGTGCAACAGGGCGTAGTCATTCAGGCATGAAAGTTTGTTATTCTGGCATGGGAAACGATGGTGGAACCATTTTTGAAGCAGGTGGGGACCACGGATTCCCACCAGAGACTCCGTTGAAGATGGAGGAACACACTTGATAGTTGGTCAGCGCAGAACAAGAGTATCGCAGCAGGCGCCCAGAGATGCCATCTGGACCCACCGCCCCTGGTGTTCACCTTCCCAGCACCGCGGTGGATTAAAATGTGCTCAGATGCTGATGACATCATGCAGTTCAGATAAAGCTGTACCTGTGTCCATGTGGGTGGGATGTAGACCGCCACATGCATGACTGAGGTGAATCCCCAGAGGCAGGTAGAAGTGGCAACCTTTTATGATCAGAGATAAGGTGTTGCTGGAGGTTGCTCCTGCTCCCCAAGGCCACGCCACTTCACTTCCTGCTTTGCCGGTGCAAGTCGGCCATTTCTGTCAAAAGTAACTCGGAGTCTTCAATTTTTTTCCTTTTATACTCAAATTGTATATATTCTGTCAATTTCTTAGCTACTTAACTTTTTATATAAAAAAGGACTAACGATTGATTAGACACTGCTTGGCGGTCATTTAATTTTTTAGGAACTCGCTAAGCGATAGGGTTGGCTTCTCCGCCTAAACGACAGCTGCCTTAACCTTAATTTTTTATACCTTCTACGCTAAGCTTATTTAAGTAATATAACTAGCAGCTAAAACCTAAAATATAGTTTATCTCCAACCGCGGCGGGACTGAGACGCAAAAACCGACGGCAACTTCTCAGCGATCCTGATCAACTAATAACAACGTAAGTGATATCTGTTCTTTTAAATAAGATGCCTAACGGTGATGTTGTTTTCTGTAGTGAGTGTAGAATGTTTAGCCTTAGCTCCTCCGTCAGCAGTGATAGGTTAAGTAGTGATAACTTTATCTGTAAAAGGTGTAAGATGGTAGAAGCTCTGATGGAGAAGATCATAGAACTAGAGACGCGCCTCCAGACGTTAGCACAGTCGCCAGGTAGCCTTTTAGCTGCAGGTTCGCAGTCAGGGAGTCTGGGGGCTTCAGGTTCAGATTTAGAGTGTTCAGGCCCAAAAACTCCGGCATTAGGGTTCCCGCAGCAGAACCAATGGGTGGCGGTTCGGCGACATAGACGGAGAGCCCGAGCTTCGGCAAAGGCTACTCCCGAGCACCACTCTCCATCTCTCAGCGTGTCGAACAGGTTTACCCCGCTCAGTGAAACACCCGCTGAGACGCCTGTTGAAAGTGCTCTGGTGATAGGTGATTCTATTCTACGGCACGTGAAAATAGCTAGACCCTTAGCGGCACCAGCAGTCGAGGTAAATTGTTTACCGGGAGCCAGAGCGCCGGACATCAGGGCCAATCTTAAGGTGCTGGCCAGTAATAGACGTAGATATTCCAAGATAGTCGTCCATGTCGGCACCAACAACGTCAAGCTCAGACAGTCTGAAGTAACCAAAAGTAATTTTAAAGAGGTGTGTGAGCTAGCCAAAACAATGTCACAGGCAGTAATTCTCTCTGGCCCCCTCCCAGCTAGACGTAGCTCCGAGACCTACAGCAGGCTCTGGTCGCTGAACTGCTGGCTGTCAAAGTGGTGCTCTGAAAATAGCATAGGTTTTGTAGATAACTGGTCCACCTTCGAGGGAAAGCCTGGTCTTTTGAGCCGGGATGGTATCCACCCCTCGTGGGAGGGTGCTGCCCGTATTTCAATGAACATAGCAGCTAGCCTTTATGCAGGTTCAGGTGTAGGCGGCCATTGACAAACCGGAGCCAAGACCAGGCCGCAGGCAGAAAGGCTAAACCGACCGCCTGCGAGTTGCCTTGAACCGCCACCTAGGTACCACCATACTGACATTGTCTCTGTGCCCCGAACCAAAAATAGTTCGCGTAAAATGCGAAAGGCGTCTTTTTCCAATCTAATTTCTATTAAATTAGAGCAGCCAATGCAGAATATCTGTAGCACTAAGCTAAAAGTAGGACTACTAAATATTAGATCATTAACTACTAAGGCACTTATTATTAGTGAAATGATTTCAGACCACGTCCTAAACGTGCTCTGTTTAACTGAGACATGGGTAAGACCCAACGAGTATTTAGCCTTAAATGATGCGACGCCTCCAGGATATAGTTATGAGCATAAACCCCGACTCAGTGGTAAAGGGGGAGGTGTTGCAACGATCTACGAAAGATCTCTTTCAATAACACAGAGGTCAGGACCTAAATTTATATTTAAATCATTCGAATTATTATTCCTTAGAATTGCAGACATATCTGCAAAACCTAATTTTTTGTCGCTCCCTCTCATTACGATTTACTGTCCACCAGGTCCTTATTCTGAATTCCTAACTGAATTTTCAGAATTTCTGTCAGACCTGGTTATTTCAACTGAAAGAGCAATAATTGTGGGAGACTTTAATATTCATGTAGATAATGAACAAGATCCTCTGACAGCAGCTTTTACTAATTTACTAGATTCCATGGGCATTGTTCAAAATGTAACTGGGCCCACTCACAACTGCGGTCATACACTTGATTTAATCCTATCGTTTGGTCTTAATGTAGATAATGTAACAGTACTGCCTCAGACGAGTATTATTTCTGACCACCATCTCATTACATTTGATTTTCACTTTAGTCAAAACACAAATACTACAACTCGCTTCTGCTCCAAGCGTACAATCACTTCAGATACAGCTAGTAACTTTATTGATAATCTCCCCGATCTGTCGTTTCTGACAGTGGAAATGTCTAATCTTGCTGAACTTGAGAGTAATACGGACTATCTAACTTCTACGCTTCGTTCCACCTTAGATAAAATTGCTCCGTTAAAAATTAAAAAGGTCAGAGAAAACAAAACATCCCCTTGGTATAATGACCACCTACGTAGCCTAAAACAAGGGACACGAAAACTAGAACGTAAGTGGCGGCAAACTAGATTAGTGGTATTTGAACTAGCATGGAAAGACGCTATGGGAAGCTATAAAAAGGCTCTTAGAGCTGCAAAATCAGAATACCTATCATTGCTAATTGAAAATAACAAAAATAATCCTAGGTTTCTATTTAACATGGTATCCAAGCTGACTAATAGCCAGACTACTACTCAAACTGTACCAACATTGTTTTCTAGTGGCAAATTTATGAACTTTTTTGACCAAAAAATTTGTTCAATTAGACAGAATATTCTAAAATCTCAAGTAACTACAGTGGCTGACCTTGACAAGGCAAGTATTAATACTGCAGCCATCTTATTTGAATCATTTACTCCGGTTGACCAGTCAGATCTAACGTCTTTAATCCTTTCCTCAAATTCATCTACTTGCATGTTAGATCCTGTTCCAACAAGGCTACTCAAAGAGATGATTCCAGTAGTGATTAAACCTCTACTAACAATAGTTAACTCCTCTATTAGCATTGGTTATTTACCCAAATCTCTTAAATTAGCAGTGATTAAACCTTTGCTGAAGAAGCCCAACCTGGATCCCCTGGTAATGTTAAACTATAGACCAATATCTAATCTCCCATTTATCTCCAAAATAATAGAAAAAGTTGTTGCCAGTAAGCATACCTCGTTCTTGCAGGAAAACCATATTTATGAAATGTTTCAGTCTGGGTTTAGAGCCAACCACAGCACAGAGACTGCTCTGCTGAAGGTAGTGAATGATCTTCTCTTATCTGCTGATCAGGGCTATGCCTCGCTCCTAGTGCTGCTTGATCTTAGTGCTGCTTTTGATACTGTTGATCATGCCATTCTCATAGATAGACTTGAACATGTTGTTGGTATCAGGGGAGTGGCCCTCTCTTGGTTCAGATCCTACCTTTCAGACCGCTATCAGTATGTGGATGTAAATGGTGATTCCTCTGATCACGTCAGGGTGAAATATGGAGTACCACAAGGATCAGTTTTAGGTCCCTTGCTGTTCTCGCTGTACATGCTACCTTTAGGCTCAGTCATTCGTAAGCATGGAATTAGTTTCCACTGTTTTGCAGACGATACACAGTTATATATATCGGCTAAACCAGAAGACAGACAGCAATTTCAGAAAATGGAAAAATGCTTATGTGACATAAAAAAGTGGATGTCGGACAACTTCCTCCAGCTAAATCTGGACAAGACTGAGGTCCTTCTTACTGGCACTAATGCCACCAGAAGTCAGCTATCTGACATCACGGTCAGTCTTGATGGATTATCCATTGTACCAAGTAATGTTGCTAAAAACCTTGGTGTTACTTTAGACTCCAATCTTTCATTTGATGTACATGCTTCTAACATTAGTCGCACCTCCTTCTTTCAACTCCGTAATATTGCTAAACTAAGAAACGTGCTATCCTTTCAAGATGCAGAGAAACTAGTTCATGCATTTATTACCTCAAGACTCGATTACTGTAATGTCTTATTCTCTGGTTGTCCAAATAGGTTGTTAAATAAACTCCAGCTAGTTCAGAATGCAGCAGCCAGAGTCCTCACTAAAACAAAAAAAATATGATCATATCACCCCAATTCTATCCTCACTCCACTGGCTACCAGTAAAATTTCGTGTCGACTATAAAGTACTTCTCTTGACCTATAAAGCTCTAAATGGTCTTGCACCGCAGTATGTGAGTGACCTCATTTGCACTTACAATCCGGCGCGTACGCTTAGATCGCACGACGCAGATCTTTTAGTAATACCTAGAATAAAAAACGCTACCGTGGGGGGAAGAGCATTTGCTCATAAAGCGCCACAATTGTGGAATAAACTACCCGTTAGTGTTCGGAGCTCAGAAACAATCTCTGCTTTTAAGTCAAGGCTTAAGACTTACTTGTTTAGTCAGTCTTTTGGTTATTAAAATCCCTTTTTCTTAGTTAAAGGCGAGATCTGGGGGTTCATGGTCATTCGAGATTAAAGGTGAAAGGGGGGATTGGTGCTGTCATCCTACCACTCTGCTGATCGCTCAAGTTTGCAGACGGTGGTTTGGTGTGATGCCGAGACCCCTGGAAGCCCTCATGTCTGTGTTGCCTTCCAGCTCTCCCTTCTTAGCTAGGCTGCCATAGCTACTCTAGCATTGCCGGAGGTTAGGTTAGGGCACTTAACTTTCTCCTCTCTTTTCTTCTTTTTCCGAGCTGTTCCCGAGCTGATCCCGGGATGGCGTTTGGCTGACCGAACCCTCACCGGGACTCTTTGGAGATGCCCCGAGCTGACACTGACCATCTCGACCCTACCAAGCTGACGCTGATCAACCGAACTCACCAGGAGTCCCGGAGACGTCCTGAGCTGACGCTTGACCTTGTCAACCCTCCCGAGCTGATCCTGACCCACTGAACCCGCACCAGGACTCCATGGGGACATCATCATGAAACCAACTGGGATTGGACCCTATGGACGTCTACTGACTTAGCAGCACAATACTGAACTAATTTCATCTTAATGTTGCTGAGAGGGTCCTGCAAGTGGCCCATCAACAACCCAGGATTTGAAATATCCCTTGGACTATTTTTGTATCTTTGCTTCTTTAAATAACTAACAACTCATCTTGAACTATTGCTTGTTGTACATTAAATGTTCGTGCACCCGGTCGCCCAGAGGAGGATGGGGTCCCCCTCCGAGTCTTGGTTCCTCTCAAGGTTTCTTCCTATTAGAGGGAGTTTTTCCTTGCCACTGTCGCCTCAGGCTTGCTTGTTGGGGGGTTTAGGCCGGTTATATGTAAAGTGCTTTGTGACAATGACTGTTGTTAAGAGCGCTATATAAATAAATTTGAATTGAATTGAATATTCCAGATGATGTGAGCAGCGGCTGGAGAGAGTAGAAACACTCCGTGCGTTGCACCACTTGTTGTTGATCATGAAACACACTCCTCCACCTTTAGCCTTGTTGGACTCTGCCGTTCTGTCCATGCAGAACACAGAGAATGAGTCCAATGGCGTTACAGCTTGGTCCGGCATGGTGGGGGTCAGCCATGTTTCAGTAAAGCACAGAATGTTGCAATCCCTCAGGTCATGTTGGAAAGTAACTCTGGCCCATAGATTGTCTAACTTGTTATCCAGTGACTGAACATTAGCCAGCAGGATACTCGATAGTGGTGTGCAATGAGCTCGCTCTCTCACTCTGTTGCAGACACTGCCACGTTTCCCCCGGCACTTCTTTGTTCTGCGGCGCGGGTCAGCTTCGCATCCATTGTTGTCATCCGGGCCTCGTAGTATCTCAGACGGCCACGACAGGTCAGACTTAAAATCGCTTGAAATTAAGAGCGAAATCTGATTTCCTATTTCCAGTAGTGTTCTACTGTCATAGCTAACTAACCCTGATGACTTTTGTGCATTGGAAAGTAGAAAAAACAAATAAATAACAAAACGAGCACAGTCTGTACGGAGCGGTCGGGAAGGCGTTTGGACGTGGCCGCGCCATCTTGTTGGTTGTATCGTTTGTTGGAGAATAAGGATCAAAAACACCCGGAATACAGGCAGTGGAGGGAGAGAGGAGAATGAAGCAGCCTGGTATGTCCAAGATTGTCCCAGAGCACTAATCAGTTGTGGAAAGTAGGTAATAAGTTAAAACCGCTAAAAGCCCGATGAGCAGTGGCAGCCATTCGCACCAGTGTTTGCTCAACCGGACAGTTTTTCCATCTTTTTTGCACCTTCATAACATCCGAATGCAAATATTTTTTATCTTCAATATCTTTTTCCCTTGCCAGCTGAGCCAGCCAGCTGAGGTTTTCTTGCACTGCCGCTTTCTTGTTCTTCCTTTTCTTCTGTCACTTTACGGCGGACTGTACGCTTTTATAGTGTACTCTGTGTACTCTACTATTCAAGTGTGTCACTTGCAGAAAATGCTGCTACACAAGCATTGTACTGACTATCCTTGCATGCGTACTTTTTGTAAATATTGAGGATTCCAACAGGGGAATATCACCTGTAGAAAAATCCAAATCCTTGATGCTGGTTGCCCAGTCTTCGGGAGGAAATTCTTTCATAACAGCTGGACTGTTTGATGTGATCTTGTGCAGTCGTAGATGAAAATGGAATAGAATTTCTTGGCCTCACTTAATGACACTGATGGTGTCAGACTCTGTTGCAAAGGACTTTAGTGCATCATCGACATAGAAGTCTCTTTCAATCCACATGGATGCGCATTCTGTAATCCACAATCTCACAGTTCCAAGCATTGTCACATAACCACAGAAACCTGAGATAGTCTCTGTGCTCTTCTTTAACAACAAAGCAATAGTACATGTGCTGGATATCTGCAGTTACTGCAATCTTTTCTGAATCTTATCAGAATGGCCAGCAAATTGTTCAAGTCTGGGTTTCTGAGGACATTGTTGAGAGAAATTCCTTCATACTGTGCATTTGAATCGAACACAATGCAGATCTGGTCTGACTTTTTGGGAGGTAGATACCAAAAGATGGCAAATACCAGCATTCCTTTCCTGCTTGGAAACTGTATGTGATGTTTTTTTCATTTCTGGTTTCTTTTCCAGAGTGTAGCATACTGACTTAGTCTTTTAAATGTGTAATCTCTGTTATTTGGCAGCTGTCTCTTGGGAGACCGGAAGGGAAGGGGTGCAACCCAGCTTTGTGTAACATCTTTAAAAACTTGTCCATGATCTTAATGAACTTGAGGTTTTCAGTGGGTGGAGCAGGCAAATGATCTTTGTCTGTGCAGGCAAATAAGGAAAGGCTTGAGTCATCTCTGCACAGGGGAGGAAAGTGTAGACTGGAGTGACTCTGTGTGGGATCTTTCACATGCAGATGGCTATAGCAGGGTGTGAGGTACCTAGCACAACCATTTTCTAATATGTAGGTCTTAAAGACATTTACTGACAAGGGCCTACGTGCCATGCCAAGACACACATCTCCTATCACCACCCAGCCCAGATCTATTTTCTGTGCAAATGGGGCATTGTTGGGTCCAGTTATTTGCTTGTGGATTTTGTGTATTCTCAAAATGTCTCTGCCTACCAACAGTAGTATTTCTGTTTCGGGGTCTAAGGTTGGGATCTCACTAGCTATGCCTTTTAAGTGAGGGTGATGGATGGCTGCATTAAGAGTTGGAATTTCTGACCTGTTATTTGGGAGCTTGTTGCATTCGATGAGCACAGGAAGGGAGATACACGTCCTTTCATCCAGTGACTTGATCATGTAGCCATATGCTCTCCTTCCAGATGTCGACACTACCTGCACAGTGTACAGTGGTGGAGCTCTTGTCACTGAAAATCTCAAAATCTGATTGTGCAAGAGACTTATTGCTTTGTTAATCAGTGATTGCATATGCCTTTGTTGCAGATTCTCATGGCCTTGGAGTAGACTTTGACTAAACAGATTTTCAAACAAGCTCTTGCACTCACTCATTCGACGCACACTTTAGTGCAGCTGGATGAAACTGCCTCTTGAGATGGCTGACCATCTTCATTGTCTCCCTGTCATTGTCTGAGGTGGGTGAAGATGGCTTAGCTTTCCATGGGAATGGACCAGGATGAGGTGCCTCTATGTGCTTGTTGATTTTGCACTGTGCACATTGTTGCAGGAAATGCATGGAATAATCACACGAAACAACAGGGAGCAATGGAGCAGCCTTAGAGCCGAGCCGGCAGCAGTGGGACCTCGGACCTCTATTGCTATGACCCGACCCTGTGCTACTACCAATGGATGGCCTGCACCAAGGACACCAATGCCAGGGTAACTCACTGGTAGTAGTGCAGTTCATGGATGGGCCAGCAAATGGCCAGGGCTTCCTGTTCCACTGCGGCATACTGCTTCTCAGTTGGCAGGAGCTTATGGCTTATGTACAGCACTGGATGTTCGCTGTCCCCCTGGGTCTGTCTGAAGTCCGGGGTCCGGAGTACAAGCGTTGATGTCAAAGCTTCTTTGAGTGTCTCAGCTGATCCCAGTCATCCCAGCTGATCTCCGGGCACCCTTTATTTGTCTTGTCCAACAGGGGGGCTGCCAACAAAGAAAAGGCAGTTATGAATCACCGGTTGTACCCCGCCAACCCGAGGAAAGCACTTGCCTGGGTCTTGGTGGTGGGATGTAGTGTGGCGTGAATGGCACAGAGTTTATCAGCTCATCCACTACCATCTGGTTTAGGCACCATAACCACCAGGCTGGACCAGGGACTCCGACTCTCCTGAATGATGCCCAGGGCGCACATCCTCTGAATTTCCTCCTTGATGGTAACACGCCTTGTGTCCAGAACTCATTCGGGTCACTGGTGGATGACTCCAGCGGAGGTGCAGATGTCGTGTTGCATCACGTGGGTTCTCCTGCGGACAGAATATTGCTGATATTGGTCAACAAGCTCTCTTACCTCCTGTAGTTGGCTTTTATTCAGCTGTTCTGGTAACTGGTAACTGATGCACAGCCAGGCAGGGTGCTCCTGCTCTTTCATTTTTCCCCAGGCCGACACCAGGGGCACGGGCTTAACTTCTTGAGCCCAATCGCCCCCCAGTGCCGGGGGCAGAACAGTGACATTGTCATTAAAGGCTTTAAATAGTCGGTAAATGTAAACAAACATATGCATGCAGCACATCGCCGTCACCGATAGAATCTCTTCTAACAGTTTCAAACAAATTCCACCTAAACATAATACAATTCCAACACCAAACATAAATAAATGAAGAGCAAAAACACTGCGTAGGTCTACGTGGAAGAAATATGGCTGTAGAATCTATACTACTATGACTAACCATGCATGTCATATATCATATGAAAGCCGATACGTAGATAGCCGTAGTACCACACTCTGATTAAAATTGACTGAAGCAGCAACCAAAAACCTCACAAAGTTATAAACAAGATGATATGCCTTAACTTTGATGTTTTGTAATCAGAAATCACATTCAAGTCAATAAAATCCACATGAAACTGTAGACCAAAACACCGTCTTACTCTGAAATCAATCCGGTTACCCTTCAGAGGCTGGTCTGTTGCTTAGGAGGGCAACAAATCAGATCCAGATTCAGCCCCCTTTCCCACACTAGCAATGTTTGGCTCCCTGTGATTGGTGAATGATGTTGCTGACGATTATTCAAGAACTGCCTCTCAATACTATTGGCTCTTCAGATTAAAACGAGGAGTGAACTGTCCAAATAGACCAATCGGTTCCTGAGGTATAGCTCTGCATATCCGAAGAGTGAGAAAACCGGAGAGAGCGCAATTGCGCATAGTGCAGCGCGTGCAGCAGACTAGAAGAAGTCGCTATTCCTGCTTTTTATTGATTCAGCGCTTCGGAAATAGAGCACAATATAATAATGGCAGGCAAGAAGAAGCTAATTTTTACTACTGAGGATGTACTGGACATGCTTGCTAATGGATCCAGAGAATCGTGATCCAGATTATGAGATTCCATTTTCTGAAAGGTATGTAAGCTGTTTTATAAACTACTTATTGATTATGTATGTGTATACTTTATTCCATTTTTCCAATACACTACATTGTTAGCAGTATATTTCAGCGGTATACTTTTAGGTTTATCTGGATCTTTATCTGGATAAATGGAGTTTACATTTATTTGACAGATATGTAAAGTTACAATTACTGAATATATCTCTTACAATGTTTTTTTTCATCTATTATTTTATAGTGATGATGATGATGATGATGATGACTATGAACCTCCAAGGCCATCAACATCTGCCTCCACCTATCAGAAAGGTGTGAAAGGCCACTCTAACAGACTTTCTAAACAATCACCCATTTATTGCAGGAATTGCCAGGTCCCACTGTGCATCACTTCCAAAAAGAACTGTTTTCAGTTGTGGCATGATGGACAATAATGTTGTTGTTACAAATATCATTATCATCATTTATCATTACTTTCTTACAAGTTCCATATGATTCTGAATAAATTTTCCAGTTTTCCAGCCCTACGATCGAAGGGGACCTCAATGATGGGAAGTGGTACCAACGGCACTGGCGGTGGCAGTCTTGGGTTTGTCCGCTGGCAGGTGGCACATCGCTGCATGTAATTCCGCACCGCAGCTCTCATTCCCGGGCAGAAGAAACTGTCTTCTATCTTCTTGAGGGTGTTCTGCTCCCCCAGGTGGCCCCCGAGTGGATGCGAGAGTACCAGGTGCATCATGATGTCGATCTTGGAACGGGGAACCACCAGGAGGTCAGTTGGAACATCCCTCCTTGGTACCAGATAATAGAGGGGATTGTTTTTGATGATGAAGTGGCACATTGTCATGAGTCTGGGGCCCCACCGCTCTCCATTCACCACTAACACTTGGATCCAAAAGTGACATATGTTGTCATCAGTCTTTTCCTCACACAGGAACAAGGGCTTGCACTGGACCTGCTGAAATAAATCAGACGCAGGGTTAGTGGCAAATGGGCACTCACCTTCATCATCTGCTTCCTCTCGTTCTTTTTCTCAGAGGAGGACGGCTGGGGCCTGCCCTTTTCTGTCAACCACACTCCATCATCTTTGTCTCTGAGGAACTGTTTGCACGCTGGTAACAGTGTGTCTATGAAGCTTCTGCATTTTCCTAATGGGTGAGGCTTCTTGTGAATTGGGCAGTGTTTGCTTGGATCTGAGGTGCTGGCTCACATTGGTTGCTGCTTTCTACGACTTGAGTTTTGTGGCCTAGAACAAGTTGAGTTGTATTGCTTGGATTATTTTTGGGCTTATCTCTCTTTGCATTTGGGGCCATGGGCTGAGAGAACGTGAAACTAGGATCGTTTCTGGCTTTATCTTGGTGGTGAATGAAGTCCACAAACACACTGAATGGAGGGAAAGGAAACTTATGCTCCTGTTTAATTTGTGAGCTGTATAACATCCACTTCTTCTACAGATTATATGGCAGGTTTTCCACAATTGCAACCACTTCCCTAGCTGTATCTAGATATGTCAGTCCCAGTAGAAATCCACGCTGCTTTGCAGAAAACTGTTCTTGGAGGAGATCTGCTAACTCGCACACAATCCCTGACAAGATTTTCTATTGGATTTAGGTCTGTGCTCTGGCTGGGCCATTCCAAAACTTTAATTTTTCTCTGAAGAAGCCATTCTTTTGTTGATTTGGATGTATGTTGGAATCATTGTCATGTTGAAAGGTGAAACTCCCCTTCATCCTCAGCTTTCTAGCAGATGCCTGAAGATTTTGGGCCAAAAGTGGTATTTAAGGCTGTTCATAATTCCCTCAACCTTGACTAAAGCCCCAGTTCCAGCTGAAGAAAAGCATCCCCAAAGCATGATGCTACCACCATCGTGCTTCACAGTGGGTATGGTGTTCATTTGGTGATGTGAAGTGTTTTTTTGCGCCAAACATACCTTTTGGAATTGTGCCAAAAAGTTCAACCTTGGTCTCATCTGACCATAACACATTTTCCCACATGGTTTTGGGAGACTTGATATATTTCTTTGCAAATTTTAACCGGGCCTGGATGTTTTTTTTTGTAAGAAAAGGCTTCCGTCTTGCAACCATGCCCGACAGTCCAGACATATGGAGAATGCGGGAGATTGTTGTCACATGTAGTACACATCCAGTACTTGCCAGAAATTTCTGTAGTTCCTTCAGTGTTGCTGTAGGTCTTTTGGAAGCCTCACTGACCAGTTTTCATCTAGTCTTTTCATCAATTTGGGATGGACATCCGGGTCTTTTCTCCAATTTTTGATGACTGTCTTCACTGTGTTCCATGGTATATCCAATGTTGTGGAATATTTTTGTACCCTTCTCCTGATACCTTTTAACAATGTGAGCCTTTTGATCCTGTATAAGCTCTCTGCAAACCATGGCTTTTGTTGTAGCAGGCAACTGAGTAAATGTCAGGGAAATCCTTCTTGGACAGCTGAACTTTATTCAGCTAATCAGACTCACTTTAATTGATGTCAGGTGTGTACCCAAGAATACTGAATGTTGTAATTAAACCAAAAGGTGCTTCAACAAAGTATCAGTTCAAGGGTATGCACACTTAGGCAACCAGCTTATTGTATGTTTTTTATTTTTTATATTGTTTTTCCCTACCAAATTTGTTTGATTTTGAATTTAATTGTACAGGTTATAGGTCACATTAAAGGTGGGAAAAGTATTAAAATTATACTTTATAATCATCTCTGCATAATCATCCATTACATTTCGTTCTTTGTTGATTCTCTGATGGTATGTAAGGTTGATGTACTTATTACATTAGTTTTAATCCTTAAACAGCTTGCAGACGAGTGTCAGAATATTACACAGGTAAACTGCGAAAATGGTAACATACCATAGTAACATTTATGGCAGAGTGACAAAGGCATTGGTTACTTTACCACTTTCCAAATCTAACGTCTGTGTTCATGTTGAACTGGGGACAGAGAAGTGGGCAAGGGGAGCCAATGATTGCATGCTTATTAAACGTGTAAGATCTAACTATTAAATTATTATAAGGTCAATAAACTATAACTTGCATTTAACCTACCTGTTGCCATTCCTCTTTTTATGTCATCTTTGGTTTTTCTGTAAAAACTGTCTGTAGTGTGCAGTCAATCACAAAACCAGGAGCCATCGGCCAATAGGATTCGCAGGCAGAAACTGCCAAAACCCCGCCCCCAAACGGCCAAACCCTGCCCCTTTTCAAATTGTGCGCGCAGAAATCTCAGTCGAACAAAAAAGCCGCTCGTCGGTAATTTACTTTGTGCGCGAGGACATTTAACACATCGAGAGGACAAAAGACATTTGCGAGAGGAAAAATACAGTTTGCACACAATATTATCACAACTGTGCACTCGATTCTTAATTTTGTGCTCTTGAGTTTTACATTTGCGCTCGCGACTTTGAAATTTACGCCCCCGAAATTTTTGCGGCAAGCCATTTTGTGCGCTCTAGTTTTGGCCTTCGTGTGACGCCATACATCTGCTGGTGTTGGTCCACTGTGTTTTCTGAAGTCCACAGTCAACGCAGCCATCTACCAGGAAATTTTTAGAGCACTTAATGCTTCCTTCTGCTGACAAGCTTTATGGAAAAACTGATTCCATTTTCCAGTAGGACTTGGCACCTGCCCACACTGCCAAAGGTACCAAAAGTTGGTTCAATGACCATGGTGTTACTGTGCTTGATTGGCCAGCAAACTCGCCTGACCTGAAACCCATAGAGAATCTATTTGGTATTGTCAAGAGGAAGATGAGAGACACCAGACCCAACAATGCAGAACATACTTTTCAGAAGCCTGACACTTCTGTTTAAAATATCCTTTTTTTATTAATCTTATGTAATATTCTAATTTTCTGAGACACTGAATTTTGGATTTTCATTATCTGTAAGCCATAATCATCAAAATTACAAGAAATAAAGGCTTGAAATATTTCACTCTATGTGTAGTGAATCTATATGAGTTTCACTTTCTGAAATGAGTGACAAAAATATAGAACTTTTTCATGATATTCTAATTTTTTGAGATGGTCTGTATATATACTACAGAGGGGGAAATAATCATTTGACCGCCTATTGATTTTGTAAGTTTGCCTACTTACAAAGAAATGAACAAATTCAAATGTATTTAAATAGCACTCTTAACAACAGTCATTGTCACAAAGCACTTTACATATAACCAGCCTAAACCCCCCAACAAGCAAGCCTGAGGCGACAGTGGCAAGGAAAAACTCCCTCTAATAGGAAGAAACCTTGAGAGGAACCAAGACTCGGTGGGGGACCCCATCCTCCTCTGGGCGACCGGGCGCACAAACATTTAATGCACAACAAGCAATAGTTCAAGATGAGTTCTTAGTCGGTCAGCATCAGCTCGGGAGTGTTGACAAGGTCAAGCATCAGCTCAGGACATCTCCAGGGAATCCTGGTGAGTTCAGTTGGTCAGCGTCAGCTCGGTGGGGTTGAGATGGTCAGCGTCAGCTCGGGCAACTCCATAGAGTCCCGGTGAGGGTTCAGTCAGCCAAGATCATCTCGGGATCAGCTCGGGAACAGCTTAGAAAAAGAAGAAGAAGGGAGAGAAAAGAGTTAAGTGCCCTAACCTAACCTCCGGCAATGCTAGAGTAACTATGGCAGCCTAGCTAAGAAGGGAGAACTGGAAGGTAACACAGACATGAGGGCTTCCAGGAGTCTCGGCCTCACACCAAACTACCATCTGCAAACTTGAGCGATCAGCAAGAGTGGTAGGATGACAGCACCAATCCCCCCTTTCACCTTTAATCTCAAATGACCATGAACCCCCAGATCTCGCCTTTAAGTAAGAAAAAGGGACTTTAATATCCAAAAGACTGACTAAACAGGTAAGTCTTAAGCCTTGACTTAAAAGCAGAGATTGTTTCTGAGCTCCGAACACTAGTAGGAAGTTTATTCCACAACTGTGGTGCTTTATGAGCAAATGCTCTTCCTCCCATGGTAACATTCTTTATTCTAGGTGTTACTAAAAGACCTGCGTCTTGCGATCGAAGCATACACGTCAGATTGTAGTTGCAAATGAGGTCACTCACATACTGCGGTGCAAGACCATTTAGACACAAAATTTAACTGGTAGCCAGTGGAGTGAGGATAGAATTGGGGTGATATGATCATATTTTTTAGTTTTAGTGAAGACTCTGGCTGCTGCTTTCTGGACTAGCTGGAGTTTATTTAACGACCTATTTGGACAACCGGAGAATAAGACATTACAGTAATCCAGCCTGGAGATAATAAATGCATGAACCAGTTTCTCTGTAACTGAAAGGATAGCATGTTTCTTAGTTTGGCAATATTACGGAGTTGAAAGAAGGCAGTGCGACTAATGTTAGAAGCATGTACATCAAATGAAAGATTGGAGTCTAAAGTAACACCAAGGTTTTTAACAACACTACTTGGTACAATGGATAATCCATCAAGACCGACCACGATGTCAGATAGCTGACTTCTGGTCGCATTAGTGCCAGTAAGAAGGACCTCAGTCTTGTCCAGATTTAGCTGAAGGAAGTTGTCTGACATCCACCTTTTTATGTCAATTAAGCATTCTTCCATTTTCTGGAGTTGATGTCTGTCTTCCCGTTTAGCCGATATATATAACTGTGTATCGTCCGCAAAACAATGAAAACTAATTCCATGCTTACGAATAACTGAGCCTAAAGGTAGTGTGAGAGCAGCGCATGCCGTCTCATTTGCTGCGAGCTCTTGAGTTATCTTTGTACGCAACACGTATCCAAAAAAGAGTCTTGAGTCTTGAATTACCTTTCGCTGTCTTTTCTTTACTACTGTTCAAAGTTTTACAAGCAAGAGATGAATCCCTAAGACTACAAAGATACTTTACGTGGCGTTATGTGACGATCAAAAACTGTAACGCTCCTGAGCTCTCAGCTCTATCACATTCAATGTGAAACTAACTCTTTCATGTTCTTACATCATATATATACCTCAGATTACGACACGAAAGGCACATATTACTTCTATTGTTACATACTAGTACATTTAACATGTGTCGCGGTAATATAATTCTATTACGTAACACTACATGGAAAGTTATGGAAGGTTCCAGAAACATTTCTCTAATTTCTACTGCATACTGCTACAAAACATTAAATCTAAATATTCATACATTCATACACACAAAATGGCTCTAACATCCCGGCCCCTAATTGACTAGGCATTAGCATATCAATTACCAACTTAAATTCAGAGCCATTAACATTTTTATCTAAGTCAGTTCTTTTCCTGGTTCTGTGTCCAACAAGACGAGCTTCGTGATGGGTCTTTGTATGGTGCTTGTCTTTACTTACATCTCAGAGCTGCAAACCACACCTCTTGAGTCTGGCATGACTTTGATGATTCTTCCCAATGGCCAGGATCTTCTTGGGAGGGACGGATCGAACACAACGACATCATCTCCTACCTCGAAGTTTCTCTTCAGCTCACGCCGTTCTTGCAGAAGTGGTAGATACTCTCGGGTCCATCTTCTCCAGAATAGGTCTGTCATGTATTGGACTTGTTTCCAGCGTCGTTTGGCGTAGATATATGCCTTCTTTAAACAAGCCGGGCGGCAGGATAGGCTTTTTGTTCTGCTCGAGTATATGATTCGGTGTCAGCGGCTCAAGGTCGTTGGGGTCATCTGAGCTCATAGTTAGGGGTCTTCCATTGACGATCTCCTCAACTTCAACCAAAAGAGTTCGTAGTCCGTCTTCATTCACCAGTTGTTGCTGCATGACGGAGCTCATCACCTTTTTTACTGTTCTGATTTGACGCTCCCACACTCCACCTTGATGAGACGCGCCAGGTGGGTTGAAGATCCACTGAACTCCTTTCTGTAGCATGTCTTCGTTGATACTGGATTGGTTCCAGCCCTTTATCATCTTCCGTAGCTTCTTCTCTGCGCTGACCAGGTTTGTACCATTGTCGGAGCGGATGGTCTGCACTAATGATCCCGTTCCACTTTGGAAGCAGCGTAACACGTGAGTCTGTGTTGAGAGAATCGGCAACGTCTAGGTGGACTGCTCTTGTTGTTAGGCACGTGAAGAGCACGTTTTACTTTGGCGCATCCTATTTTCACCTCAAAGGGACTGAAGTAGTCCACGCCTGTGCTTGTGAAGGGAGGTTCATTGGGAAGCAGCCGGTCTTCTGGTAGGTCTGCCATCTACTGCTCTCCAACCTTTGCATTCAATCTTCTGCAGAGGTTGCATCTTCAGATTACGGTTCTCACCGCTGTGTTTGCTTTAGGTATCCAGTACCTCTGTCTTAACTTGGCTAAAACGTAATTTCTGCCACCGTGCCTGGTGATTTCATGGATGTGACGAAGAATGAGGTGAGATATTGGGTGTTGTTTATGCAGAATAGCAGGATGTTTAGCTTCTTCAGGCATCGCCAATTTGTTCAGCCGTCCACGCACTCCGTCTTCTAAGTATGGCTCTAGTTTGGAGATTGAACTGTTTCGTTTCACACGAGAGTTTCCTTGCTGCAGTGCCTTTATTTCTTCAGCGTAGGTTTGCTTCTGACTGTACTTGATCAGCTCAATTTCGGCCTTGGACAAGTCTTCAATGGTAAGATCTTTTTTTTTTGGTGTGTACTTTTTTAATATGTGCATTTGTAGTTTGAATATGGATTCTTTGCCCTCTGGGCTAATTGTTTTAGGCTTTTCTATAGCCTCCCTTAACGGTTTTCTTACTTAGGTACAACAGCTCCTTTCTCAAGCGCAGAATCTAGGCGGTTGCTTTCTATAGTTTGTGCAAACTGGAGTAATACGCTATAAATCGGTCTGTTGGATCTTTATTGTCTGTCTCTGAACTTGAATGCAGCATAGCAGCTGATATTTTCACCTCTTCATCGTGTTCTGTCAGGTCGTTTAGCTGTTCAGGTTGTTCTTGCCATTCATTGTCGTTCACTAAGAAACTATACCCTTGAAACCAGCTCGTACTTGCCATGAAGCTATCTATGTTCGAGCCTTGCGACGCCAGGTCTGCTGGGTTCTGGGAGGTGTTGATGTACCTCCACTGGGCATGGGTAGTAGCTTCTCTTATGAAGGAGACACAGTTTGCCACAAAGGTTTTAAAAAGAAGGGCATCGTTCTCAATGTATTTTAGTACTGTAGCACTGTCTGTACAGAAGATTGAGTTCGTCAAAGGGAGTTGAAGTTCTTCCTTTAGTAGTCAGTCTAATTTGACTGCAACCATCGCAGCTGTCAGTTCTAATCTAGGTATTGTGATTTGCTGGGGCTACCGATTGGGATTGTGGGTAATGTAGTGCTCGGTACAAGATACATGTTAAAAATGTGTTTTTTTGATGTTTCATGTGAATAATTCATAAGGGAGAAGTAGTGTGTTTCACAAAGTTCATTGTTCTGGTGTATGAATGTGGAATGTATTTTTGTTACAATTGTATGTGATGATGAACTGCCGGGGTCGAGGGGAAACGGAAGTGAGAAGGAGAGTGTGGAGTCGCACGCGGAGCTCGACAATAGACAACGTGGCCAACGTTTTCGTGTGACATTGAGTAAGTTTGCCTTTGGGTGCGTTCGGCCTGAATGCCCTGGGGAGACGGGACTGCGGAGATTGTGCGAGGTGGCGCGGGTGGAGCTGAAGGAGCTGAAGGAGCTGATGGAGCTGACATCTCAGGCTAAGCGCCTGGGACGGGACTTCGGCTGCTGCGTGCGGGAACTGCAACGGACGTCACCCATGGCACCGCTGTAGAGAGGCGACCTTTTCGTTTGTGGGAGAGTTTCAGTACTGGGGTACCCAGTTTATCATTATTATTATTATTTTTTGCTCCGTTTGGAGCGAAGCGGCCAGTAGTTGCGGGCCCCGCTGAACCCGAGCACCGCTCCAGGCCTGCAACGTTAGTTTCAGCTTTCCATCTAATTTAAATTGCCAGCGGGGACTTTGGGGTGTGTGTGGGCCCACAAATTTTAGTTAAATTTTTGTGCTGTAATAGGTGGAAAGGCTAATTGTTTTGCATAGCAATCTAATTTGGGGTACTGTTTGGAGACCAAGCTGGGAATCTATTTTGTTTGTTGCCTATTTAAGGTATATATATATATAATAATTTCAACTACCAGCATCATTTAAGTTGTTGTACCTTTAAAATACTAAACTCTGGGTGTATTAAATCAAAATCTACTATTCATTATTAAATAATATATATTTTTTGTGCAACAATAGTTAAAGGAGTTGTTTCTTTGAATTGTATGTAAGGGAGGGTAAAAATAGTTTAAGAGGGGTATAGTATTAGATTAGCATAAATTTATTGGATCTGGAAATGAAGAGTAAAACAAGGCTAAACATTTAAATTAATTGGGTCATCAAGCACAGGAAGAATAGTAATAATGGGTTAACTGGGTTAGGTAAAGAACCGGGACCGCCTTTAGAACCAGCTAGAGGCGAGGGTGCTACACAAGTGGAGGCACCGCTGGGATTGTTTTTTGTTTCCCCTGTTTGTATTATGGTACAGAGGATAGTGTTCAGTTTAAGTTTTAGTTGTATTTCTGATAGACTGTGGAGTATGGAGGTAAGACGTGGTTCTGTTACACAGGAAGAGCTAGTAAAAATTAGTTGCAAAGATGCATTATTGGAAACTGATCATGCATTTGTTTTGATCGATGTTCGATTGATACTGAAGGTGGCATTTATTGAAAGCCTGGCTGAGCTGTAAAACTTACGGCCAAGTACGTGTTAGAGCTACTCTGGCTGATCCAACTGCAACCAGTATGTTGGTCTTGTGTGAATGTCGTGGAAAGGTAGATCCAAGTAATGTTCCTTCTGAAGTTTTGCCCAAGGACAGTGAACATGCCTGAAAGATTGAGGTTGTCAGAGGAGTCGCTTTGGGCCCTGATGATTTTGAAGCCAAGCTGAAGAGACTTCTACAAGCTGAAGGCAAGTCTGTGACAGATGTTCACGCGTTGTTTTCCCCTCTTTCGATTAGTTCTCCAGAAGCTGTAATCCGTGCTATAGGAGAGCTTTTAGCGAAGAACAAGACATCTAGTGAGGGGCACCAAGCTTACAAGGAGTTGCAAGTTGATTTTTCCGGTGTGGTTCCTACTCCGGCGGGAGAGGAAAGCATGGAGAATTGGATTGAGCAAGCTAAGTTAATGATTTCTGAGTGTGATTGTAGTGAGGGGAAAAAGCAGCGCATTGTGGAAAGTTTGAAGGGTCCTGCTCTTGAGATTATCAAGGCTGTTAGATTGTCAAGTAATGATTCTAGTGCTTCAGATTATTTAGTAGCGCTGGAAAGTGTGTTTGGGATTTCAGAATCAGGTGAAGATTTGTACTGGCACCAACCGTCAGAACCCTGGTGAAGCTCTGTCCGAGTTCCTTTGTCGAATGGAGAAGTCACTGACGAAAGTAGTGCAGAAGGGTGGATTGCTTGCTGTACAAGTGGATAGAGCTAGAGTTGAACACCTGATCAGAGGCGCTGTGGAATCTGACATGATGTTGTTACAGTTAAGACTGAGAGAAAGAAAAGAATCTCCTCCCACCTTCTTGAGTCTCCTGAATGAAATTAGCGAGGAAAGAAAAGCAGGCCAAAGCGTAATCTGGCTGTGACATAAAACCCGTGCTTCTCAAGATGCTTTGGAACCCGAAACAAACTGAGATCAAGCATTGAAGGCTGAGTCAAAAAGAGCTTCGTGCTAAGCTGGAGAGTGTCACAGCACCTGTAACATCTCCCAAAGCCTCCAGAACCTAAAATGAAATCTTCTAAGTGTGCAGAGACACAACCACACACTGATGTGCAAGAGCTAAAGACTCAGATTCAACATCTGCAACATCAGTTGACTGTTAGGTATAGAGGCACCATGCACAACCACGGCAACCACCCCCGCAGCATGCTGCAAATTCAAGTGAAACAAGCAGATTGTCAGTGAAACATGATGATTTTTTTTGCTATCGATGTGGTGGCAATGGACACATTGCTAGTAGGTGTCAGGAACCCGAAAACCCGCCTGAAGTTATCCGGGGGTTGCCCGCTCACTGAGAGAGCCAAAAGTGAGAAAAAGCCCAAATCCTCTACCGAACAATGACGCTTTCTCCGGGAAAAGTTATATCCGTGAAGCTGCTTCATACAGCATTCCTAGTGGGTTAGTAGGCCCTGCCTCAATATGACAGTAAAGATAAATGGCCATGTGTGCAAAGCACTGCTGGAGCAGTGGATCTCAAGTAACAATAATATTTGACCAGTGGTTAGAGATGCCTGCGCCAAAATTATGATTACCCGATCACTGGCCCTGGCAATTTCAGGGCAGGTTCATCTAGCTACCCTTACCAAGGCTACATAGTTGTAGATGTCGAATTTCCAGCAACACTGACTGGAGCGTGTGAGACTCTCTCTGTGTTGGCACTGGTGTGCCCTGAGCCTAGTGGTCCAGACCACATCCCTGTTATTATTGGGACAAATGCCAACGTAGTTCACCACTTAGCCGCTCTATGCAAAGACACTGATGTGTCAGAGCCAGCACATTCTTTGAGAATTCTACCACAGATATTGGGAATGAACCGTCCACCCCCTAAAGAGATGGATGTGGAAGAGCCCATTGGAGAAGTCAAATGGATGGGTCCAGGCCCTTTAGCCATTCCTGCTAGAGGTGAACGATCTGCCATCTGCACAGTTGAATGTAAAAGACCATTGACATGAGACATAGTTATGGTCGAGACACCACCTTCTGTGACACTGCCTGCTGGTGTACTCATTCAACCAGTGGTGTTGCCATTATCGGAGCTGAATGCCAACAGTTTCAAAGTCCTTATAAGAAATGAGACTCTGAAAGAAGCCCCTATGTTGGCGGGAACCATCATTGCTCATGTGTATCCTACTGACACAGTTATTTCTGCCCAGTGACCTACGTCTACATCCAAGGTCCTTGACGCGGCAATGTTTGACTTCAGTGATTCTACGATTCCAGCGGTCTGGAAAACCAGGCTGTGTCAGAAGCTGTCTGATAGGGGCAGTGTGTTTTCCCTCGATGAGTGGAATGTGGGTCTTTGCCAGGGCGTAGAGCACCACATAAGACTTAGTGACTCCCGACCATTTAGAGAACGGTCCCGACGCATAGCCCCAGCAGACATAGATGATGTCTTGCCCGGCACCTGAAAGACCTGCTGGCAGTGGGTGTCATCAAAGAATCACGAAGCCCCTATGCATCGCCAATAGTAATAGTGAGAAAGAAAAATGGCAGTGTGTGCATGTGCATTGATTATCGCACATTGAACAGCAGAACGATCCCTGATCAGTACACCATGCCGCGAATCGACGATGCTTTAGATTGTCTTTCAGGCGGCGATTGGTTTTCAGTGTTGGACCTGCGAAGTGGGTACTATCAAATCCCAATGTCTGCCGAAGACCAAGAGAAAACGGCTTTCATATGCCCCCTGGGGTTTTACGAATTTCAGAGAATGCCACAGGGAATCACTGGAGCTCAGCTACTTTCCAGCGTTTGATGGAGAGGGCTGTGGGTGACATGCATCTGCTTCAAGTGATTGTTTATCTTGATGATATCATCGTGTTTGGCCGTACCTTGGAGGAGCATGAAAAAGACTCCTCCAGAGTGCTTGACAGACTGGCAGAATGTGGTCTGAAGATATCACTGGATAAATGTTTTGTCGACCACAAGTGAAGTATGTCAGGCATATTGTGTCTGCCTCCCAGGAATAGCAATGACCCAGAGTAAGTAAGTGCTGTGGAGAACTGGAAGTTGCCAACTGATCTGAGGTCTTTAAGATCATTCCTTGGATTCTGCGGCTACTATTGCCGTTTTATCAAGAATTATTCTGCCATTGTCCGTCCACTCACAGAGCTTACAGTGCCCTCCAACCGGAAGGAAAAGTTGTCCAAAAAGTCTACTTCAGGAAGCCCTTTGGTGAGCGATGGGGCGAGAGTGCTGAGGCGTTTCACAACATCATTTACTGCCTGACTCATGCCCCAGTGTTGGCGTTCGCTGATCCAGTAAAGCCATATGTGCTCCATGTAGATGCCAGTTGAATGGTTTAGGCGCTGTTGTTCTCAACCAAGACCATCCGGGCTGGGCCTGTATCGTTCATGACGCCAAGCTGAGTGCCTCCGAGCAGCGTTATCCCATTCATCAGTTAGAGTTCCTGGCATTGAAATGGGCGGTCGTGGACAAGTTTCACGATTACCTTTATGGGGCAAAGTTCACGGTGAGAACCGATAATAATCCGCTCATCTATGTCTTAACAAGCGCCAAACTAGATGCAACTGGTCATAGATGGTTGTCAGCCCTTTACGCCTCTGACTTCAAAGAATCCAGTATCATCAGGTCGGCTAGCGTTGATGCTGATTTGTTGCCGTGTGTAGTGCGCCGGGCTGGACAGAGATTTCACCACATGGGGTTAAAGCCATCTGTCAAATAGCCACCCCAGACAAACACCCCAATGGACGACTGATTGATCAACTAGGGTACGACCCCAGAGTGTTCTGGAGTGTACCGCTGTCGACCCAGTTGGAGATGAGCAACCTAGAATGGGTGAGCCACAATGACTTCTTGAGCTCAAGACCTAGACCCAGTCATTAGGGTAGTGAAAAAAGCAGTAGAGACTGGTCAGTTACAGTCCATGCCCATAAGTACCGACCCCAGGGTAACATTATTGCAAAGGCAAGGTGCACTAAGTTGATTGTGAAGAAGAACCACCTTCTATTCAGGATAGTAGACAAACAATCTGGGGAGGAGAAAAGCAACAATTAGTTTTACCGAAATGCAGATCGATGGTCATGCATTCTCTTCCGGCGATTCTGGTCATCTTGAGTCGAGAAGACAGTGAACTTCTTGGGACCGATTCTATTGGCCGCGAATGACCAATGAGAATATGTCAGAAATTGTGGGAGATGCATCACAAAAGACATTGCCACAGCGAGCCGCACCACTTAGTCAAATCACCGAAATCACCGGGTCCGCTGGACTTGGTATGTATAGACTTCTTGTCTATTGAGCCAGACTCCAAAGGCATTGCATCGTTACGCCCAAGCCTTCCCTTGCAGAGATCAAAATGCCCTGACTGTAGCTAAAACCCTGTTTGACAAATTCTTTGTACATTACGGATTGCCTTCACGCATTCATTCCGACCAGGGCCGAGACTTTGAGAGCCGCCTTATTAAGGGCTTCCGCCGGGATGCTAGGAATCCGTGAAATCGCCCGAACATACTTCATCCCCCAGGTGATGCACAGCCAGAGCGATTCAACAGGACGTTGCTGTCCATGCTAGGAACTTTAGATCCTGCCAAGAGGTCACAGTGGAGTCAAAACATAAGTCAATTAGTCCATCGTACAATTGTACCTGCTTGCCATATCTACTCTCATGTTTGGCCGAGAAGCCCGTCTGCCAATTGACATCTGTGTCCATGCTGTTGCTGATGGGAAAGAGCAGGTAAAATACCAGCAATATGTGGAGAATCTGCAGAGGGACCTACAAAATGCATATAAGCTAGCAGCTGAGGCCTCTCAGCGAAGTCATGACAGAAACAAGAAGCAATATGACAAGAGAGTGAGACATCAGACTCTGGAAGAGGGGGACAGTGTGTTGATAAAGAATTTTGGGTTGACGGGAAAACACAAGTTGCAAGACAGATGGAACTCATTGCCATATATTGTAGTGAAGAAGTGGTCAGACTTAGCAGTGTACCGTCTGAAACCGGAAAGAGGTATGGGAGGTATAAGAACACTTCACAGAGATCACCTACTACCGATAGGAGAGTCTGTGAGGTTGATGAGCTCCGAAGAGAACAGGCAGACTCCTCATAGACTTGTGACCAGAACCCAGACCGAACAGAGACAGGTACCAAAGGAACCACTGACTGAAATTCAGAGAGGCCAAAGATAAGTTTGAAGTCATCCTCCAGATGAGGATTATGGAGAACCTCATTTCTGTGTGAGGATGGCCAGGGAGAGGAGAATATTCCGGGCCTGCAACCATCTGCTTGGCCTGAGGGAGAGAAGCCTCTGATGAGAAATCAGTGCCCAGTGTCTTAGAACAAGCCCAGGGTCCAGATGTGGGAGAACTGAAAGAATTTCAGAAGTGCTAGATAGAATAGGAAGTTGTCGTCAGCAGTTCCAGACTCAGTGGTAGTCACAGGGTCTGAAGGGGGAGAAAATCCTTCTGCGAGTGAGGTGGTTGAGGAGGAAACGTCAGTTGAAATAGCCGTCGGAAGAACTGTTCAAGAACGTCCCAGAAGACAAGTAAAGGCTGTGACAAAACTTACCTATGATGAGCCAGGGAAACCGGTAGATAGGCCACTTACTGTTGTTCACCGTGGTATGGTTGTTCACATATGTAGTCCGTTGTCAGGAATAAGGGAGTGTGCCACACTCTGGTGTCACCCTATGGCCCAGTGTTCCCAGTGTGCCCTTAGGAATCCTTACCCTGAGAGAAAAGGCCATATTCATGTCTAGGTCATGGCGCATGGGGACATGCTAGCCGTTAGAAGGGGAGGTGTAAACCCGGTGACCAAAAAGCAATTTGTTTAAATTATGTAGGGTTTAAAAAATATATGTAGTTCATATTATTCATTTGGGTTTAAAAGTCATTTGATAAAACAGTTACGAAGTTATAAATAAGTTTATGTTTGTTCATGTGGTAGCCTTATTCGCTGGGGCTACCAATTGGGATTATTAGGTAATGTAGTGTTAAATTTACAAGATACATGTAAAAAATGTGTTTTGATGTTTCATGTGAATAATTCATAAAAGAATGGTAATTTCTACAAAGTTCATTGTTCTGGTGTATGAATGTGGAATGTATTTTGTTACAATTGTATGTGATGATGAACTGCGGGGTGGGGAAGCAAAGTAGGAAGGAGAGTGTGGAGTGCATGCATGAGCTAGACAATGAACAACGTATTAGCGTTTTTAGGTGTGACGATGGTGGTTGCTTTGGGTGTTTATTTCTGAATGCCCTGGGGAGACGGGACTGCGGAGATTGTGCGAGGTGGCGCGGGTGGAGCTGAAGGAGCTGAAGGAGCTGACGGAGCTGACATCTCAGGCTAAGTGCCTGGGGCCAGGACTTGACTGCTGCGTCTGGTTTCTGGCGGGCGTCACCACGGCACGCTGGGCGACAACACCGTTATTAAGGAGAGTTTCAGTACTGGGGTACCCAGTTTATCATTATTATTATTTTTTTTTGCTCCGTTTGGAGCGAAGCGGCTAGTAGTTGCGGGCCCCGCTGAACCCGAGCACCGCTCCAGGCCTGCAACGTTAGTTTTTGGGGTGTGTGGGCCACGAATTTTAGTTAAATTTTTGTGCTGTAATAGGTGGGAAGGCTAATTGTTTTGCATAGCAATCTAATTTGGGGTACTGTTTGGAGACCAAGCTGGGAATCTATTTTGTTTGTTGCCTATTTAAGGTATATATATATATAATTTCAACTACCAGCATCATTTAAGTTGTTGTACCTTTAAAATACTAAACTCTGGGTGTATTAAATCAAAATCTACTATTCATTATTAAATAATATATATTTTTTTGTGCAACAGTTAAAGGAGTTGTTTCTTTGAATTGTATGTGAGGGGAGGGTAAAATAGTTTAAGAGGGTATAGTATTAGATTAGCATAGAATTCATTGGATCTAAGGGCGGGAAGTAAAACAGAGCTAAACATTTAGAATTAATTGGGTCATCAAGCACGGGAAGAAGGGGGTTAAGCAATAGTAGATTTAACTGGGTTAGGTAAAGAACCCGGGACCGCCCCTTTAGAACCAGCTAGAGGCCGAAGGGGCGCTACACTTAAGAGGGGTGACTCTAGATCTACCCATCAAAAAACAAACGTGTTTCTCTTCTTGCTCGTTTGTTAACAAGAGATATGACACTACACCATAACAGTTCTGACTTGCATCTGAGAAATGATGGACTTGTGCAGACATTGTGGGGCCGAATAAGATGGGCTTGAAACATCGATCCACACGAATTTCTGCCAACTTCTCAAGATCTGATTCTCATTTCTGCCATGCTTGGCATGGCTTGTCAGGAATTTCCTCGTCCCAGCCCCTTTTCTCTTTATGAAGATCCCTTTTGATGAGCTTAGTAGGTAGGACAAGCAGTCCTAAGAATCCCAGGGGTCATACACTGAACAAACAACTGAGAAGGTGCCTCGCAATGTGCAGGGTTTGTTGGGTAATTGAATCTTGAACCTGAAACTATCAGAGTTTGTACACCATTGTACACCATTGTACACCTAGCGCTCATTCTATTGGTAGCTTATCGTGTTGCAGGTGTAGGTCTTTAAACTCTTCTGCCCTTTCACTGTCAGCGATAGAACTCAGCACTTTCCTACTGTTGCTTACCCACTTAGTCAAACGAAACCCACCCGTGGCACATGCAATTTTGTTAGTTCTTTCATAAAACTAATGGCTTTGTCTTTGTGGCAACCAATTTCAAGCAATCACCTACGTAGAAGTTTTGAAGGACTGTCTGTGTGACCTCTGTTGATGTCTCTGCACGTGCATCTAATGCTGTTCTTCTTAGCGCATACATGGAGCAACAAGGAGATGAAGTAGCCCCAAACAGGTGCACACACATTCTGTATTCTTCCACTTTCTTATTTAGTTCTCCATCTGGCCACCATAAGAAGCGCAATAGATCTGCATCCTCGTCTGGCACTTGCACCTGATAGAACATGGATTCAATGTCTGCCATAAGAGTGATAGGCTCTTGCCTAAACCTCAGCAATACCCCAAGAAGAGTGTTTGTGAGATCGGGTCCCTGTAGTAGTTGTTTGTTCAGTGATGTTCCTTGATATACTGCTAGACAGTCGAACACAACTCTTAGCTTCTTCTTTTTTGGATGGTACACCCCGTGATGTGGGATAAACCATACTCTGCCATCGCTACGGTTCAATTGTTCTTCTGGAACCTTTACAGCGTAACCTTTCTTCAGAATGTTGTCCATGAATTTTTTATATTCCAGGTGGAAGCTTTCTCTTTAAGGAATCAAGTCTTTGTTCAGCTATTCCACGATTGCGTGGCATTTTTACTTCATCACCTTTCAAGGGCAATTTAATGCAGTAGTGGCTGTTTGTAAGACGTGCAGATGTCTTTTGCATGAATTGGCATGAATTGCTTATCTTGTTGTGAAGGCTCTAATTTATCTTCACACCAACGTTCTGGGAAATCGGTCTCATAGTATTTTGCTAGCGTCTCCCCGATTTCTGATTCAGAGATAAAATTGATAAGAAATTTTAGTTCATTAGCATTATTTGGTTCCTGATCTTTGTATCTGCTAACTGGCCCATAGACTACCCAACCCAATGCAGTTTTTACAGCATATGGTCCGTTGTTCTGACTATTAATGACTTCCCAGGGTTCCGTGGCTTGGCAGACGTTAGAACCCATGAGAAGGCCAATGTCTAACTCTAGTACTGTTTCTGGAACTGGTACCTGATTCAGATAAGGCCATTTATCCAAGTCCTTTTTCTGTGGTATGTTAGCCTTTGTTGCAGGTATGTCTGGTTGTGTATATATCTGGCAAGCTAATGTACTCTTGTTCATCTAAACCATGCACCATCAAGCCCTTTAGAGTGTAACAACCCACTTTCTGCTCTTGTGTCATGATGCAAAGAACAAACTCTTTCTTTTTGCCCTGGATGCCCAACCTTTTGGCTAAATCCTCACTACAGAAAGTCGCAGTGCTCCCTGTATCTAAGAAGGCATAGGTTTCAACTTCCCTTGTCTCGTTCTTGTTTTACTTTGACAGGTACTATGGGAATTATTACTTTGTTCCTGGCCCCATTATGCGCTTCCCCTTCAGGCCCTGCTGCTAAGAATGCATTTGTTACTACAGCCTTGCCCTGTGCGTTGTCGCCTATGGTGGTGGCATTTTCCTTGATATTTTCTGTCTTTGCTGCCTTTTCTGTGTGGAGGATATTGGGATGTTTAGATAAACAGTCTTTGCATCAAGATGTCCATTAGCAAGACACTCAAAACAGAGCCCACATGTTTTCAGGAATTCAATTCTTTCGTTCCAAGACAGTTCCCTAATTTTGTGACACATGTTTAAGGCATGATTTATTTTTTTTTTTTTTACAATACAAACAGGGGCTTCGAAAAGCAGTAATTGACTTATCAGCTGTAACTATGGGTTTCTTATCTGGTTGGCCCTTTATGGCGCATTTATCTGTAGCAGACGTGTTCACTGCAAAGCTGCTTCTTTTGGGTTCGCCTTTTCTGAAGCCAAATTTCTTTGTGCTTTCTTGTCTACCTGGGATAGAGTCTTGAATATTACCAAACAATGGGTCATTAAGTGCTTTAGCTTGTGGACAAATGAAGTCCACCATGTCAGAGAATGTGACTTGTCTTTGTTTCTTGTCTTGAATACATTGTGCAGAATGTCTCCACATCTTTCTCATGTCGTATGGAAGTTTGGATATGATGCGCTGTATGAAGGTTGTGGTGTTCAGTTCTGTGGCGTAGTTTAAATCATCCACCACATTACGACATCCAGTCAGGAACAAGGCAAAGGCATCTATCTTTGGCCACTCTTTTGCCTTTTCGACGTAGGCACTACTAATTTTACGTCTATCGCCATATTGACATTCAAGCAGTTTTCTAGCTTGTTCATATGCCTGGTCTGGGGGCATGTTCTTGCGGCTTCCCTCTTCTATACTGTTTTAAGTAGTACAACAGGTCTTGTTGATCGTTAGTTTTGCTTTCGACGACGTGTTCAAAGGTTTTCATGAAAGATCTGTAGTGGGGATCTCCTGTGAACACAAAAATTTCTCTACAAGGCAGTTGAGTCAGGCTTTGTTGTTTAATGAGCATCGCGGTGGTACTATTCTGACACTCAGCCATCTCTGCCTGATGCTCAGCCATCTCTGTTTGACGCTGCAGTATGTGATACAGGTCTTTAGTAGAGTCTGACTGTTGAATTTCTCTTACAGGCAAACGAGACTGTTCACTTAAGGGTTTTACAGTTGGCTTCGAACTGAATTTGTTGGGTTCAAAACTAAATTGTCTGCCTAAGGGATTCGCAATTGGCTTCAAACTGATTTCGGGCAACTTCTTAGGTTCAAAACGCCTGCTGTTATCAATTTTTTCTTTCTTTATGTTAGCTAAAGGTTTTGGCTTGATTTTAGACGGTTCTGAGGAGTCATCTGATGACTCATGTTTGCCCTCACACCCTCTATAGACCTTTAATCCAGCGTTTGACGCAGCAAGCTCGGCTTGCATTTGCAACTGTTTCCTTCTTGCCCTCAAGCGAGCCTCCTCCTGCTCCCTGTCTGCCCTTTCTGCCTTCATACGAGATCTTCTCGTTCATCTTCTGCCCTCAACCGAGCTTCTTCCTGTTCCAGTTCTACTTCCTCCTGAATAATCGCTGCTTTAGCTAACAATGCTTCATGATCTGCTTGGAGCCTCATCCTAACCGAGCTAGTACTAGATATTTGAGATGTACAACTTGCACGACTCCCTGCTCTGCTTGAGTGGCTTTTATAACTTTTATAACTTTTATCCAAACTGGCACTAGAAATACTGTCTGAGGGGCCAGCGTCTTCTTCCCTTTGAGGGCCCCCTCTTACATTGAGAATCCATTCTTCTGCACGTTGTATGAACAACTTTAATCCTGTCTGTCTGTTTTCATATGTTTCCCGATCATCCTCCTTTTCTTCTTCACTCCACAGCTTCCACAACTCTTCAGTAGTATGTGTGTATTCCTCTAAGTGAACTTTGGCAAAGCTTTCTCTACAGTGTCAATATTGAGTACATCTTGCATCAATTCCTCTAGATTGCCCTTTTCCTTTGTGAGATGCGACAGCCTCCCCCTGCGACTATTCTTTAACTTTCTCTCATCTGATGCCTCTTTTTTTGTCTCTGGTACCCTCTCCTGGTCTACAAGCGCATCCACCATCTCTGCTTCCATTTCATTGCGAGGCGATTCTCAACATACTGCCTGTGACATTTCGTCTAACGTTACGCAGCACTCTTTCGACTAATTCACTGCTTGTGAAAAGAGTTTCTTAATGTGCAGAATTGTTTCTCTTAAGCTCTGTGGACGTTTACTTTTGCTTTTCTTTGGATTTACTTCGTTGACAAGCTAGACAGCTGTCTAACGCAAAAGAAGAGAACTTTCTGACCTGGCACTTTCAGACTTCTTCGGACCTTGATTCTTCGGATCCTCTTCGGACTTCCTCTTCAGACCTCCTCTTCGGACTTCCTATTCGGACTTCCTATTCGGACTTCTTCTTCGGGGGAAGCTTGACGCAGCCGGCGCAGGATGCCTCCGTAAGTTTTCGGATTTCTTGAACTTTGCTTGTTGAGCAGTTTTTTGACTTATTGTGAGAGCAGCGCATGCCATCTCATTTGCTGAAGCTCTTGAGTTATCTTTGTACATGACACATATCCAAAAAAGAGTCTTGAGTCTTGAATTGCTTTTTTACTACTGTTCAAAGTTTTACAAGCAAGAGATGAATCCTTAAGACTACAAAGATAATTTATGTGGCGTTATATGACAGTCAAAAAACTGTAATGCTCCTGAGCTCTCAGCTCTATCACATTCAATGTGAAACTATCTCTTTTACATTCTTACATCATATATACCTCAGATTACGAAACGTAAGGCACATATAACTTCTATTGTTACATACTAGTACATTTAATGTGAGTCGCGGTAATATAATTCTATTATGTAACACTGTACATGGAAAGTTATAGAAGGTTCCAGAAACATTTCTCTACTTTCTACTGCAAACAGCTACGAAACATTAAATATAAATATTCACACATTCATACACGCAAAATGGCTCTAGCAGGTAGCATGTACAGCAAAAACAGCAAGGGAACTAAAACTGATACTTGTGTTACTCCATATTTCACCCTGACGTGTTCTGAGGAATCACCATTTATATTCATATACTGGTAGTGGTCAGAAAGGTAGGATCTGGACCAAGAGAGGGCCACTCCCCTGATACCAACAACGTGTTCAAGTCTATCTAGGAGAATGGCATGATCAACAGTATCAAAAGCAGCACTAAGATCAAGCAGTACTAGGAGCGAGGCATAGCCCAGATCAGCAGATAAGAGGATTTACTACCTTTAGCAGAGCAGTCTCTGTGCTATGGTTTGTTCTAAACCCAGACTGAAACATTTCATAAATCTGGTTTTCCTGCAAGAACAAGGGTAGTTGACTGGCAACAACTTCTCTATTATTTTGGAGATAAACGGGAGGTTAGATATTGGTCTATAGTTTAACATTACCAGGGGATCCAGGTTGGGCTTCTTCAGCAAAGGTTTAATCACTGCTAATTTAAGAGATTTGGGTAAATAACCAATGCTAATAGAGGAGTTAACAATTGTTAGTAGAGGTTTTATCACTACTGGAATCATCTCTTTGAGTAACTTAGTTGGAACAGGCAAGTAGATGAATTTGTGGAAAGGATTAAAGACAGTAGATCTGACTGGTCAAGCGGAGTAAATGATTCAAATAAGATGGCTGCAGTATTAGTACTTGCCTTGTCAAGGCCACCCACTGTAGTTACTTGAGATTTTAGAATATTCTGTCTAATTAAACAAATTGTTTGGTCAAAAAAGATCATAAATTTGCCACTAGAAAACAATAACGGCACAGTTTGAGTAGTAGTCTGGCTATTAGTCAGCTTTGATACCATGTTAAATAGAAACCTAGGATTATTTTTGTTATTTTCAATTAGCAATGATAGGTATTCAGATTTCGCAGCTCTAAGAGCCTTTTTATAGCTTCCCATATGTCAGATTCGTCAGTGATCTGGTAAGGATTTGACGTGAAAAGCAGACGCGAGCATACTTCCAGCAGCTGGGTTAGGCGGATGAGTGGGCCCAGGTGAGCACTTCTGTGCAAATGGCTGTGGGAACCTAGAGCCGTCCAGATGGCACACCTGCCGGTGGTGTCTCTGAGGCCTGTGCCTGGCGCACCCTCGTTTCCAATTCCCAGCGGAGGGGTGCGATGATTTTGGTGTGGGATAGGACAGGCGCGGGGTCCGCCCGGGGGCCATCTACCTCATGTTGACGGGAAAGGGCATTGGCTTTGGTGTTCTTTGACCCAGGATGGTAGGATAGATGGAAGTTAAACTGCTCAAAGAAGAGTGCCCAACGCACCTGCCGAGGATTCAACTGTTTGAGGTTCTGGATGGATATGAGATTCTGATGGTCTGTCCAGACCGTAAATGGCTCACTGCCGCCCTGGAGCCAGTGTCGCCATTCTTCCAAAGCCCACTTGATGGCCAACAGCTCACAGTCTCATACGCCGTAACGCTGCTGAGTGGGGTCGAACTTTCTGGAGAAAAAGCTACAGGGATGTAGCTTCTGGTCTGGACCTCGTTGGGAGAGGACTGCCCCGGCGCCCACATCAGAGGCCTCCACAATGAAGGGCCTTGTGGGATCTGGATGCAAGAGGATGGGTGCGGTGGTGAAGCGGTGACAGAGGAGTTGAAATGCTCTGATGGCTTCTGGAGTGAGAGTAAAGTGGTGCGAAGAAGGACAAGTCAGGGCGGTGAGTGGAGCGGCAACCGTACTGAACCCCTGGATGAAGCGTCGGTAGAAATTTGCAAACCCGAGAAACCGTTGGAGTTGCTTGAGTGTCTTGGGTAGGGGCCAATGATGTACAGCCTCAAGCTTCTGCAGGTCCATGGCCACCCCCTGGGATGAGATGACAAAGCCCAAGAACGTGGTGGAGCGTTCGTGAAACGAGCACTTCTCCAACTTGCAGTACAGCTGGTGGGTGAGCAGTCTCCTAAGAACCGCTCTGACATGCTGGTGGTGTTCCTCTAGGGTACGAGAGGGTGGTACCATGCCTGGCAAGAGGTCGATGGTGAGGTCGTAGGAGTGATGAGGTGGCAGTTGGATGGCACGCTTCTTACAAAAGACCTCAGCCAGGTCGCAGTATGGTGCTGAGATGGCCTCCATGTCAACATCTGGGGCCTCGGACTCCCTAGAGCAAGTCCCAGCCGAAGCCCGCATGCAGAGTTCGGAACAGGTCGGGCCCCATTGCAAAATCCGGTTCTGGTGCCAGGAGATGAGGGGGTCATGTTGAAGCAGCCAGGGGGTACCCCAGGATGATGGGGGATGATGCGATGGAGGTGAGGAGGAACCGGATCTGTTCACGGTGGTTGTCGCTGGTGAGGTGAAGGGGCTGGGTCTGGTGAGTAATAGGTGAGTTGGAGAGGGGCCGACCATCGACTGAGGTGATCTGAACGGGCTGGGATAATGCCTCGACTTCCACCCCATGCTGCTTGGCATAAGCCTGATCCATGAAGTTCCCCGCAGCACCAGAGTCGAGGAAGGCAGAACTTCGGATCCGTTTGTTAGCAAACTGGAGGTGTACATTAACCGTTACCCGGGAAACAGCAGTTTGGGTTGAGAGGAGGTGGAGCGGGCCCAGTGAGTTGACAGAGAGGGCAAACCGCTTGATGTTGCTGGGGGGAGCCACAATAGGCGCAGAGGCCCTCCCGATAACGTCTGTCCCTCTCCGTGGCGGTTAAGGAGGCATGCCCTAGTTGCATGGGTTCCCCGGCTCCGGAGTGTGAGGCCACGGCAGGAGGTGGAGAACTGACATTTCCAGGTGCCGTCATCAGGGTGGTCGAGGGGTGAGGTGGTGCCAGGGAGTAGGTGGTGAGCTGTGAGCAGCGTGGTGTGGGTTGAGGAGTCGTAGAAGGGGCTGGCGGCAGGGTACGAGGAGCTGGCCTCGGATGGGAGAAAAGGCGTTGGTCGATCCGCAGGGTGAGTTGAATCAGTCCCTCCAGCATGGCTGGGAGCTCCCATCTGGCGAGTTCGTCCTTGAACCGGGAAGCCAACCCCTTGTAGTAGGCGGTCCAGAGCGCGGCATCTCCCCAAGTGGTCTGCACAGCCAGAGTGCGGAAGTCTGTGGTGTAGCAACTCACGGATGCTGAGCCCTGCCGCAGATGGTAAAGCCTCGAATCGGTCTCCACCTCGCTGTCGGGATGTTCAAAAGTGAGGCGGAGATGGCAGGTGAATTTGGGGTAGGAGTGGCCGACATCTGAATTGGAATGCAGCACAGCCGTGGCCCACTCTGCTGCCTGCCCGGAAAGCAGGGAGATAAGAAGCGTGATGCACTGGCAGTCTATTGAGTATCTGGTGGAATGAAACTCAAACACAAGATTCAGCGCAGTTAGAAACACATCACACCCATCTATGCCATTCCATTTATTCAGTAATATCAAATGTGATTTGGGGGGGAGGAGAACAGGTCGCCACTACAGGAGCAAGGTGCGGGTCAGACAACTCCGAGACAGCTGCATGGAGCGATGCGACCTCACCCCGCAGTTCCTCCACCTTGCGGCATGTGACCGCGAGGTCTTGGTCGCTGCGATGCAGAGACGCAACTTTACTTCGCAACTGCTCCATCTCCGCTGCCTGGCTCACTACCACAGTCCCATAAACGAGCGAATTCTGCTGGGCTAACACTTTTAGGCTCTGTCATTCTGTCAGATTCGTCAGTGATCGGGTAAGGATCTGACGTGAAAAGCAGACGCGAGCAAACTTCCAGTGGCCGGGTTAGGCGGCTGTGGGAATGCTCTCCGATTTGGACAGGGGTCTGATTAGGATATGAACCGAATGCTACACTTTCACAATTCGACAGTGATCTGGTTAGGATGTAATGAATTGCTACTCGTTAGCCCTTGTAACATGCTGGTTAGCCCAAACGCAACTGAGAGCGTGAGTAAGCAAGAAAGCCACGCGAGTTGATATAAGAACTCTCTTACGTGAAGAGTAAGGATTACCACAATAATCCGTGTTCTAGCGACACACACTCTAACAAAGAGATGAACCCAATGACTGGAGTACTCACAGTTGATGCCGATGAGAATCGGAAGAGGGCCGGGTGGACGCTAATGGCACAGCGGCGCGCCACGAGGAAGTGAAACCTTAAATTCCCTTTGAACCGTGACCAGCCGCATCCCCTTCCAATTACCGGCCACGGAGTGGAGTGCGCGTGACACCATAGCGTCTTTTCATGCTAGTTCAAATACCACTAATCTCGTTTGCCGCCACTTATGTTCTAGTTTCCATGTCCTTTGTTTTAAGCTACGTAGGTGGTCATTATACAGGGGATGTTTTGTTTTCTCTGATCTTTTTAACTTTTAACGGAGCAATTTTATCTAAGGTGGAACGAAGCGTAGATGTTAGATAATCCATATTAGATAATCCGTAAATTCAGCAACATTAGACATTTCCACTGTCAGGAATGACAGATCGGGGAGATTTTCATTAAAGTTACTAGCTGTATCTGAAGTGATTGTACGCTTGGAGCAGAAGCGAGTTGTAGTATTTGTATTTTGACTAAAGTGAAAATCACTTTAAAATCACGAGCGGTCATCGCCGTGGACCGGCTCTACGTAGACGGCCAGCTCTACCGCGACCCCAGTACCACTCCCTGGTTATATTAATACCAGCCCAGATAAGAATCCGTTATATTTTCATTTTCTCTCTCTTACTATTCCATTAACCTCTATCTAACTATTTATGTCAATTCGCTAATTTATCGCATCATAACAAATACTATACCGTCAGTCTCCGCAGCGTTAAATATTGTTATAATGTTTTCGCTTCTGTCACGTTTCTTCTTGCAGCCCTCTCCGCTTGCTCCTTTGTTTTTCTATCTCACTTCTTCTCACTTCTTCTCACTTCTCTACCTCTCTCACTGCACCGTTCACCTGCTTTCCTACTCACACACACACAACATCCTATACTTTTACATATCTGCACGGCATGACCATATATACATGCACTCAGCGTCAACGCCACCACTCCGACCTCACAGCGCACACAGACACATAGACACACAAGCGCGTACTCGCTCACTCATATCTCATTCATCTGAGCATCACACGCAGCCTGCAACACTAGCTACACACACGCATCTATGGGCACACTAAGGTTTCTCACATGGAATGTGAATGGAGCCGGCTCCAGAGAGAAGAGGTTAAAAATATTTAGCCAGCTTAAAAAACTACAGGCAGACATTGTTTTATTACAAGAGACTCATAGACCTGCCACAGCTGCAGATGATCTTAAATCAACTGAGTTTCCTAATGTGTTCTCAGCCTGCTACAACTCTAGGCAAAGGGGGGTAGCAATTTTAATACACAAAAATGTTAATTTCACAGTACTCAATACAGTTATAGATCCAGAGGGTAGATTTCTAATCATTAAATTATCCATATTTAATAAAAAGTTTTGTATTGTCAGTATATATGGTCCAAATGTTGATGACCCCTCCTTTTTCCACGCTTTCTTTACCGCACTCTCTGAACACCTAGATTGCGCACTCGTTCTTGGGGGAGACCTCAACTTTGGACTAAATAAGGAAATGGACAGGCTTAGTACATCTGGAACTCAGCGCAACTGGCAATCCACAAATATAGTTAAACAGTACATGAGCGACTACGGACTCTGTGATGCATGGCGTTCTCTTCACCCCAACCGTAGGGAATATACTTTCTTCTCACATGTCTATCACTCTTACTCTCGTCTGGATTATTTCCTAACCAGCAGCTCTCTAATGAGTAACATTTCAGACACAGAGATACACCCTATAGTTGTCAGCGACCATGCTCCTGTATCATTGACTCTAATAATTAAGAAGGCCACTCCACCAAGTAAAAACTGGAGATTTAATACATCATTGCTTAAAGATGAAGATTTCATTAAATATTTCGAGAAAGAGTGGGCTTTATATTTAGATTATAATGACCTGCCTGGAACATCAGCATCCATTCTTTGGGAAGCTGGCAAAGCTGTGATGAGAGGTAGAATAATTTCATTCTCATCACATAAAAAGAAAAGAGAAAATAAATGTATTAAGGAATTAGAAGAAACTATCAAATCCTTAGAAGAAGCCTATGTATCCTCCCAGGAACAGGAAATGCTAAACAAAATACGCAAAGCAAAACTAGAATTAAATGAAATTATTAATAAAAAAACTAAATTCTTAGCACAAAGACTTCGCTGGCAAAAATTTGAATATGGTAACAAATCAGGTCAATTCCTAGCTAACCAGTTAAAAATAAATAAAGAAAAAACAACTATAAGTGCTGTTAAAGATTTAACAGGGGATACAGTATATGACCCTGAAAGAATAAACAACACTTTCAGAGACTTTTACAAATCCTTATATTCACCACAGATAAACCCATCTATAGACGAAATTGATCAGTTTCTTGATAATATAATTCTTCCAAAATTATCAGACGCTCAAGCGATGGCACTGGATTCTCCATTGACATCAGAAGAACTTCAGGAGGCCCTGAACAGTATGCCTAATAAAAAGGCACCAGGTCCAGATGGCTTTCCAGCAGAATTCTATAAAAAATTCTGGGCAATTCTGGAACCAACATTCCACAGAATGTTACAGGAAACCATGGAAAAGGGTAGATTTCCACCAAATATGAACTCTGCCCACATTAATCTTTTGCTAAAACCAGGCAAAGACCCTGTGTTGCCTACCAGCTATCGTCCAATATCCCTTATTAACGTAGACATTAAAATAATCTGCAAAGCTCTCTCGAAAAGAATAGAGAGGATAACCCCTCTTATAATTCATCCCGACCAAACTGGTTTCATAAAGGGGAGGCATTCCTCAACAAATACACGTAGATTACTTAACTTGATTGACTATTCATGCAATAAAAACTTTAAAATTACTATATTGTCTCTAGATGCAGAAAAAGCTTTTGATAGGGTTAACTGGAATTTTTTATTTGCAGTTCTACATAAATTTGGTTTCGGAAACTCTTTTATAAATTGGTTAAAAATATTATATAATTCTCCAACAGCATGTGTCAAGACAAATGACCAAACTTCCTCCAGCTTCTGTCTTAAAAGGGGCACCAGGCAGGGATGCCCCCTCTCACCTTCACTGTTTGCAATTTTTATTGAACCACTAGCAGCAGCAATTAGACAGGCTACAGCGATTACAGGCATTAAATGCAAGAATGTAGAACATAAAGTCAGTCTATACGCAGATGATGTGTTACTTTTTCTCCAGCATTCACAAACCAATCTCTCTGAGGTAATTACATTAATAAACTCTTTCTCAAGAGTCTCAGATTATTCGATAAACTGGTTAAAATCTACGGTTCTTCCGGTTAATTGCTCCTTAGAGAACTCTGATTCCACTCCACTACAATCTGGAAATATCAAATATTTAGGCACAATGTCTCACCTAGACTGGCAGATTTAACTAAATTAAACCACATCCCACTTTTAAAGACGGTAGAAGAGGATCTAGCCAGATGGAAGTCCCTACCTATATCACTCATGGGAAGAGTTGCCTCAATAAAAATGATGGTTTTGCCAAGAATTAATTATTTATTTGCAATGATCCCGAGTAAACCATCACCAGACTGGTTTAGATCTCTGGACTCCTCCATCTCTAAATTTCTTTGGAAAGGTAAATCCCCGCGTATTAGCTTAAAAACGCTGCAAAAGACCAAGGACAAAGGAGGACTAGATCTGCCAAACTTTTATCACTATTTCTTAGCCAATAGACTTCAACACATTTCAGGCTGGTTAAAACACACCCTCTTAGATGAGCCTTGGCTAGATGTAGAACAGGCATTATGCAATAATATAGAGATTTCGGATCTGCCATTCATTAGCTCAATCATCAAACGACACGTATGCTTCAAAAGCATCAGTATCAGTTCTTCTCTGACAGCATGGTGGGAGTTTCTTAAAATGACTGAGTCTTCACTAATCCCATGCAAACGTACTCCTATTTGGAACAACCCTGACATATTACTAAACAATAATATGATAAACTTCACAGACTGGAGTTGTAAAGGCATTAAATACTTAGAACATATATTTGAAGGGACAGACTTCATTTCGTTCGACATATTAGTTAAACAATATGGGATTAACAAGAATAGATTTTTAGAATATCAACAAGTTAAATCTATAGTAAAAAGTAAATTTAAGTCTAATCATATAAAATTACAAATACCACCAAGTGTGGCAGAATTCCTTAACCTCAAAACCCCCAAATTATTGTCTAAAATATACAGGACATTTTGCAAAATAGATGAGTCAGTATCGCTCCCTATTGTAAAATGGGAGGCGGATTTATCAGTCAGCTGGGATCACAATTTCTGGTCTGAGATATGCTTAAAAACATTTAAAACGATTAGAAATCCCAATTTACAATTAATACAATACAAAATCCTGCATAGAGTGCACTACACAGGTCATCGCATGTTTAGGATGGGTTTTACAGCTGCTAACAATTGCTCACACTGTCAAGGCAATACACACGATAATTACATCCATGCTCAATGGTTCTGTCCACCTGTTCAGAGGTTCTGGTATGGGATTTGTGAAGACTTATCAAAGTGTCTTAAATGTTCCATTCCAGCCTCTCCTTCAGTCTGCTTGTTGGGCGACCTAGATGGTGTCACTACAGAGGTCAACACAATCCATGTGGCTTTCACCGCTTTATGCATTGCTAAGAAGACTGTCCTCATGAACTGGAAAAATAAAAATAATCTTAATATCAATCAATATAGAGATTATTTGTTGGACTATATTAGTCTTGACACAGCTTCTGCTGGCACATTAGACCAATCTCTCTGGGCTCCTTTGATCGGCTTCATCACGTAGTGTGAGTGGGGGTCACGGTTCTGTCCGGCTTTGGTCTTTGTTGTAGACGTGGGGGGGGGATGGCTTAAATCTGGGGTTACCTGGGGGATTCCCTGGGGTTCAGTGCTGTGGTCAGAGTCCTAGCCTGGATGGGGTGTGCTGGGTGCTCTGTGGGTGGTGTGGCTGGGGCCGGGTGCGGCGCTGCTGAGGAAGCCTGTGCCGCAGGCGGGCCTGTCTGGCGGCGCGGTACTGCCTTGGGAAGATCCGGGGGTTTAAACTTGGGGGCACTCTGCTCCTGGCTGGGGTCTGGCGGACCTGGGGGCTATCCTGTATGGTCGGCCGGGAGGGTTGGAAAGGCGCTTTCGTCTGCCCTGTGTGTGTGGGGGCTCTTCCCGATCGGTGAACTGGGGCCCTTTTTCACAGGGAATGTAATATCCATCTGTCAGGGTGCATATTGCAGGGGGCACTATAGAGGTGGAGGACCTGGCTGACCTGGGTGTCTATTGTCTTATGTAGTTTGGGGAGTTGACTGAATGTTGGGGGAGGGTGTGTAGTATTTCCTCTGCTGTGGGTTCTGTGGCCTCCCCAGGGGGGTCGGTGGCGCCATGGCCATGGCCCTGCTCTGGACGGGCCTCTGCCCTCGGCCTCTGGGTAGTTTCTTGGACAACGGGGTGCCCTATGGGGGGTCAGCGGGGAGCTGGCTCCACAGGGGGGTACCTTGCCTCCTCTGGTTCTTTTTTCCTCCCCATCCCTTTACTGCTTCCCCCTCCCGCCCATCACACCACAACATACATCGAGTTTTTGAGATGCAGTTGCTGGGATACAGGGAGATTTCCTCCTGTTCCCCCGTGACCACCTGGGTATCTCAATCATACATCACACTTAGACACTCTATTACTTTACTGTCACATGACACCTACAGGCTTGGGGTGGGCACTGAATGGCGCCCAGGAGGCGGCCTGGTTACCCAGTCCTACCTCTGGCGCCAGTGCCCACTTCTCAATTTGCTGCAATGACTTCTGAGGCCTGGGAGGCCAAGCTTGACACGGTAGCTGGAAGTGGAGGGTGGTTGAGGTCTTGCCTCCCCTGTTTTAGCACTGTAGAACAACACACACACCAACACTACACCTGAGCGGGCGGGGTGGGGGCACAGGGCTGCCTCACACCCCTTGTTCCCTGCTCCGCTGCCCAGGGCCGGGCCGCGGGCGACGAGCTGGCTGGCCCGTTGGGTCTGGCTGTGGTGATCGCCGCCAGCTGCGGGACTGGGGTGGCTCTTCTGGTCTCCACGCCAGAGCGAAGGGGTTCAGCCCAGGGCCTGACACATTGCCCCTTGGGGGTAGTGGTGTCCGGATCTAGGAGCGTGAGTATATATGGGGGAGTGTGAGTGTGGGTATTGCGTTTACTTTTTGTATGTCTACATGTGGCGCGACTGCATATTTGTTTGTGTGCATGAGGAGGGAACGCTGTTTTTGGTGTTTTAGTTGCTCTGCTGGTCTTGTCCATATGTCACTAACAGCCTAAGACTCCACCTAGTCAACATCTCAGGCCTTCGTTCTGCCACCACACCCTGCCAGTGGAGGGTGCCCTGCCGCTGGTGCGCTGGCGGTTCCGCTTCTGGGGCTGGTTGCTCGCGCGGCTCGTTTCGGGCGGTCGCCTGGCGGGCTTTGGCCTCCTGGGTTCTGGCAAGGCCCCGCCAGGGGTGGGGGGGCCTTTGATCTTCGCTCAGGACCGACTGCTCTGGGGTGGGCGTACACCGCGAGCTCGCGACCTGTCGCCGCTGCCCTCATGCTGGCGGTTGCTGGATGACCATTCGGCTCCTTCTGCCTTTTTTCTGGGAGGGTACCAGACTTCTCGGTGGTGTTTTCCTGGGGGTCCCCTGCCCTGGGGCCTCCTGCTCCGGGGTCCCGGTCCCTCCGTGGTTCGCTCCATGCCTTGTGGAAAGTCGGGACTGAGTTCCCTACACACTATTAAACATTTCTAAGGAGGAACCTATGAATTAAGCACACACACACACACAGGGTGTGATACACCCACATTGGTGAAAAAACAGGTGCTCACAGATACACACTGTCTTGATCTGCTGTCCCTTCAAATATATTCTGTAATATTTGTGCTGCCTGGCAACATTTAGTATTTACTGCAATTCATGCAGATGTTGGTTGTTGCTGCAATTTCTCTGCTGTTGTGTCTCCTGTGTTCTATTTTTGTCAGCAGGTATGGAAGCAGAATATCCTTTTTTTTTTTTTTTTTCTCCCTCTCTACACTTCTTTCCCTTTCTTTTCTTTCTCTTTCTTTTCCTTCTTCTCCCTTCCTTTTCTTCTTCTCTCCCCCTCTGTTGCCTCTCTTTTCAACCTTATTTATCCTGTTTAAGTATTTTAATTAATTGGAAAAATAAATAAATGAATAAAGTTGACCTCCGAAGAGGGGGGGTGGTGGCGGGATCAAAAAAATAATAATAATAAAATAATAATAAAATAAATAAATAAATAAATAAAGTGAAAATCAAATGTAATGAGATGGTGGCCAGAAATAATACTAGTCTGAGGCAGTACTGTTACATTATCTACATTAAGATCAAACGATAGGATTAAATCAAGGGTATGACTGCAGTTGTGAGTGGGCCCAATTACATTTTGAACAATGCCCATGGAATCTAGTAAATTAGTAAAAGCTGCTGTCAGAGGATCTTGTTCATTATCTACATGAATATTAAAGTCCCCCACAATTATTGCTCTTTCAGTTGAAATAACCAGGTCTGACAGAAATTCTGCAAATTTAGTTAGGAATTCAGAATAAGGACCTGGTGGATGGTAAATCGTAATGAGAGGGAGCAACAAAGAATTAGGTTTTGCAGATATGTCTGCAATTCTAAGGAATAATAATTATAATGATTTAAATGTAAATTTAGTTCCTGACTTCTGTGTTATTGAAAGAGATCTTTCGTAGATGGTTGCGACACCTCCGCCTTTACCACTGAGTCAGGGTTTATGCTCATAACTATATCCTGGAGGCGTCACATCATTCAAGGCTGAATACTCGTTGGGTCTTACCCATGTCTCAGTTAAACAGAGCGCGTTTAGGACGGGGCCGGAATCATTTCACTAATAATGAGCACCTTAGTAGTTAATGATCTAATATTTAGTAGTTCTACTTTCAGCTTAGTGCTACAGATAATCTGCATTGGCTGCTCTAATTTAATAGAAATTAGATTGGAAAAGGACGCCTTTCGCATTTTACATGAACTATTTTGGTTTGGGGCATAGAGACAATGTCAATATGGTGGTACCTAGGTGGCGGCTCAAGGCAACTCGCAGGCGGTCAGTTTAGCCTTCCTGCCTGCAGCCTGGTCTTGGCTTCATTTTGTCAATGGCCGCCTACACCTGAACCTGCATAAAGGCTAGCTGCTATGTTCATTGAAATATGGGCAGCACCCTCCCACGAGGGGTGGATAACATCCCGGCTCAAAAGACCGTGCTTTCCCTCGAAAGTGGACCAGTTATCTACAAAACCTATTCTATTTTCAGAGAACCACTTTGACAGCCAGCAGTTCAGTGACCAGAGCCTGCTGTAGGTCTCGGAGCTATGCCTAGCTGGCGGGGGCCAGAGAGAATTACTGCCTATGAAATTGTTTTGGCTAGCTCACACACCTCTTTAAAATTACTTTTGGTTACTTCAGACTGTCTGAGCCTGACGTCATTGGTGCAGACATGGACGACTATCTTGGAATATCTGCGTTGATTACTGGCCAGCACATTAAGATTGGCCCTGATGTCCGGCGCTCTGGCTCCTAGTAAACAATTAACCTCGACTGCTGGTGCTGCTAAGGGTCTAGCTAGTTTCACGTGCCATAGAATAGAATCACCTATCACCAGAACACTTTCAACAGGCGACTCAGCGGGTGTTTCACTGAGTAGGGCAAACCTGTTCAACTAGCTGACAGATGGAGAGTGGTGCTCGGGAGTAGCCTTTGCCGAAGCTCGGGCTCTCTGTCTATGTCGCCGAACTGCCACCCATTGGTTCTGCTGCGGGAACCCTAATGGCAGAGTTTTTGGGCCTGAAAGCTCTAAATCTGAACCTGAAGCCCCCAGACTCCCTGACTGTGAACCTGCAGGTAAAAGGCTACCTGGCGACTGTGCTAACGTCTAGAGGTGCGTCTCTAGTTCTATAACCTTCTCCGTCAGAGCTCCTACATCTTTTACAGATAAAGTTATCACTACTTAAACTATTAATGCTGATGGAGGAGCTAAGGATAAACATTCTGCACTCACTACAGAAAACATCACCGTTAGGCACCTTATTTAAAAAAATAGATATCACGTTGTTATTTGTTGAGCAGGATCGCTGAGAAGTTGCCGTCGGTTTTTGCGTCTCAGTCTCCGCTGTGCTTGGAGTTAAACTATATTTTAGGTTCTAACCGCTGAATATATTACTTAAATCGCTTAGCGTAAGGAAAAGTATGAAAAGAAAATTAACGTTAAGACGCTGCGCGTATGGGCGGAGGAAGCCCTATACGCTTGGCGATTCTTCACGAAAAATTTTTAAATGACACGCCAAGCAGTGGCTAATCAGTCACTATTCTAGTCACACATGAGTCACATCAGTCTAGTCACTTTATATTAAAAGTTCGTAGTAAGAAATTAACAAAAAATAATGCAATATGAGTATAAAAGGGATAAACAGGAGTGAGAGACGCCGACTTGTACGCCAATTTGCACTGGCAAGAGGCAGGACAGTCTCTACTTTTTATGGGAAAATCCTGAAAAAACACACTACATAAAAGTTATACATTAATTTGCATTTTATGGAGGGAAATAAGTATTTGATCCCCAAGCAAAACAAACTTATTACTTGGTGGAGAATCCCTTGTCGGCAAGCACAACGGTAAGACATTTCTTGTAGTTGGTCACCAGGTTTGCACACATCTCAGGAGGTATTTTGGCCCACTCCTCTTTACAGAAAGTCCTTTATGTTTCTTGTCTATCGCTTGGCAACTCGAAGCTTCAGCTCCCTCCACAGATTTTTGACAGAGGTGGGTAGAGTAGCCAAAAATCTTACTCAAGTAGGAGTATTGTTACTTTAGAATAATATTACTTAAGTAAAAGTAAAAAGTAGTCATCCAAAAAATTACTCAAGTAAGAGTAAAAAGTACTCGGTGAAAAAACTACTCAAGTACTAAGTAACTTCTGAGTAAATTAAAGATTAATTGGTTCATCACATAATCAAATATGCAAAAATATAAAATAACTATGTACAATGTGTTGGATATTACCAAACAATATTACACAAAAAACTAAAAAACAAATCTATACAAAGTAACATAAATTAAGGCTAATTCAGCCATAATAAACAGTACAATAATCTGTAATAATTTAATAACTTTTTTGGTTTATACAAAAAGGCTAGTAAAACATGAACAAGTCTGTCTGTGCATAAACTGTACTGTGTGTGTATGTGCGTGTGTGTGCGTGCATGCCTGTGTGCGTGTGTGTCTGTCTGTGTGTGTGTGTGTGTGTATGTGTTTGTGTGTGTGTGTGCGTGTGTGTCTGTCTGTCTGTGTATGTGTGTGCGTGTGTGTGTCTATGTGTCTGGGTGTGTCTGTGTATGCATATGCGTGTGCGTGTCTGTGTGTGTGTGTGTCTGTCTGTCTGTCTGTGTATGTGTGTGTCTGTCGGTCTGTGTGTGTTTGTGCATGTGTGTGCATGTGTGTCTGTCTGTCTGTGTATGTATGTGCGTGTGTGTGTTATTTCTTCACACAAATATACTCAAGTAAAAGTAAAAAGTATGTTGTATAGAAACTATTCTTACAAATACAGTTTATCCAAAAAGTTACTCAAGTAAATGTAATGGAGTAAATGTAGCGTGTTACTACCCACCTCTGATTTTCGATAGGATTATGGTCTGGAGACTGGCTAGGCCATTCCACAACCCTAATGTGCTTCTTCTTTAGCCACTCCTTTGTTGCCTCAATGCAGTGTATTCATCCTGTACCTTTAGCTGAAAAACATCCCCAAAGCATAATGTTTCCACCTCTGTGCTTTACTGTAGAGATGGTGTCCTTCGGGTCATACTCAGTATTTCTCTTCCTCCAAACACAGCAGTTGGATTTGATGCCAAAGAGCTCGATTTTGGTCTCATCTGACCACAGCACTTTCTCCCATGCTTTCTCTGAATCCTCTAGATGTTCACTGGCAAACTTAAGGTGGGCCTATACATGTGCCTCCAGTACAGTGTAATGTGTTACCAATGGTATTCTTGGTGACTGTGGTCCCAGCTGCCTTCAGATCATTAACAAGCTCCTCCCGAGTAGTTGTGGGCTGATCCCTCACCTTTCTCATGATCTTCCTCACCTCATGAGGCAAGATCTTGCATGGAGCTCCAGATCTAGGGTGTCTGATGGTCATTTTATGTTCCTTCCATTTCTGAATAATCATACCAACAGTTGTCACATTCTCACCAAGCTTCTTGCTAATTGTCTTGTAGCCCATTCCAGTCTTGTGCAGGTCTACAATCTTGTCCCTGACGTCCTTTGAGAGCTCTTTAGTTTTGCCCATGGTGATGGAGATGTTGTAATGGAAGAAACTGATTCTGTGGACAGGTGTGCTTTATACACATAATGAGATGAGATCAGGTGTATCTGTAATTGATTTATTGCTGTCATGGTTCCGTTCTCACCAGGAAGTGGGACGCAAATGCAGGAATTAAAATGAAGTGAGTTAATTTACAGCAGACATCCCAAGTCTCCCGGAAGTTCCGGGAGTCCCCTGCATATTGATAGCGGCTCCCTGATGCCCGCAAATTGAATAAAATATCCCGGAAACTAGAGTAAGCAAACAAGAGCCCGCAAAACAAGAGCAATTCGAACTGCACACTCCTTATATAAGACACAGACTGAGATGGCGAGAGCAGAGCCTTTAGGCAAATGGGAAGGGTACTTCACCTCTGTGTAGCGTAGTGGTTAGCTTCGGTGTAGCTTTAGTGGTTAGCCTTGAAGTAGCATAGCGGTTATCCCGGATGTAGCTTAGCGGTTAGCCTCGGTTGGCGTTGGCTGGCTTCTATGACAGAGATTACAGAAAGCGGTGAACATGTTGGAGAACAGACAAAGACTGACGGGGTCGGGGTGCTTAAATAACAAAACCAAAGGATAATTAACTACAACAAACCAATGAGAGACGAACACAAGTTACAAACAATCAGACACATGAGAGAAGTGAAGCCCAGCCCAAAAACACAACACACCAGGAAGTGACTAAGAGGGTTTTCTTAAAGGGCCAGACACACACCAAAACCACCCTGACACAGACTCATCAAACCTCAGGTTTAATACTCTGGCAAGACCAGGCGTTGGGGAGGAGCTGCAGACGTGACAATTGTAATCTGTGTGCCACACCCAATCTGTGGGTGCCAGAATTCAGGCTGGGTTGTAGGGGATCAAATACTTATTTCACTCAATAAAATGCAAATTAATTTATAACTTAAAATTAATTAATTTTTATGTAGTGTGTTTTTTCTGGATTTTTGATATTGACATTCTGTCTCTCTTCATTAAATTGAAAGTACCGTAGAAATTGTACCTTTTCATTTCTTTGTATGTACGCCAAGTACTTTACTTAACTTACAAAATCAACAGGGGATCAAATAATTATTTCCCCCACTGTATAATGTGGCCGTGGGGGGACCAGAGCCTATCCCGGGAACTGACGGGCGCAACCAATCAGTGATGTTTTATGATGGCGTGGCCATGTCCAGACACCTTCCTGACCGCTCCATCCAGATTGTGCTTGTTTTTTGTTTTTTGTTTTTTTTTACTTTCTACTGTGCAAGAATCATCAGGATTAGTTACCTATAACTGTAGAACACTACTGGAAATAGGAAATCAGATTTCGTCCATAATTTCGACCACTTTTGAGCCTGATCCGTCGTGGCCATCTGAGATACTACGCGGCTCGGCCGACAACAATGGACGTGACGCTGGCCCGCAGCGCAGAACAAAGAAGTGCTGGGGGAAACTCAGCGGTGTCCACAACAGAATGAGAGAGCGAGCTCACCACTGCCGAGTATCCTGCTGGCTAATGTTCAGTCACTGGATAACAAGTTGGACGATCTTCGGGCCAGAGTTACTTTCCCACATGACATGAGGGATTGTAACATTCTGTGTTTTACTGAAACATGGCTGACCCCCACCATGCTGGACCAAGCCATAACACCGTCAGACTCATTCTCTGTGTTCCACATGGAGAGAACGGCAGAGTCCAACAAAGCTAAAGGTGGAGGAGTGTGTTTCATTATCAACAACAAGTGGTGCGATGCACAGAGTGTTTCTACTCTCTCCAGCCGCTGCTCGCCTTATCTGGAATATCTGAGCATAAAGTGTTGCCCTTTGTACCTGCCTCGTGAGTTCACCTCAGTCATCGCCACGGCGGTCTACATCCCACCCCACGCGGACACAGGTACAGCTTTATCCGAACTGCACAATGTCATCAGCATCTCAGAGCATGACATCCGTGCGGCACTGAGGAGGGTGAACACCAGGAAGGTGGCGGGTCCAGATGGTATCTCCGGGCACTTGCTGCACTGCTGCGCTGACCAACTGTCAGGTGTGTTCACCTCCATCTTCAATGAGTCTCTGGCAAAGACTCATGCTTCAAAAAATCCTGCTTCAAAAAATCCACCTGCTTCAAAAAATCCACCACCCTCCCCGTGCCCAAGAATAACAAACCTTCATGCCTGAATGACTACCGCCCTGTTGCACTGACATTGGTAGTTATGAAGGTGTTTGAAAGACTGATTAAGCATCTCCTCCTCCATCCCAAGCACCATAGACCCACTCCAGTTTGCTTACCACTCCAACAGAACTACAGAGGATGCCATCTCCCATGTCCTACACACCCCCCTCAGCCACGTGGACAAGAAAGAGGGTAACTATGTGAGATTTCTGTTTATCGACTACAGCTCAGCGTTCACCACAATAGTGCCCTATAGACTGTTTACCAAGCTGAGAGACTAAAGACTCAACAACCGCTTGTGTACGTGGGTGCTAGACTTCCTCACAGGTAGATCTCAGGTGGTGCGGGCGGGCAGGTGTGTCTCCAGCAGCATCACCACCAACACAGGAGCTCCTCAACAGTGTGTGGTTTCTCTGCTGTTGTATTCACTCTACACTTCGGACTGTGTGGCCACTAACAATTCCAACAACATTGTCAAGTTCACGGATGACACAGTGGTGTTGGGGTTAATTTCCAACAGCGATGAGACGGCCTACATGGATGAGGCGGAGAACCTGGCATTCTGGTGTCAGGTAAACTGCCTCCAGCTGAACGTCAGCAAGATGAAGGAGCTGGTGGTGGACTTCAGCAGGAGACAACGCAACTACAGACCCCGCACCATCAACGGTGCTCCAGTGGAAAAGGTGTGTTTTTTCAAATACCTTGGCGTCTACATCACTGAGGACCTGACATGGGCTGAACATATTAATGTTCATTTAAACCCATATATATATATATGTATACACTACCAGTCAAAAGTTTGGACACACCTTCCCATTCAATGTTTTTTCTTTAGTTTCATTACTATTTACATTGTAGATTCTCACTAAAGGCATCAAAACTATGAATGAACTGTGTAAGGGCTATTTCAGATGTAAAAAAAGTCAGCTTAAAATGCAACCCGAAATACAACTGGAAATTCAACCTGACATCCGGGACACGCAGGAAAAACAGTAGAGTGACGAGCGCATCCTCACCGGCAGAAATGATGTTTCCGTTTATCGCTAATTGCTATACCATTCAAGCTGCAAGCGCATGCCAAGATGGATCAAGCGGTAAGTGCTACTTGAGTTATGTAATTGTCTTTTTTTCTGTTTTTAGATCAATCATATTATATGATCTGTTTGGTGCTTATTTCTAGTACATGTTAAAGTGATGGTTTTTCAGCTTGATGCCTCAGTAATTACAACATTCTTAATGGTCTTGAAGAAGCAAGTTTCGACCGCTGGTTATGGTCCAGCTACGAAACATAATGTAGACGGCATCACTAGATTTAGTGTTGTTTTTGGTTTTTTTACCGCGACATTTGTCTCGCGTTCTGAACTAGAGGGCATATTGTTACCTTTACTCTTCAGTCTCTTGAACAAGTTAACTTCTCCTAAACCTAATTAACATTTTTATTCCAATAATGTGACTAGCATATTATTCCATATTTTTTTATCTAACACCCTACACTCCAGTGACTAGAGTTGCTACCTGTCCCGGTTTTACCGGTATTGTACATCTTTTTAATGGTCTGCCCTGGAGAAAAACACTTTCCCATCTTTTTCAATAGGATGAGCCAAAGTGGTTGGTCGAGTTGGCAAAATATTCTGGATTTTTGTCAGACCTAGGTGGCAATCCTACCAGTGGCATTATTTCACTTAACAAAAGCTAGTTATCTATTGCGATTAATACAGTTTTTTACAATCGCTATGACAGTTTTTTCAAAACATTTAACAAGTTTCCTAAACTCTTAACGCACCAACACACCTAAAACACACAATTGGCAAAACGGTTAATTTCATGCTCAAAATCACACATTGTAAACTAAACCCCAAAACTAATTTTCAAAATACAATAATAAACTACCACAGTACACTATGTCTAGCAAAACACTGCAAACATGTTTTAAAATCAAATAATTATTCAAAACACTAACACATGTTCTCTTCCAACAGGAACATTTAGTCAATCATAACACATTGACAAAAAAAACCACTATCATCAGCTGAAATTACAGAAACTGCATTATTTTATGTGTTAGGTCTGCCCTTATATTTGAAGCCTTTCTACATGTTTGTTTTGTTGGGTTTAGTAAATGCATGCATTTTGTTTCTTTTGCTGCAGAAATTCAATACAAAAAAGTGAATGACCATCTCAGAGTAGCTTTATAAAATGTACAGTTTATCTAAAAAAAAATACAGACACAGAACTGCTGCAGTACAGACTTTATTTGCAAAAGGACATTACTGCAAGATATACAAACATAAAAAGCACCGGAATTATAATAAAAAAAAACAAAGTAATCTTCTATTCTGCCCGGTCTTCTGCATTTGGCCACATGTTCTCATCCACATCACACCTGATATCTTCTCTGGCAAGGCATCATGGGAAGAATCTTTTGGCATGCCTTATCCACCCCTGGCAGTGTTCAGCTGTGATGTCTTGGCATGCAGCATCCATTGCATCCAGGAGGGACATTTGGTCATGTGGACGATGGTCAAAAACCTTCCATCTCCAGGCTGAGAAAAACTCCTCAGTGGGGTTGAGGAAAGGGGAGTAAGGGGCAAGGAAATGGGACATCATCCTTGGATGGGCGTCAAACCAGGCTGTGACTGCACGGGAATGGTGGAATGCCACATTGTCCCATGTGATAACATATATTGGCAAGTGGTCTCCCACCTGTTCCCTTTCTACCTCTGGCACCAGTCTTTCGTGCAGGTCTTCTAAAAACAGGAGAAGGCGGTCGGTGTTGTAGGGGTCAATCTGACATTTATGCAGGAGTGCACCGTTGTTGGAGATTGCGGCGCACATGGTGATGTTGGCTCCCCTCTGGCCCGGCACGGTAACTGTGGCCCTTTGGCCTATTATGTTTCTCCCACGGCGACGCCTGGGAGTTGAAGCCAGCCTCGTCAGCATAGATAATTTCATGTGGGACTTGATTGGCCTCCAACTCCATGACTCTCTGAAAGTAATTACACACAGTGTATGTAAATGCTGTGCTGTACTGTCTATCTACTGTATGTACTAATGCACTCCAGGTTTATAGAGTAGTTTACTGCAAAACACACTGTGTATAGTACAGTAATGACTGTATTGCATAACCTTACCTGGACGTATTGGTGACGGAGTTCTTTGATGCACTCACTGTTCCTTTCAAAAGGAACTTTGTATAGTTGTTTCATTCGGACTCTGTGTTTAGCTAGAGTCCGAGAAATAGATGTTATGCTGATTGCTGCAATGTTCCCAAAGACAAGGTTGTCCTCTACAACTCTGGAGTGAATGTCCTTCAGTTTTATTTCATTGTCACCATGTTGACAATAGCAAGTTCCTGTTCTTCATTCAAGAGCTTTCCTCTGCCCCCTGAGGGAGGTAGACGTTGAATCCTTAGAGGGACAAAATACAGTTACATATTAGAGACCGGAGGCATACAGTCACTCTAATACAGTAAATGGTAGAATTATTTACACTTTGCTGTAGGAGAAGCAATATCCTACCTGTTGGTTTCTCTGAAAATACGGACAATGGATGCCACTGTGTCCCGGCTGAGATTTGGCTGTACTCGTTCACCAGCCTCTCTGTATGATAGCCCGTGGTTTATGACATGGTCAATGATAGTAGCTCTTATTTGATCAGTTACCCTAGCTCTGGTCCTTCTTTGAGCGCCACCACGCATTCTAACTCCTCTCCCTCTACCTTGCCCCAGTCCTCTCCCTTGTCCTTGTCCCACTCCTCTCAGTTGTCCGGGTACTCGTCTTCCTCTGCCTCGTGCAGGGATTTTTTCTTTCTTTCTTTCTTTCTTTGTGTTGCTCTATATTGTTCCTTTTCCACACAAGATCAGCCCAAAGAGTCCTCTTTTAGAACATATGATCATGTGATTGGAGAAACCTCAACACCTGAGTGTGGTTCCTAGATGGGAATCAGCTGTGATTTATATATTTGCATAACTGCAATAAGCTGTTTCTCATTGGCAATGGAATAAAATACAGGGAATGTATTTGTGTTTCAATTCACAATATGAACAGCTGTTCACTTTGACTTTAGCCTATATAAGTTATGTTTAGAACATGATGTTATCTGTTCTGACATACAGTGTGAAAGCATTTGTAAATTTGACTGTAAAATTACATTGTTTTGGTCTTGATTGAGCTTGTGTGTAGAAGAAGTTCAAGCATTTTAAATTGGTGTTAACTGTATGCATTTTGTATCAAAGCAACAAGAAATGTGTTAATTGTATAGCCTACAAAGACGGATGCTGTGCTAACCGCGTTAAGAGTTTAGGAAACTTGTTAAATGTTTTGAAAAAACTGTCATAGCGATTGTAAAAAACTGTAATATATAGGAGAAAAACACTTCTAAAGGCTTGCTAAAAAGTTGATTAATGCATTTAGATTCCATAGTATTCTGGACATTAAATGGATGGCATTTATTTCCCCCTTCTTTCTTTAGCATTTGCTGTTGGAGCATGTTCTTGAAAGACTCCAGTCACATTTGGAGCTGGCTGCTGGACATGTGCCTATTGACCTTGACTTCTTGGAATTTGTCTGTGCTCAGGAATTGGGATTTTTAAGTGCAATATCTAGCATTGTCACTTTACCACAGGATGTACTGGACAATATGCAACGAAAGCTAATTTTCCCTCCAAACAGCACAGCTTGCAGCCAAATGTATACACTCTTCAATCATTACACAATTGACAACAAAATATAAAATACAGCAATCAGTGTGAAACAGTGCAGCGTTGCTTGTAATTGTGTTTGCCTACATGTCTGTGTCATATGATGACTTTTTACATATAGGGCATGTGCTGAATTTACCATCTTGTAAAGAATTGGTTCCAGAATTAGAAATACTTTTAAAAACTAATTTTATTGATTCCATGCCATTCTTTTTCCAAACTGTGGCTGAAAACTGAAATTTCAGTAAATATTACAGAAAAAAACCCAAAATGAAACCTATTGGAATATTACAAATGATTTCAAATGGTCACTGTGGATATTTAATCTATTTGCTGTTCTCGTCCACATCACATTCTATATCTATCCAGAGCAACACAGAGGTGGCAGCTTTTATAGGCGTACAGACTGATTGCTGATTGAAGATGTGTGAATGAATGTCAAACAGGTGCTTCAGTGATTTCATTCTTATATAGCTAGTGTCCAACAGGTTGGAATAGATGCTTTCTGTTTGGTTACCAGAGTTAAAACAGTGGAGTTTGAGCTTCTTGAATGACATCTGTGTTCACTGTTTTGCAAAGGGGTGTGATAAATGTGTGAATCCAATGAAAAAGGGTTAACACATGTGCAAGAGATGTCTTCAGGTCTGCTGAGATGGTGATGATGAAGAACAAGTGGATCACAGTTGCTTTAAGCAGGTCTAAGCAATTGAGAAAAACTGTAGTCATGTTATCAATGTAACATTTGCATTCTCTATTTTCTGATGTAAACTCAGCAAAACATTCAAATGAAAAGGGCAGGAAACATGCTGTGGAAAAACACTGTGCATCACAGATTGTGGGATATTTATTCAATATTTTAATGTTTGTATTGGTATATGGTGACATGTACTGTAACTGCAGTCTAGAAAACAAATACTACTACTGATCATAGCACTGCAATCACCTGGTGCAGGAAGGCCTGAGGTAATTAGTGTGAATCTGTGGGAGTGGCTTCCACTTAACCACTGTTCAGAAGGAAGATAACTTACAACGAGCGACTGGGCCAATTCCAATCTCGGCTAAGTATCTAAATGCACCTAAGCAACTGAGAAAAACTATAATATCTGAATATAAAACTGTAATTTAACTGCATAGTTCAACCTCAAGTGTATTAAGATTACAGCACAGTTTGATATTTATTTTATGCAATTCCTACACAAAGGACTCAAATTTTGTATCTTTAGAATTTTTTATCTTTTGTTCCATCTGTTCTTAAACATCATTCAGCAGGTGTTGGTCATAGAACACTGGGCTAGTGAACAAGTTAAAAAGCATAATGATATTTAAAGATAAAATTTAAAGTGCAGAACCTGGTAATTTCTGCCTGAACAGATGGTGGACCCTGAGCTAGCCCTCCTCCTTCACTGTACTGTCTGCAAACATATGGAAAAACACAAATGCACTTATGGTTAATCTGCTTTTAACACGCTAATGTAACATTTTTACGTTATGAACCTGCTTGTTTGTGCTTGACATGAGGTCTGGTTAGCTTGACCTCCTGCTGGAATATATTTTCTGAAAACATATGAGAAAATACACATTATCATTGTTAAAGTGATTTTCAACACTTACATTTAACATGCTGTAAGTTGAACTTTTTTATTTAATGTTGTGAACCTGATCATTTGTGTCTGCAAAGAGGTCCGGTCAGCTTGTCTTCCTATACTTAAAATATCTTCATTGTCTCCCTAGAAGGACAAAAAAAGTGTAAGTTGTGGATTTATTTAGATGCATCACCATGTATTTCATTACAATACTACAACACTGATTCCAAGAGACAACGAAGAGTAAAGGAATTATGAAGATGAAATATGTAACGTTAGCTGGCAAACGACATACGGCCTAGTTCAGAACGCGAGACAAGGGTAAAGGTTAAAAAAAAAAAAAGAAGTGGGGAAAATTATGAAAACTAAACCTAGTGATGCCATCTACATTATGTTTTGTGACTGGACCATAAGCAGCGGTCAAAACTTGCTTCTCCAAGACCATTAAGAATGTTGTACTTACTGAGGCATCAAGCTGAAAAACCATCACTTTAACATGTACTAGAAATAAGCACCAAACAGATCATACAATATAACTGATCTCTATAAAACTTATTTAAAAACGGAAAAAAGACAATTACATAACTCAAGTAGCACTTACCACTTGATCCATCTTGGCGTGCGTTTGCAGCTTGAATGGTATAGCAATTAGCGATAAACGGAAACGTCGTTTCCGCCGGTGAGGATGCGCTCGTCACTCTACTGTTCCCTTTCGATATTTCACTCGTACTGCGTCGTAAGACGCTATGGGGAAAACTCCTTTTTCCTCTTCGACTGAAGCCTTTTTTTCAATCACGCAGTGCAACTGCACGCTGATTGGTTTGTCAAAGTTAACCTGACGAGACCAATCAACTGACGGCGGTAACGAGTCGGCCAATGGCCGCGCCGCTTTACCGGGTGCCGTCATTTGCATGGGGCGGCGCCAACCGGCTCTATAAATGCGGCCGTTTCGCCGTCAAGTTCAGATTTTTCTTCCTTCAGCCTTGAGATTTGTTTTTCAACGCTGAACTCTGCGACTGAACGCCTTCGCCGTTGATAAGCACTTGCAGCTGGAATTGGCTATTTTCGCCATTCCCCTGCCGCTTCCGGCTTTAGAGCTTATTTTCTCTTATTTTCTCTTCTAAAAGAGTTAAACAGCATTTTTAAATGCCACGCCGTCGCTGCACTTCGTGCTCGGAGCCGCTGCGCTCTGACGACGGCCATCTTGAGTGTGCGCTCTGTCTCGGCAGATCCCACGCAGACGCCGCTCTCTCCTCCGCTGATTGCCCGCACTGCGAGGCTCTCAGTATTTCAGCGCTGCGCTCGCGGGTAGCGCTCTTTTCAGAGCGCGACCCCGCCCCCTCCTCCCTCCCATCTACATTCTCCCAGGGCCCTGTGAGGAAGAAACGGCGGGGAAGAGTGGTTTCGCGCTTGGAAGCGGACAAGCTCTCGCCGGCTCCGTGCCCACGAGTCTCGCCCCCCCAACTGATCCCATCTTCTTCACACAAGCCGACCAGCGTCCCTCAGCGGCTACGAGTGACCTGGTTGCGTTTGGCGGAGATGAAGAAGACGATGACGACAGCGTCTCACTGGCTGCTTCTGACGTGGCGGAGTTCACGGGCTCCAAGTCTGACCCCGCCCCCCGGCCGCCGTCATCCTCCCATAGCGCCAGGAACAGGAACGATGAGGAGCTCATTCGCGTCCTGTCTAAAGCTGTCGCTGAGCTCGGACTTGAGTGGTCCCCCCCTGAGGAACCCTCACGAAGCAGGCTGGACGAGTGGTTTCTCCCGGGGTGCCGACAGGCTCCCCAGCAACGCTCCGCCCCGCTCCTGCCTTTTTCCCCGAAGTCGACGAGGAGCTCACCAAGGCGTGGCGCGCTCCGTATTCGTCCAGGGTCCGGACTTCCTCCTCTACCGCGCTCTCCTCTGTGGACGGCGCCGAGGAGAAAGGCTACGTCCACCTGCCTCCATTAGATGAGTCTGTGGCCGCGCATCTCTGCCCGCCATCGGCCATTGGATGGAAGGCCAGGGCAAACCATCCCTCCAAGCCCTGCAAAACCACGTCGGTGCTCGCTGGCCGCGCCTACACCGCTGCTGGCCAAGCCGCCTCGGCCCTGCATTCCATGGCTGTGCTGCAGGTGTTCCAGGCGAAGATGCTTGCCTCTGAAGGAACCGGTCTCGACGCCACTTCCCTCGCTGACCTGCGAAGTGCGACGGACCTGGCTCTACGTGCCACCAAAGCCACAGCCCAGGCCATCGGTCGCTCGATGTCGAGCTTGGTGGTCCTGGAGCGCCATCTCTGGCTGACGCTGATGGAGATGAAGGAGCCGGATAAAGTCCCATTCCTCGATGCTCCTGTCTCTCCAGGTGGCCTCTTCGGACCGGCGGTTGAGGGTTTTGCTGAACGCTTCACTGAGGCTCAGAAGTCATCCCAAGCCATGCGACACTTCCTCCCGAAGCGTTCCAGCGCTTCATCTGCCTCCAGTCGCCCCAGGTCGGAGCCGACTCGGCAGCCCGCTGCTCCTGCCCCTCCCGCTCTGGATCCGCGACCCAGAGAGCCTCAAGATAGAGGACGCTCACGTTCAGCGAGACGCTTCACTAACACCCAGCGTGCAGGTCCCCGGCCCAAGATCACCTTGGACCCCACTTCCAGAAAGTCCTCCTGAACGCCCAAACAGGAAGAGGAAGGGGTTCAGTCTCGCCGCGGCCGGTCCACCCCTCAAGCTGCTTTGCGCCAACCTCTCACCACCCCGCTTAGCGCCGGGTGCAGAGGAAAATGTATCTTCGGCTCCTGCCCGGCCCATACAAGTACCCGGCTGTCCGACCGCTGTGATAGCGGGAATAAAAACAAAATTTTTACATCCTCACAAAAAGAGCAATTTTCCTCTTCCTCACATGTCAGATTTGCTGCCCCTGGGCAACGAATCCATGAACCTCATTCAACCACTGTCCCAGCGGGCCGAGGCCTTGCAGGCCATCCCCGCAGTGTCAGACTGGGTGATGGGTACAATAAGACGAGGTTACACCTTGCAGTTTGCTCGCAGACCCCCCCGCTTTTGCGGCGTGGTCCCCACTCATGTGCGCGAGGAGACCGTTCCCGTTCTCCGCGCTGAGGTGGCCAACTTGCTGAAAAAAGGAGCCATAGAGATTGTTCCTCCAGCTCAAAGCGAGTCAGGCTTTTACAGCCGGTATTTCCTCGTCCCCAAAAAAGGCGGCGGTCTCCGACCAATTTTGGACCTCAGGCTTCTGAACCGCGCCCTGGTAAAATGGGCGTTCAGAATGGTGACCGTAAGGCAGATCCTCGCGCAGATTCGCCCCGAGGACTGGTTTATGTCCCTGGATCTGAAAGACGTGTACTTTCATATCCAAATTGCCCCCCATCACAGGCGCTTTCTGAGATTTGCCTTCGAGGGCGTGGCATATCAATACAGGGTCCTTCCGTTTGGTTTATCTCTGGCTCCCCGCACTTTTACGCGATGCATGGACGCAGCGCTCTCCCCTCTGAGACAGATGGGGGTCCGCGTCCTCAACTACCTCAACGACTGGCTCATTCTGGCCCAGTCAGAGGCGGTTTTGATATCGCATCAGGCCCTTCTCCTCAGCCACTTGGAGCGTCTGGGGCTCAGGGTCAATTTCGCCAAGAGCAGGCTATCACCCAGCCAACAAATTTCATTCCTGGGGATAGTGATCGACTCTGTGCGAATGAACGCAAGTCTCTCAGCGGAGCGAGCCGAGTCCATTCAGAGCCGCGCAGCCTCCTTCGCGGAGAGCTCCTCGCACCCACTCAAGGCCTTCCAGAGAATTCTTGGGTTGGTGTGAGTCCCTAGTTATCGGCCCGTTCGGGCACCTGCGGGGCGACACCCGAGCCACAGCGGCCCCTTCGTGGCTTGCCCTGTGCTTGGTATATTTTTGTGTCGTTCCCCTGGGGTTTTTCCCCTTGGGTGTCATATTGAGTCGCACCCCACCATGGCATGGCGGGATTGTACTGGTTCCCCATAGCGTCTTACGACGCAGTACGAGTGAAATATCGAAAGGGAACGTACTCGGTTACTTACGTAACCTCGGTTCCCTGAGATATGGGAACGAGTACTGCGTTCCTTGTCGTGCCATGTGCTGCACGTCTCAGATGCTTCATAAGAAAAATCTGAACTTGACAGTGAAACGGCCGCATTTATAGAGCCGGTTGGCGCCGCCCCATGCAAATGACGGCACCCGGTAAAGCGGCGCGGCCATTGGCCGACTCGTTAACGCCTCAGTTGATTGGTCTCGTCAAGTTAACTTTGACAAACCAATCAGCGTGCAGTTGCACTGCGTGATTGAAAAAAAGGCTTCAGTCGAAGAGGAAAAAGGAGTTTTCCCCATAGCGTCTTACGACGCAGTACTCGTTCCCATATCTCAGGGAACCGAGGTTACGTAAGTAACCAAGGATGTTTTTCCTGCGTGTCCCGATGTCAGGTTGAATTTCCAGTTGTATTTCGGGTCGAATTCATGGGCGTAAATGGACATTTCCCCCCCCATCCGAGGGCTGTCCCCCCCAAAAAAAAATTATAAAAAAAAAATCGCACTCTCTATTGTGAAAAATATACGTATGTATGTATACCTAAAATAATTGTGTAAGTAGAAAAAAAACAAACGCAAAAAATGCTTTTAGAAACAGTTGAGTTCCCCCTCCCCTTCCTCAAGTGGTTTGCCCACTGCTTGCTTTCCCAGTTCATCTCACCTACTCTACACACACGAGTCAGGTGTGTGGCTGCGGCTCAATTAATGTTGAACTCCAGTAAGTAGGGTATTTTATTCACTTTAAATAAAGCGATTCTCTTTAATGTAGTTGATGCAGACTCATTCATAAATTAGTTGCGGCAAAAATGCTGATTACCGATGTAATTGTCCATGAATCTGCTATATTAGCGATTAAAATATTACTTATCAAGTTAACGTTAGCTTGTTTACAATAGCCTGTTGCATAGTGCGCTGCAACTAACACGCCAAAGCCGTTTCCCATGCATTGTTTCATTTGTGACGCCTTGGCATAATGTTAACTTAACATTAACGGCCACAATTAGCATATTGTTTAGCTGTGCATTTACTAAATGAGCACTGTGCTACGTCCGAACTGACCCTACTGTATTTTTTTGTATAATCAATTTCTATTCTGTTCTTAAGTGTCTTAATTAATTTTAAATAAAATTTTAAACCTTTTTATTCCTTGTTTTTATTGTTGTGATTATTTTTTATGATAGTTTTACTTTCTTTATGTAAAGCACTTTGAATTACCATTGTGTATGAAATGTGCTACAGTATAAATAAACTTGCCCTGTCTTGCAGTGTTATAGACTAGATTAAAAAAACAGAGAAAAGAAAAATGGACATAAGATCATTTTTCAGTGCACCTAAACGCCAAGTAAGTACAAAAAGTTCACATATTAAGGCAATTTGGCTTTAAGAATGGGTGCTTATGAAAATACTAATGTCACAATATCAATCACAGGCATAGGAGACAGAAATTATTGAGGGACAGGTAGAGAAGGGTCAATCAGATGTGCAGTGTCAGGTAAGTGTGAATTTTGTTGGTGGTTCCAGTGTCCTTATGTGAAGCTGAGAGGAGCTTCAGTGCATTGCGGAGACTAAAGACGTGGCTAAGTTAGTCTGCAATGTGCACAAAGACAAGCTTGACAACCTTAACATAAACAACATATGCCAAGAGTTTGTGGGGCCCAGTGATACCAGGAAAAACACATTTGGTACTTTTGTTTAGTGTCCATTCATTAATGTAAGTTTACTTTAAATTGCAGATTTTTTTTTTCACATAGAGCAGTTACTGTAAATTGATTATTTAATAATTGATTTTGTTACAAAACATTACTTATTTTATATATCTTTTTCACAGTAACAATCATGTTTAAATTTTATTGTGTGTTGATGGCTTGACTGTAAACAACATAAACAATGCAATAAATAGTTTTGAAGAAAAATCTGCTTTGTCATTGAACCTGAGAAAAACTTTGAAAATAACCATAATGACGCAGTCTCCATGCTACAATAATAATGATAGAAGCAAAGTTTTTCACTGTGGGTACATATCTTTATAAGTACAATTTGACTGTATTATTTGTGTCCCCTTCAAAAATTGCTCATGAGAAATTTTATATTTATTGTCCCCAACACTGTTAAATGAAATTTACGCCCATGGACGAATTTCAAGCTGAATTTTTTTTACATCTGAAATAGCGCACTTGAAATTGCAAGGCGAAAATTAAGGCGCTGAATGGTACCGATTGAATAGTTGAAGTTGTAATTTTTTTTTGATTTTTTTGTCTGAATTTAAGAGGTTGACTGTTGCTATATTAAATCTTAAATGCTGTAATTACGATTGAATTAAATTCAACACAGCATTCACTACGTAAACTTTATTGCATTATTAATTACACATGTTTTTATTCAATTATAGCAGTTCAATGTGTTTGAAAATTCAAATACTTTTGACGCTAATTTACTTCCATGGTTTTCATATTCTAATCAGTATTGGTTCACTTTATCCATGTTACATTTCTGACTAATTGAAAACTACACTGCACTGGAACATTAAAAATATCGTTCTACATGATAGTCATGCAGAGAGACATCACACTGTACTGTATTTTCATTTTAATATTTAAAAGTTTGTAATGTTACTTGGTGAACTGCTAGATACTTGACTGGAGTCGATTCTTAGTTTTTAGCTACCTTGAATCGAGGAATCGGTTCTTTATGAAAGCGACTCTCAGCCCTAGACGACGCACAGGTTGCGTCCGAATCTGCGAGCTGCCAGTGGTTTGGGATGCTGCCGCCATTATAATTATTAGATTTAAATTGTCAAAAAAGGTGTCGAAGTGTGAAGATCGACGCTTTGTCCCTGTAATTCACTTTTAGAGATCCCGGACAATTCTAAAACCCCGGCCGGACGCAATTTCCAGGTCTCAAAAAGAGGACATGTCCGGGGAAAAGAGGACATCTGGTCACCCTACATTACCACACGCAAACGATCTAGCCCACATTACATTTGAGATGTTTAACAGAAAGTTACTTCAGCATTAACACAAACAGTACTTACAGGGTATTGCCCTTGAATGACTAAGTTTGAACAGTCATGAACTACATAGCAGTAGGAAAATGATGGGCTACTTCCTTGCTTTCTCTCTGGACTAACAGAAACAAAACCTAACTAAAGATAATATTCCTTCAGCTACCATTAGTAGATGGCGTTTGAGTATAACAGACTGCTTATACACTGTTTTGTTTTTGTTTTTTTGAACGGCGAACATATTTATGGTCTCCTAAGACCATGACAGCTTGTGTGTTAATTTAGACAGTAATATGAGTTTTCAGCATTTGTTTTCAGTTAACAAGCAGCAACAGGTTACATTCCTCTTGTGAAATCTCATTTTATTTGTATTGCCAGGCTTTCCCGACTCTAAACAAACCTCATCTCTATAGATTAATAGAATGGGATTATAAGTAGTCCTTTATTAGTACAAAATATGAAAAGGCAGTTATAATTATAAACGCTGCATGATGCTGTAATAATGTTTAATTAGCAATTATTTTCTATTCTAAAATCATGTGGTATGACCAGAGAAACAAATAGATTGCCAGCGCAGGAAATTTCACCAAAGGAGGCAATTTGAATACATTTTTAAACAGAGGTTAAAGGATGGTGTGTCTGTGTAATTAATACAACCCCAATTCCAATGAAGTTGGGACGTTGTGTAAAACGTAAATAAAAACAGAATACAATGATTTGCAAATCCTTTTCAACCTATATTCAGTTGAATACACTACAAAGAAAAGACAAGATATCTAATGTTCAAGCTGATAAACTTCATTGTTGTTTTGCAAATCTTCACTCATTTTGAATTTGACGCCTGCAACACGTTCCAAAAAAGCTGGGACAGGGGCATGTTTACCACTGTGTTACATCACCTTTCCTTTTAACAACATTCAATAAGCGTTTGGGAACTGAGGACACTAATTGTTGAAGCTGTGTAGGTGGAAGTCTTTCCCATTCTTGCTTGATGTACAACATCAGTTGCTCAACAGTCCGGGGTCTCCGTTGTCGTATTTTGCATTTCATAATGCGCCACACATTTTCAATGGCAGATAGGTCTGGACTGCAGGCAGGCCAGTCTAGTACCCACACTCTTTTACTACGAAGCCACGCTGCTGTAACATATGCAGAATGTGGCTTCGCATTGTCTTGCAGAAAAAATGATGGGATGCATTGTGATGCGTCGAGATATCGTATCAAATCCAATCGTTGAATAATCGTAATCAAATCGAATCGCGAGACCTGTGAAAGTTTACACCTTTCATATATACTGATGTAAGTGTTAAGCCCATTTGTGACTTCCTACTCCAACACATTCAGGACACCTCTCTCTTTCTGTCTGCTTCTCTCAGATGGGCCAGGAGGCGCTCAGTCCCCCACATTGGAGCAGGCTGATCTGCCTGCAGAGTGCTCTGAAGGGAAAGGATGGTTCCTAGACAACATTTGCCAGCCCCCAGGATGGGAGGCCCTGCAGAAGAAGAAGAGTGAGTGGTAGTGAGACAGACAGTCCGTGGCTGTGCTCCTGAGGTTGAACCTTGGTGTCAGAAAGTCTCAGTTGTTGGAACCTGGAGCCTTTTTATGCCTATTCACACACACACCGACATACAGAGAAATAAAAAAATACATAGTAAAGAGAAAGCCTGAATGTTATGATGTTCTATAGCAACTGTGCTGTAATCAGCAAGGCAGTGTGTACATGAATAGGTTTACATATGTATAAGAATGGTTCAATGGGCATGATATGGCTTGACTTTACTTGCTTTAGCTTTTTTGAAGTAAACATGGATGAAAAGTATGAAGACTCCTTGCTATCTCAAGGCACCTGAACCACGTTTGCACACTGTTCATACCATAAGGAACTGGCAAATAGCTCATTGTTACCTTTGACAATGGCCGGTTATTTTTTTATGGTGAAAGGTATGGTGCGTTTAAGTATTTTTTAAGTTTAGACATGTTCCCAGAGTGTTTTGTGAAAGAGGCAGGTTACCTATTTTGAAAGGCATTATTATTGATTAGCAGTGCTTCTGGAAAAGAAGTATTGTTATTTGAAAATGTGTAACTCTTTCTCAATCCTGAGACTAAATTCAGTCATGAGGCTAAAGGTGTCATGTTGCGGGGAGCAGGTGGACGCTAGTCGCAGGAAGGTTTTCGTGCATACGTATTTATTGAACAAAACCAATTCAGACAGGGAAACCAGAGGGGACAGACAAAACGAACCAGTACATGAGACAGAGACAAGCTAACACATTGACTAAACAAAACCTTACAACTACTACAGAGATGGGGAACCAGACTTGGGCCAGGACTTAAACAACAGAGGGAACAGAACACTAAGAAGGGGTAGGAAACAGACAGGAGGCAATACAGGACAGGGCAGACAGAAACACAATAACTACTCTTACCTTATCTTAAAATCTAAGGCTAATGCTAAAGGGGCTAAGGCTAATGCTAACACTAAACAGGAACCGGAAGTGACTAATGCTAATACTAACCTATGCTAATCCTAAAGCTACTGCTAATGGCTAAGCTAACTATGCTAACGCTAACGGTTCCGCTAACTATGCTATGCTAACGGCTAAAGCTAACGGCTACTCTAACTTCTAACACTCTAACAGATACTAACACAGAACACAGGATAAAGACAGACTTAACCAGAACATCAGGAGACAGCAGCATGGAGGGGGTTGCAATGGGAGCCGCAGGACCATGCAAGACAAGTCAGATTGTGAGGGTGCACCAACAAAGATTAACACAAAAGACTCAACTTATATAGGGGCTGACACATACACATGACACAGACAGAAGGGGAGAACAACCAATGACAACTGACAACTAGACACAAGAGGAGGGGCTGACAGAACATCACCATACAAGGACATAACACAAACCATGAACCCTGAACCCTAGTGAAACTATTTACAATGTCTTTAGTGGCCACTAGTGGCTGGCGGGGCCAACTGTCCTGGGGGAGGCATGGGGGAGACATGACAAAAGGATGTTTCTCTGCAATTCTTTTGTTCTTTTAATATGACAGGACAGAACAGAACACTATACTGGAATAACAGCATAGTTTGACATAAACTGCACTGCTAGATTTAGCTTTAAAATTCAGGGTGAAATACCAATTACTTAGATAATTTCTCAAATTATAGAAGTCTGTGACCTTGTAAGGACCATTAAAGCTTTGATTTATCCAAATATACTCTGGACTCTCAAACAGCAGATAAAGACTCTTGGTGTCTTTTATACACAATTAATATTTTTACAAGTTAATTAACACAGTAATGCCAGTTTTTTGCCATTGTCTTCCAGTTCACAGGCTTAACAGGTTGCATCTATCTTTGTGAAAGCTCATTCTATTTGTATTACATCAAGGTTTCCCAACTCCACAGCAGGTTACAACCAATCATTTCCCTTTTTTTAAACCAGCCTTATCTCTCATGTAAGTTGTTTTGGGTGTACTATGAAATGAATAGAGGAGATGTGGGCCATCTACTGAGCCCTGAGAAAATGCCTCATATACAGTGCATCAGCTTTTTTTTAAGAAGGCATGAATTTTACATAAGAGAATGGAATCATACCGTAAGTTAAGCGAATGATGAGGTGTACATGTTTTGGAGGGGAGAAACTGCATATACAAAGCCTAGTAACTACATGTATGACTCTGATGTAAATAAAACTGTGAAACAATATTGTAAGCCTTTTGAGGATTTATGCACGCACCGCAAGCTCATGAAAAACAGCGCAACACAACCTATTTTGTTAATTTACTGCAATTTACCTGTAATCCACTGAGAAAATTACCAGACTACCTTCAGAAAAGTCAGTTAACATTCAGTCAAACTTTGAACTCTGCATCACACTGTCTGTCTAGAGCATTTGCCTCTGAATTCGACCACAATAACTCTCTTAGGGAGAGTTTATGAGCATCATGGGCACCCATAACAAGTGGCGCCTGCCGTATGGTCAGCATATGTAAAAGCAAATGGTTTCTGTTTATGGAGTGTAACTAATAGTGCCAATAGAATGTCCTGCCTGCAAACATGCCACTCTCACTCTCGCCTTCTGTCTTTCAGCAGCTTGTCTGCGCCTGGCCTTCTTGCAACCATTAACACATGGTGGGATGTGCAAAACACAGAGAGTGTGCAGACTTCAGCAAACACAGGCTATTAATGATTAACACTGAATTTCTAAGGTAGAGTGAAATTATCATACACAAAGATGAAAGTTTTTTTTTTTTTTAACATATCAACAGTCTTTCTCTACTACCTTTTTTGATATTCTACACCAAGTGACTAATAACTTCTATTAACTGCAAAAATTGTTCTACTGTAGCTCTTTTGCTGTAAGTATATCTGATTTTGTCTGTTCATTTATTAAAATTAGAATAGGCTCAGTACATAATAAACACAGATTTTGTAATTATGTCATTCTTTGTTTCATTTGTCATTAATCTTGCTGCAGTTCTGTTTTGGTCAGGACTGAATTGTACATGGATGTAAGGATGTACAGACAATCTTAGAATGTAAGGATGATCTTTAATTACATGTGATATATCTTATTAAGAAATATAAACATAATTTATATATGCATCTATAAATCCATATATGCATTTATAACCAATATTTAAATGGTAATAACAATCCTAAGATTAAATATCACGTCACATTTGAGATCCTGAGAATCCTCCCAGGCGCTGTCATTCAATATGATTCCAGAGATATGAGCAAAAATTCAAATGAACATATTGGAGGGCACCTCTGGGTGGACGTGTCATTTTTGATGTGTGTGGTCAGAGGACTTTCCCATATCAGCAGTCCAAAAGGTTTCTAGCCAATCTTTACTGTGCAGGCTGTTCTACATAAAACATATGGCAATGTATAGCCATTGTAATAGGCCATGCCCCTTTCAATCAATCATAGCCATATTTTAGGAATTGACTTATGAGTGGAGATAAATTAAGTCTACCAAATTTCAGATTATTATCTTAAGCAGTTCTTGAGATACTAACATGTATCAGTTATAGCGCCACCTATTGATCAGATTGCACCTGCTTTGGCAGCAGCAAAGCTCAGATTCTGTACACAACTTTTTGCCTAGACAAAGCCTAGATCAAGTGTGCCAAGTTTCATGATAATTGGACGAACTCTGTCGGAGGAGTTCATTTTAGTTTGAAGGTGAGTTTTTCCAAATGGCAGTCCACCAAAGGCTATAACTTGTTTGGTTTAGGCTGTGGCACTTCATGCTTGGACCCCTAATAAGAAGAAACAGAATGATTACAAGAGGGGTCCATAAGCACTTTGTAAATATAGCCGCAAGTGCCAATTAGCAAGATCCAAGAAAAAGTCTCAAAAAACAGCACAAAAGCAGCTGTTGCATAATAAGCTGTTTGGCTTTGGCAGAGAAGATTTGGCAAGTTTTCCATGGACACAACCCACTTACTCAACTTTGGTGTTCATCCCACAAATGCATTCTCTTTAGAAGTGTGGCACCATTTTAAATGGAAATAAACATGCTTTCCAAGGGTATAAGATTTATTGTCAAGAAGCTTTGTTACAACATAGAAGTATCTAACCAAGCAAAGAGTGGTTCACGATACATTTCGCTGCATATTGTACTTGTATAATTATGCATGTGACAAATAAAAATCTTGAATCTAAAATTCCAAGAGCACTGGGGAAATGTGAGGAGACTAGAGGTCGACCGATATGGGTTTTTCTATAGCCACTGCCGATGCCAATGTTTAGAAGTCAGGGTCAGCTGATATATGCTGCCGGTTTTTCGGTCGATAACTGGACGCTTTCCCCTCCATTTGCATGATAAAATGTTACACTAATAATAACAACGGATACACAAAATTATTGAACACTTACTTGATCCGTCTCTTGAATGTTCATTTTGTGCACTGCACTTATACTGCACTATACTGTCTTTAAAAAAAAAATTGTATAAACCAATTATTAAATATAACAGGTAATGTTAAAAACTGTCAAATAAAGGTTTAGATAAAAAAGGGTTTGGAGCATTTATAAAGCAGAATTGCATTAGGTTCTTAGAACATAAATGTAAACTTAAATATAAGCTTAAACATCAATAAAACTTTAAAATATAGCAAATGTATCAAAAAGCAGCACAAATGCAGCTGATGTAGTAAGCATCGAAGAAAGGAGTCGGTGAACCAGACTGCATAAATTTATGTAGTATTTTTATGCCCCTGGGGGCCAAAGATCGGTAATTACATTAATTATAGAAAAACTAAAGGATATAGAAAATATAAAATACAAAATAAAGTAAAATGTGATGAAGAAACTTCTAACTGTATAAATAGTAGCCTTTTTTGGGGAGTAAATGCAATATTTTTTATGTAACCCTGTACATATTATTGTTCATTTAATATTTCTGATTTTAGTTTTTGCCATTCATGTTTAACCTTTGTAATATTATAACTTTTTTTATTTTATTAATTTTGGAGACAATTAAAATGCTGTGATTTTATAAAAATGCTGAAGCACGATTTTTTTAATTTCATGACATAAGTGAAAGTGAGTGATTTTTGTCATTGTAAACACTCCACAGCACAGCACACAGTGTACCACAATGAAATGTGACCTTAATGTGCATTTAACCCATCTGTGGGAGCAGTACCTTGCTCATGAGTACCTCAGTGGTAACTTTATCGGCCCTAGATTCGAACCTGCGACCTTCTGATCATGGGGTGACTTCCCTACTGTTATGCCACCAACAGCCCCATAAGTATTTGGAGCGCAGAAATTCATCTGAAGGAACAATTTTGTGGGAATCACCTCATGTGTGCATTGGCGCTGCACTGAATCAGACAATGTACGTTTCTGTAGCATTCTTTTGAGCACAAAGTCTGTGTAAGGTATGATTAAAATACAGAGAGACTAGGTTAGGAAGGATTAGGTTATTGTGGGGGAAATTAGATTGTGCAGATAGCAGTTAATATGGCAGAGGTTTGCCCAGGGAATGCAATAATAAAAGTGAGGAGAAAGGAGCAATAAATTGTAGCACCCTATCTTGGTGGACATGTGTCATTTTTGATGTGTGTGGTCAGAGTACCACCCTACTTCAGCAGTCCAAAGGGTTTATAACATGTATGTTTATTATAATTGGCCACGCCTCTTTTAAGCATCATAGCCATATTATAGGAATTGACTCGGGAGTACAAATAGATGAAGTCTACCAAATTTCAGAATTTTTCTTGCTTGGTTATTGAGGTACTATCATGTTTCAATTATAGCGCCCCCTATTGATCAGGTGGCACCCTCTTTGACTGGTGTCCAAAACTCGGCGAGTACATGTCTACCAAGTTTGGTTTTGTTTGGATGTTTTTCTGAGAAGATATAGGCTTTAGAGTAATTATGAGACAAACTGAACGAAAACAATAGGGTTCCAGCACTTCATGCTTGGACCCCTAATAAAAAATAATCCGAACGAAAACAGTGAGGTTCTAGCGTTTCGCGTTTGGACCCAGCGAGCCACATGACGGCTCTTTGTATTTGCGCGGAATACATTTCCCACAAACACGTGGTCTCAAACAACAGCAGCCAATGAGAGTGAAGAACGCCATGTGACGACATTCCATTTGGTCTTCTTATGCGCGAACTATCAAAGCATGCGGCGAAAAATCGGCGCGAGAGGCTTTGCAAAAGAATCTGAACTTGTTCGTCGATAAGGTGGGTGTGACTTATTGTATTATACCGCACAAAGACGATGGCATGTTGACTACAGCGACTCTGATGAAGAAGTGGTTAAATAGTTAAAACCCTTGCTGATTCTCTGTCCCTTGCTTTTTCATCACTCTTATGCGGATGTAAAGTAGTTAATTTAATTGGTTAGAAAGTGGCGTGCACCGTATGAAGAAACGTGCTCAGTCGACTAAAAACGATGTTGTTGAACAGCTTAGATACCTTGGCTGCGATATTTGGTCCTCTGTGACTTTTTTGTTTGCATCTTTGTCGGCGTGGATGGACGTTATGGTGATACCAGCCTTAGGATTGAACTTTTTTTTTCTCTTTTTCGTTTATAAGCACTGTTGATGACGGGCTAATCAATATTTAAAATGTTTTGTGCATATTTAGCGTTAAATATGTCATTAAATATTTGTTTGTACTTGGTGTGTAATTCAGTCGGCGTTCTAAAACGCTGCAACTAGTGTTTTGAGGTTTGCATTAACATGCGCGAAGAACAACAGGGGCAGCAGTTGTTGAGTTTTTCCTCACATCTTAAAACGGCATATTGCAGCTTTGCTAGGGAATGTACGATGTACGCGCTGAAAGTAGATGAAATCGCTTCCGTTCAGTGCAAACTGCCACAATACCTGACTTCGGCCAGTGGTGCAGATGTTTGCGTGAACTCCACTTAATATAATATTTTAATATAGCACCGAAGTCGACTCCGTAGCGTTGTGTTTCTGTGTAAAGCGTGGCGCGGAGTAGCAATAACAACGCGGAGCTGGCGCACGCGGTATCGCCTGTCTGCCTTTGTTTGCAGCTGCGCGCTTTGTCACCAATACTGATCGCTTTATCCCATCTGAAATATTAACGTTAACCACGTATGCATACAAGAAAAATGTATTGCGTCTGTTTTCGAATAGTTTTTCTACTTTTATACTCTCTGCTGCTGCAGCATAACTTAGTTTTGCAGTTTTATGCAGTAACCAGATCTTTGGGCAGGGGGCGGCTGCGTTCTCGACTTAACATCCGTTTGGACAGATAAACTGCGCGCCTTTTTACCTACGAGCATGTTGAGCTGAGACCCTTTGACTCCCAAGCTTAGGCCCCGCCTACGTTTCCGCCTGAACCCAAAGCGCGCCAAACTTCATTGCGTGTTGCTACTTGTCAGCTTACATTATGGTCTTTGGTCGGTCACATTCTGCTGCCTTAGACCTAATCTTTGGTAAATGAGCCACAACTGTGAGTGCCTTAATTGCATAAACGCACAAAAGGATAGACGTTATATAGGGACTAAACGATTTCAAGGCATGTTTTAATTAACAAAAAAACAGTGCTCAGCCTCCTGTCTATGCCATTTTCTCTCCATAGATGTTCTTCATTCCTAGTGATTTAAGGACCTTATGAGTCAAGCTTATCCTCTGGTGGTGGTTCTAATTCCGAACTCCAAATTATGATGCATTTCTGTTGATCATTTTTTTCCTTAGACAACCTTTAAATTTGCTGACTTGTGCTACAATGGCATCCATGGGTGGTGAGTGAAGTAAAACCTTTTGTCAGTCATTTTATTATTGGAATATGATTCCTTTACTTTGGAGTTTTGAAGCATCTTCCACCCTGTTTGTCCTTTCCACATAGATATTCAAGTTAAGGAGCTGGAGAAGCGTGCATCTGGCCAGGCCTTTGAGGTCATCCTGGGGACTCAGACGCCAGACTCAAAGGGAGAGTTCCCCCTTTCTCCCCCAAAGAAAAAGGATCTGTCACTGGAGGAAATCCAGAAGAAACTAGAGGCTGCTGAGGAAAGACGCAGGGTAGCCATTGAACCTACTACTTATTCTTATTTCACAGACTATCACACAAGTGCCTGTTAATTATGCTTCCTAAAAATTAGCTCAGTCTAATTCCACTGACCTACAGCATTTTCTGTCGCCTTCCTACATACACTCCTGATTAACCTGCATAGGTCATATCAGGTTTATGAAAATGTTAGGACATGATACCAAGATGTCTAACTGCAAGGACTTTGACTTTTATCCTGAATTCTCAGACAAGTAAATCTTCAAGTTTATCTCCTTTTAGTGCTGCAAATTTAATTATTTCCTTTCCAGTCTCATGAAGCTGAGGTTCTAAAGCATTTGGCTGAGAAGCGGGAGCATGTAAAGGAGGTTCAGCAGAAAGCCATGGAGGAGAACAACAACTTCAGCAAAATGGCAGAGGAAAAGCTGAATCAGAAAATGGAGGCAAATAAGGAGAACCGCACTGCAATTATGGCAGCCATGAATGAAAAGTTTAGAGAGAAGGTACACAAGTTGCACCTTTTTTATTTGGTGCTGTGTTTTGTATTTAATTTTTAGCAATTCATTCATTTGATCCTTTTTTCTGCTTCAGGACAAAAAGCTGGAAGAAGTTCGGAGGAACAGGGAGACCAAAGATGCACCTATTGAGGGAGAAATCTGAACAATATACAATCAGGGGAGCTTGAAGGATTAAACAAAAGTCTATCCAAAGATTTTTTTTGTTTTCTATTCTAGTTTTTCAAGGCCAGTATTTGGTTTACTGCCTGTGTTTCAGTGGTTTAATACAGCTTCAATGAATGAGATGTTTCTTTGAATCTTACTTTGTTCATGCAGCTGGTCTTACCTTGTGAGAGAGCTCTGTCTTTGCATAGGTACTTCAGCCTTTCTGTTGGTGACACTAGCACTCTTGAAATGTGCTTGCAAATCCACACAGTTTTAGCACTTATGCCAATTGGCTTACTGTTTGTTTGGAGTTTCTTTGCATGGGGAATGCTGTAGGTTCCTGTAGGAATCTGCTCTACAATGGAAATGCAAATATAGCAATAGACTTGGGCAGTTTGACAGTTCACATGGTAATTGTTATTTTGAAATAAAACAGTGCTAATACTCTTTCTGCTTGAACTTATTGACATCTAATGATTATTTTCTTTTTTTTTTAATCCTCGCAAATAGAGTATTTCATTCCATGTTGTCCCCCTGTTATTAAATCGAGTCTGAATGGCATGTGCTGGTCAAAAATGTATTTGATTTTGCAGAGCTTTCGTGTTTTCAGTGTGATTTGTAGTGCCTACTTTTGGATGGGGAGGAAACCGGCGCACACGGGGAGAGCAAGCAAACTCCACACAGAAAAGCCCCACAGCCTACCTGGGGATCAAACCCAGGAGCTTCTCGCTGTGAGGTGGCAATGCTAACTACTGCACCACTGTGCCTGCTGTGTGATAGCTCAGTCACTTAATATTTACATGTGCTGCTTTGCCAGACAAATTTTTGCATGTGAATATCAGATCTGATTTGGCAATGTACTCAAGGAACTTGTATTATATAGATAGTCATTATTAGAGGTTTTACATTAAAATAGACAATTAGCAGTCAATTTGTATAGATCAAATTCATTCCTCCAGAACCTGTATGGTGTTTGACATTCAAAAGCTCGTTCATTATGGAAGTTTGCACTGTTAGTATGGAAAAAGTGAAAAATTGTATGAATACCAAATTAACGGCCTAAGCGGTTACGCAAGTAATGGGTGCATTACTTTTTGGTATCCCAGCTCGTGATATATGTTAATGTCTGTCTCCCTCTAGTGGCTGAAGGTTATTTTCCACAGTAAAAGTTGACATACATTGAGTTGTATTATCAGTGTAAATTACTTTGCTTTAAACTGTCTTATGTCAAGAAAGCACTGACAATCTGCTGCAGTGTCCGTTTTAAGTATCTGCAGATGGAAAAGATTGTTCTTACTGTGATTGGCATTCTGCATTTATAGCAAACCACGTCACATTCACATTTTGTATCTTTAAAACTAATGCTACATTTATGTGGTGACGGATGTATCACTATGTGTTGGCTGTTTGGTTATTCATGCAATTTTAATACTAAAAGTTCTGTTTCGTCAAAACTGCTATTCACTGTGATTTTATTTATTTACACTGTCTTAATTGGTAGCTGCAAAGATACACCTGGCATTTCACATTACGCAATGGAAAATGAGAATTAATGAACCAGACATTCTTTTTCTTTAGGCACTTAGAATTGTGCCTATTGGAATTTTGACTCCTTGCAATGTGCATCAGCATGAGCAGTGGCGGAGCCAGAGGGGCGTCTGGGGTGGCACTGGACACCCCTGACATCCGATTGGCCACCCCGGGTGCCACCCCAAAATTGTATTTGCTGCTGGCAGTTCCTGATGCTGATTAGTATCTCATTTGTCTAAAGAAGTTTTTGAATTTTGCCGGCAACGCTGCTCAAGCTGTTTTCAAATCAAAGACGAGCCGAAGAGCATGGTTTCAAGGTAAGACGAATAATAAAACATCATATTTGAAATACGTTTTATAGTTTATTATAAGGTTTGTTTGCTGAGTAACGTTTATTATCTGCTGTGTAAGTTAACGAGGCGCCGACGACTTCAGTTAACTTAATGAGATTAGAGCGATCAATTCGCACTTTAGACAGTTAACGCTATACTTCATCTGTGCTAGTATTACATGCACATACCATGTATGTAAGTTATTATATTTAATTTACGATGCTCAAATATTTAGCTAATATGGGGAAGTAATGTTAGGCTAGCTGTTTGTGAGTTAAATTTAGTTGAAATGGAATAGCCAGCTCATATACTTTCTTCAGAATAATGTTATTTAGATCGGTTGCTGATTTTAATGTGCAGGTATGATAATGGATATTTTTAATTAGGATAAATGTTTCTAACTGGATCAAATGTAACCAGGCTGTAATATTTTTGCACAGGGTCAGTTAAACATGAAAAGAAAGGGCAAGATATCAGACTTCTTTATAAAGAAGCACAAACAGGCAGATCAGGTTCAAACAGACCCTACCCTTTGCACTGGATCCCACATCAGCTCCATACCTGAGACTAGTCAGAGTCAGTGTGGTCAGACTTCAGGTCCACCAGCAGGTCAGAGCATCTACTAAGCAATCACATGTTTCAACCAATGTTGGAATTTAAGCTGAGCTTCAGGAAAGTTCAACTAAAAAAATCAAATCCTGTCATTACTTATTAACTCACAACAAAGTGAGTAGATGATGAGTAAATTATTATATTTTCATATTTTGAATTATATGTTGGTAATGTAATAGATTTGGGTTTTCTAAACACTTTCATTGTGTTTGTGTGTGTGTGCATCTTTGTGACATATCAGGATACAAATTTGTATAATGGTATGAGTATGACACCCAGATAGCATGCGGATGTGGCCCACTTGTGGCAAATGTGTGGCACTGCTGCTCGGTTCCAGCACCGGCAAACGGATGTATGCCAAATGTGGCCCAAATGTCACTAGCCAGATAGCATGCGGATGTGGCCCACTTGTGGCAAATGTGTGGCACTGCTGCCCGATTCCAGCACCAGCAAACGGATGTATGCCAAACGTGGCCCAAATGTCACAAAACAGATATGGGCCACATGTTACATACTTTATTCAAAAATAGTTATATGGCTCTGGCCCACTTTTGGCAAAGGTAAGGCAAATGTGCCCTTATGCTTATGGAAAATGAAATGTTTTCTAGATGGGTGTGCTATTTGAACAGAGCACATTACATTATTTAAATGTTTACCTCACATAAAAATAATCAATATGATGTAGAGATTTCGGGGGGTCGTCCACCAAACGCATTTTGTTGCGCTGGCAGCACATATTTTTAATACAAATCCAGAACGCTAAACGCCTTCAGCGCAAAAATACCGTTTGATGTACACATGTTGGTCTTTGCAGCAACAACACAACACTGAGTATCCGCCGGTAGACTTCTTAATTGTGATTCTTGCGCTAGCGCTTGCAGTAAAACATGGCAGATCAGGAAGCGCTAGCAGTTCTAGCTGGTGGGCATTCTCAGATTCTACACATGTTGGTCTTTGCAGCAACAACACAACACTTTGAGCATCCGCCGGTAGACTTCTTAATCGTGATTCCTGCGCTAGCGCTTGCAGTAAAACATGGCGGATCAGGAAGCGCTAGCAGTTCTAGCTGGTGGGCATTCTCAGATAGGAGGGTGGAATGATTCAAATATTCCCTAATGTGACCCTTCCCCTGGTTTCTGATTGGCTATTGGTTGAGATTCAAGCTGGGAGAAAAGGAACGGATGCAGAGACAAGACTTTGTTATTTTTCAAACTGAACAGAAGAGACTCAGACGTACGGTAAGCAGTTGGGAGAGGTAGACGGTTTGGAATAGATATCGGTCATGTGTAATGTAAATGAGATGTACTGTGATATACATTCTATGAAGCCCCTTAAAGGCAATGGTGGGAATTATTTTTAAATTAGTTTTGCGTTTCCACGCGATAGTTTAGCAATAGCACTACTGGCTCATTTGCTATTTGCTGTAGCTGACGGCGTGGATCAACTTATCGAAATTTACTTTGAACTTGCCATTAAATTTGCAGATATATGAGCCTCTTTTACAATACCTGGAGTCATAAGGAATAATTGTGAGATTCACATAGCCTTTTAAATCACGTTTTTTAGGAATATATATTTATACGAAAAAATCCCCGCTGTATTGAAGGATATCCCCAGAAATACACGCTTTAATGTGCGTATACTGTAGTATGAATTGCGCATATTTGCGTCGGAACTTTTTTCTTTATTTTAAAAAATATTTTTCCCACCCTGACTAGTAGGGGGCTCCGCAGTTTTCTGATTAAAATGTATTTTAAAAATCAGTATTAAGTCTGGTTTGATGTTGGATGCATAAGAGTGGAACTTATTCGTGCCGTTTTCTTTGCGCCGCAATGACGGCCGCGTTCCATTCCACTTTGTAGCTCACTACCTAGCGCGCGTAGAAGGCGGATTATGGATTTTGCTTATAGTGTAAGAAATCGATTCATTTTTATCTCAACCGTTTTTTTGTGTTTGAAGTTTAATCTAATATTTGTTAATGCAATTGTTTGAAATAAAAATCGTTGACATTGACATTGGACTCGTGTTGTTTTTAAACACATTTGAAGCCTGATTAGGGCTGGTGAAAAGAAGCCCTTATGAGGTTTACGTCTGTGATGGTCAGAAACTGGTTACAGGCCACAATAGAGCCAGATCTCAAATGGAGCCGGGCCACTTGTGGCTAACATAAGGCCCAGATGTGGCAACCGAGAGCATGCCTGGTATGTGGGCCAGGTGAAAATGCAGGATGTGGGCCATATCCAGGCCAGAAAGATTTTGCTATGCCTTATGTTAGCCACAAGTGGCCCTATTCTGGCCCAGATGCGACAACCTGATGCGGCATCTGGGCCAGAACAGGGCCTTATGTTAGCCACAAGTGGCCCTGTTCTGGCCCAGATGCAGCAGTCTGATGCGGCAACCGAGAGCGGTCCGCTCAATCGCCATCATTCCATGCGGTATGTGGGCCAGATGAAAATGCGGGATGTGGGCCACATCCGGGCCAGAAAGATTTTGCTATCTGGGCAGGTATTTCAGGAGAAGGTGACTTCTGAGGACATTGCCCATGCCCCCATTTTTCAAAAGGCTTATAAATATTTTTAAATGTTACCTGTGAGGGTTGGATTAGGGCAATAGAAAATAGTTTGTAGAGTATATAAACAATGGAAACCTATAGAATGTCCTCACAATTCACAAAAACGTGTGTGTGTTTGTGTGTGTTTTCACTATTCTATGGGAACTAATGGATTGTGTTGTAAATAGATGTATCAAGGGATGACACAGAGACCTCTGGCTCTGAGCAAGACAGTGAGCCAGAGCTGACAGAAGATGTCATCGAGCCCCTTCCAGCTGCATCAAGCACCAGATTTGCTGTTCCAAAAGGACCCAGTGGTAGGCCAGACCTATATTTTAAACTACACATTTTAGTTAGCTGCTGTCAGTTAGCTGATTTGTTCCCTTAATTTTGTAAGTGATGACACTAAAACTGTGTTTTTGTTTTATTTTTTCAAATCCAGGTCTGTTTGATGTCTGCTATGTCTAATTGCAGTATTTTTTGTTTGGTTGTTTTTTCTTTATGCCAATGTTTTTGTAAATCAACTCAGCATTGTTTTTGCAAATAAAACGTTTGAATTCCTTAATTTATTATTTCAACTTTATGAGTACAGTGCATGTGTGTGTGGACCCCCTGAAATAGCAGTGGCCACCCCCTGGCCACCCCATGTAAAAAATTGTAGCTCCGCCACTGATCATGAGAAGCTAGGTTTGATGCTCTGAATGTCAGACCCATTATCATATTACTATTATCCGTACTTTGTGCCAAAGTAGCCCATCTGTTTATCCCTAGCAGATGGGATGCCATTTGTTTTTCTCTCAGAAATATAGTGACTTCAAGACATTTGCACATCAAGCTATATTTCAATTGTCCAAAATATCAAAGCACATTGAATATAATCAGCCTAAAATTGCCTGGGGATCAAAGAGTTAAAGGGGTCGATCTGGGAAAGTGTTTTTTTTTTTTTTTTTTTGGCATACATGCCTTCATCCACATGCCTTTGTAATGTGGACGAAGATGTTTGAGGAGAGTGAACTGAACCTAAGATGCTTGGCCTCTTCAGAGTCACATTCTGGCCGCTTGGTGGCAGAATTACTTAAGTCAGTCAATATGTAACAAGCCCAGTGTTGTATAGTAACAAAGTAATAATACTTCACTACTGTACTCAAGTATGTTTTGGGAGTATCTGTACTTTACTTGAGTTTTGTCAACTTTCACTTTTACTTCACTACATTTCCTACTTTAACTGCATACTTTTACTCCGATACATTTTCAGCGCGGAGAGTCGTCACTCGTTACAAAAATGTTTTCTATGCCGCTCTTAGTTTAGGTGACCGCAACAAAAGCTTCAGGAAGCTGACTTGTCATTGGTCTGTGAATCACGTAATGCGACGTGCACACGTATGGTGTTGGTGTTCTTTAAATTCTTAAGGCTTTGAAGACATTGTTTATGTTTCGAGGTGCCAGATAAGCTTCATAGTAAGCTTCATAGTTTAGTTTAGTTTAGTTTATTCAAAAATTCTGACATATTTTTTTAAATAACAGCAATAGCCTACTCCTGTTTAGGTTTTTTAAGCCCTGTTTGTGAAGTGTGTAATTTGGCAATTTTTTTCTTTACCATGCTTTAAAATGCTGAGTAAACGTTCTAATATTAAAAGGTTAGACAGCACATGGATTAAAGTTTTCCGTCGCTATTAAGGATTTCCGTCAAGTGAGTGCACTAGAGGTTAATAATGAGATTGATGCAGATCCGAAGGGAAAAAATGGGGGCAAATGGGGCCAAAGTTCTGGAAAGGCTGTCTTTTTCTTTGGTTTAATTATGATTTAATTATTCTTCCTAAAAATAAAAACAAACATTATGGTTTCGGCAGTTCGCTTAAACATTGACGGCTGCGGAGTAGCCTACAGGCTGCAAGCTATTTCCCGAAGCTTGTTTAAGATGCCAAACGTCATAGTAAGGAGAAAATAATTCCCCAGCATTTAGTGCCACATCAGTCTCAAAGGCTTTTAATGTCCCAAAACAAAGACGAGATCTGCAAAAGGGTGAATGGCATGGGCTTCTTGTTACCTGGTGTATCCAATAATAATAATAATAATAATAAAAACAACATTTAAAGTGCTGGTATAGCAGTGATATGACAATAAGACAATATTGCTTCTATTCATACTGGTAATCATGTTGTTATAAAATGCTATTATAGTCAGCATAATGCTAGCAACATGCTAATATAGTTAGTATAATGCTAGCAACATGCTAAGCACTCTAGCATCATGATAGCGACATTCTAAAGCTGTTGCTAGCAACATGTTAATATAGTTAGCATAATGCTAGCAACATGCTAATCAGCAAAAACGCCAGGCTAGCAACATGCTAAGCACTCTAGCATCATGTTAGAGATATTCTAATGATGCTGCTAGTAACATGCTAATATAGTTAGGCATAATGCTAGCAACATGCTAATCAGCTAAACGTCATGCTAGCAACATGCTAATCACACTAGTATCATGCTAGGAACATGCTACACATGTTATTAACGAATGTTAATTATAGTTAGCATAATGCTAGCAAATGCTAATATCGCTAATGTATCATGCTATCCACGTATAATATAATTAACATAACGCTAGCTTACATGCTTAATATTATTAGCATAAAGCTAGCAACATGCTGGGCGTGTTAGCATCATGTTAACAGCATTCTAATGATGTTGTAAGTAACATGCTAATATAGTTAGCATAATGTTAGCAACATGCTATTCAACTAAACGTCATGCTAGCAACATGCTAAGCACGCTAGCATCATGTTAGAGATATTCTAATGAAGTTGTTAGCAACATGCTAATATAGTTAGCATAATGCTAGCAACATGCTAATCAGCTAAACGCCATGCTATCACACTAGCTAGCCATGCTAGAACACGCTACACATGTTATTAGCAAAATGTTAATATAGTTAGTATAATGCTAGCAAAATGCTAACATTGTTATATCATGCTAGCCATAAGTAGCTTACTGCATAATATATTCAGCATAAACAGCAAAATGCTAATATTATTAGCATCATGCTAGCAACATGCTAATTGTGTTAGCATCATGCTAACAGCATGCTAATGAGGTTGCTAGGGGGCGTGGCTTATGAGCATCATGATAAATGCGAAAGACTGATTGGTTGCCTGAGTGTTGCCCCTGTGGGGGCAATATCCCCCCCACCTCTCATAAGAGTCATACCACCCTCTATCTCTTAATGGAGCCGCATAAGAAGTTTGCCACCTTTTCATGGGTCTACGCATAAACGGCACAGGAAGAGTTCTGGCGCCAAAAAATCCACATTCTAGTCAATGGGCAACTTTGGGGGTCTCTTGTGCCCCTGGTAAAAACCCAGAGCATTCCTCTGCGGGTATGTTCTGGACACAGGTTGCAAACTTCTTCAAATGTGTTTATAGACCAAATTGGTCCAAAATGACCCAAAACTTCAGTATTTCTTCATTCTTAATTGATTAGTATTTTTTTCAATTTAATAATGCTGTAGCTTAATCATTAGGAAAGAAGAAATGTAGAACATTTATTTATCAAATGAAAAAAATCTATATTCTGATGGATATCAACTGGATAAAGAAGTGTTAGAATGTTAAGCCATAGAATGCATAGTAAAAACTCTACAACTCTGCAATAGAACAATGTTCCTACTATTCCTAGTAGTTATGTCTACAGTTTCAGCACTTTTATTTTACATAAAGCTAAAAAAAACCCTTAACAGCTCTACAGGTGCAAGTCAGTTTTCATCAGAAATGTGCTGATTCATTTACACATCAAATCTGAGTAGTGCAGGACGTCCTGAACACAACAACATAAAGCATGCATGGCTAACTTCTACTCACACACTAGAATAAGCCTAAGAACAATATTAAAAAATATAACTGCAAGCAGTGATTAGGGGGCCATGCAGTTTGCAGCTTTATCAGTTTTTGATGAATTGAAGTGGACAGACGTTGAAATATGACACGTTTCATCCTTTTACCTAGGGTGCTACGGTTCAAAAGTTATTAGGCAAAATGCAAATAGCTTATTATAGCGCCACCAACTGGCAGAGTGGTGCAATTTTTTTTGCCTGAGTAGTGGGTGGGGTTTGTGTCCGAACAGCCAAATTCCAAAGCTATAGGTCTTGCAGTTTTTGCTCCACAAAAGGTTTAGCATATTATGCAAATTTGCGAGAAATGCAATATTTCAGAAATAGATTATATGACCCAAGGATTAAGAAGATATAAAATTTTTGAGGATTGGAGCTACGGTTCAAAAGTTATTAGGCAAAATTCAAAATAGCTTATTATACCACCAACAACTGGCAGAGTGGTGTAATTTTTTTTTTTTTGCCTGAGTAGAGGGTGTAGCCCACCCAGAGCCGGATTTCTATGACACTCGGTGTGTGGTGTTGCAGTCCTATGCCAAGCCGACCACATTTATTTGCATATTACAGAAATACGAAGACCTAAATTAAAAATGTGCTCGATAATAATTCAGGAAGAGTGTCTTGGGATTCAAATGATACCAGTTGCATGCAGATTGGACAAAAATCCAGGGACTAGTTTGCAAAAGATGGTTTTGCATATTATGCAAATTAGCAAAAAAATCAAATATGGCAGAAATAGATGTGAGGGTCTAAAAGATTCGTCTTGACCCAAGGAATGATATAAGATTTTTGAGAATTGGAAATGGGGTTCAAAAATTATTTGAAAAAATGCTATTTTTTTTGGAAAAACGCAAAATAGCTTATGTTGGTGCAAATTTTTTTGCCTGAGTAGTAGGTGGGGTACCGGACCTAACAGCCAAGTTTCAAAGCTGTAGGTCTTACAGTTTTTTCTCCACAACGCGTTTTAAGGCAGAATAAAAAAAAAAAAAAATCAGCACGATTCCAATAGGGTTTCACGCAGTGTTCCACTGCATGGCCCCCTAATAAATATAACTGCAACCAGTGAATACGGGGGCCATGCAGTTTGCAGCTTTATCAGTTTTTGAAGAATTGAAGTGGACAGACGTTGAAAAATGACACATTTCATCCTTTTATGTACGGTGCTACGGTTCAAAACTTATTAGGCAAAACGCAAAATAGCTTATTATAGCGCCACCAACTGGCAGAGTGGTGCAATTTTTATTGCCTGAGTAGTGGGAGGGGTACCAGACCTACCTGCCAAATTTCAAAGCTGTAGCCCACCCAGAGCCGGATTTCTATGACACTCAGTGTGTGGCATTGCAATCCTATGCCAAGCCCACCACATTTATTTGCGTATTACAGTCAAATGAAGACCTAAATTAAAAATGTGCTCGATAATAATTAAAGAAGAGTGTCTTGGGATTCAAATGATACCAGCTGCATGCAGATTGGATAAAAATCCAGGGTCTAGCTCGCAAGAGATGGTTTTGCATATCATGCAAATTAGCGAGAAATCCAATATGGCCGAAATAGATCCGAGGGTCTATGAAAAAGATTCGTCTGGGGTGGGGTTCCAATAGGGTTCCACGCAGTGGTTCCACTGCATGGCCCCCTAAAAATCCTAACGATTCCAATAGGGTTCCACGCAGTGTTCCACTGCATGGCCCCCTGATAACAATAGGCTAGTACTAGTATGTTTTACATTATTTTCAAAAAAGATCGGAATAGAACGTATTTAGGATTGGAAGTTAGTGGTGTGTCATGAAGTGTCTCATTCATTAACAGTAGCTAAAAAAGGTCGGAAAACAGTGGAGAAAACCCATTGCTTAAATAGATAAAGAAGCCAAAACACCGAAGCTCAAGATTCAGGACAGTGGCTCCGGTGTCGCAAGTGCTGCGAGAGCTTATGCTCCATTAAAAATGAATAAATAACAGCATGGCCGAGGTGGTAAGGGCCCGCGATATGGAGCATTTAGTTAAAAAAAATAAATTAAAAAAAATTCAGTTAGATGATTTATTTTTTTACTTTAATCCACGACAGCATTCTGTTATTAACATTTCATTACTTTCATTACTCAAGTACATTTAGTTATAGATTACTTATAATACTTAAGTACAGTAAACACTAGATACTTTAAGACTTTTACTTGAGTGGAATTCTAGTTGGTGACTTGAACTTTTATCAAAGTACATTTTTGTGAGGGTATCTGTACTTATACTTAAGTGTGACTTTTGGGTACTTTATACAAGACTGAACAAGCCTTTGCATGCTGTTTTGCACTGGCCATAAATTTGCACACAAGGAGCACAGGCCTTATATCAAAAAGTTTTATTGTCTTTTGTTGTAATAAAATGAGAATTTACTTATTTAACTGCAAAATGATTCTGTAATTGCTCCTAATAATAACTGCCTTAATGTATTTGTCAGCAGTTCTCAACTGTACAGATCAAAGGTATGGCCATAGAGCCATAAAAGTAGAGAAGGAAATTCACATGTTTAATGAGGTGGTTATATATATTTCGGCAGGACAGTGGCAAAATAATGACTTTGCTTTGTAATGAGACACTTTAACATTACTGCTAAGTAAACAACACTTTTGCACAGCGTTGTGTTGCTGGCGCAACCACCCGTACCATGGAGATGAGGTTTTAGGACAATTGGCTAAGATCAGTACATGGTCAGTCCCCGCCAACTACCAGAGCACTGCCTGCTATTGATGTGGCCCATAGGTCAGGCATAGCTCCGATAATATCAGAGTGGATCTCTGTGGCTGTAGAGGTCGTCTCAGCCAATTCACCGGGTTCACATTGACTCAGGAAAGTGTCCTCCACACAGTGGGTCTCACAGAGGATTGTATAGAGCTTTGAAGCATCAAAATCATTTGAGAAGTGTGCTTATCATGGCAGAACAAAAGAGAGAGGTGGACCCATAGTAATTTAATCAACGCAGGTAGGCAGCACACTGACATAAATGCCCTGCCTGTGTGATCCCACCATCAGTGATCCTGCTTATTGACCTCACAAGAATGATGTAAAGGATCTTGCTTTACTCCTCCTATTCCAGCCCACACCGTGTAGGCTCTGGCAGCTTTCAGGATCCTGTTCAGATTCGTAAGCCACTTGAAGTGAAGAGTGTTGGACTGATTTGGGCTGCATGGTAATGGATTGAAGTTATTGTTTGTGGGTGAGCATTGATTATGTTTGTAGCTCTTTTAAAATTACATTTGAAAAGCTGTCAATAAGAGCTTTGCTGTAATGTTAGGTTTGCTACATCACAGTGAATTCACACCATTTATATAAAACAGAATATGTCTTCATATTTACAGACATCACCCCACAGATAATATCAAATTACAACACATTTAATCTATTTCTGCTGATAGTCAATGTCCATCTGTCTAAATAATAAACACGATGGTGTGTGAAGTTTTAAAGATTACCATGTCATAATGAGCATTTTTCTGTCCGGGGCTGAAGGGCAGGCACAGAGCGGTGAACTGGGGCTGAGGAAGGAGTGGGCTGTGGATTGATGGATGACTGAAGGAAGCCTTGGTCAAATGCTGGCAGGCTGAGTCTTGGAGTTTTTAAAGGTTGGCTGCTAAACAGTTATTGAGAGAAGGGTGGTGGCAGAGGGAACTCCAGCAAGAGCAGTGGGAATGCATTCTGCCTGTATGCCCTTGTGAGGCTTGTTGGAGGTGAATTAATTCCCTCAGATTCTCAAATTGGCTGTTAACCATCCTGTCATCATAAACATCATAAACCTCTGCCATTCCTCTGCCTCCCTTTCCCCTGACTCCCTTTTAAAGCTCATTTAAGTGTTGTGCACTCTTATGAGGACTCTCACACACAAACATAAAAACTCAGCTCAAAATGTAATATAGAAATATTAATGTTGTCTATTAGCCAATGTCATGAGGCAATGGCACCAAACTGAAATTAATAAAAATGTGTGTTCATAATATATTTATTTTGAGTATAATATACAGAATTCTTTTTCATTTTTGCGCTTAAGTATAGTTCTTAGAGGGGCACTACATTCAAAATTGCCAGTGTTCTTAACAGTGAGTGATTACTAATGAGGACTAAAGCAAGCATGCATTCATTATACATTTGTGTTTGCCAGCTGATTTTACCGGGGCTTCAGCCCAGGGTAAGTCTAGCCCGGGTAGCCCAAATAATTGTTCTTTAGCTTATTTATTTCATTAACATGCATGCATCTGGAAATTAAAAAAATAATTTAGGCAGTCTACTATAACACCTTTTATATACTGTATACAAATTGAAATACATCCTTGGTTTCTCTTTGAATTTACATCCGGTCTGGGCTAAGCCCAGGGTCTGGGCTAAGCCCCTGATTCATGTCATTCATTGTTATGAGTTTACCACCTTTTGGGTACAGTGGCACTTTAAATTATTTTTGATTATTTGAAAATTTGTTTGCAATCAACAAATAGCTTAAAGGTCTAACATTCTTCAACGGGATTTTAGATTAAAAATAATTGCTTATTTCAATATCCGCTTTTCAAGGTTTTCTCCTGTCTTCATCAGGGGAATATGTTCAAACCGTGAAAGGATTCAGACAGAGAAAGATGACTCTGTGTATATCTCTTCTTGTAAACAAAGTGCTGACTGTTTTCAGACTATCGTGACACTATCTTAATGGAAGTGTCACTGGGAGAGCAACAAATAGGCTGCTGGCCAGGGTCCTACACGGCACTGCATTATGAGGAGGTGAGAGCAAAAGCAACGCAAGGAGAAAAGAAAGAAAAGGCATGAAGAAGGGATGTTCTGAAGGGTCACACAGCCTCAGGGTGCTCTCCAAAGCATGGTGGTAAAGGTGTTTGTGTAGGTGGTGGATAGACTTGTTGATGCTTAAATGGAGGTGACACTGTGCGTGCTGCAGATCAAAAGGTCATTTTAGCTTTAGTGTACCCCGTGCCCTCTGAGTGCTAGACATATTTCTGTGCCTGGCTCACAGAGCCCGAGGGGCTTGTCTATTTTAAAATATAGCTCAAAGCAGAAAGAATCAACGTTGGTGTATCGCAAAAGTCATCTGCCCTTCAGCACTGTAAACCATCATTCATCCTCTTTGTTTTCCTCGTAAACACAATGATTTTTACAATAGTTCTTGATGGTTAACACTGTCTAGTTTTTTAATTAAGCACGTTTTTCTCTTGCACTGGGTTTGGCCATCTAAAATTTGAAGGTATATATCATAAGCCCCCTGGACGTTTGCCCGGGCGGCCACCAGATGCCGCCATTATTCAGTTTGGTTTTTGTTGATTTACTGTCCAGAGTGAAACGTCTGTCTTGTCTTTGTCGTGCCTCCTCATTGTGTTCCATTGGTTCTGTCTGTTAATTATTTCACCTGTGTTCTTATGGTTTGGTTCAGCCCTTCTTTATCATGGGTTATTCCTTTATTGTTTGAATATATTTTATTAAGTGTTTGCTTTGTCATTGGTTCTCCTGTGTCTGATTATTCCATCCCCTTGTTTCTGTTTCCCTGTATTAGTTTGCTTTTTCCCACTGTTTCTTGTCAGTCCTCTGTTCTCAACCCCTGTATTGGTGTGCTCTATGTTTTTTCCAAAAAGATTTTTCAGTTGTTTATGAAGACTTTTCAGTGGGTGAGCTCAGTTTTCATTTATAGTTCCTCAGTGGCTGTGTATTTTGTTTAAAGACTTTTTTCAGTTGATAGTTTGTGGCCCTCGAGGCTGTTTTGTTTTTGTAAAAGAAATAAAGAAGCTTACAACGTTGCCCCTTGCCTTAGAGTCATGCCTACAAATACTGTGACTGAAGGACTGACCATTAACCTGGGCACTGCAAGCTTGTGGGACAGCTGTGAGTGTGAGGCAGAGGAAGTCCAGCAGCAAGGGGAGTAGGCTGTGGCCAGCTGCTACTCCATCCTGGAACTACTGGGCTATCCAGCATAGGGGAGACTCCGTGGCCCGGAAGTGAAAGAGGCAGGGCCAGACACGATCCCATAGCCACAATTTCAACGCTTCTCTGCCCAAGAATACTCCGTCTTCCCCCTGCTTCCATTCTGCTCCTCAGGCCCAGGAAGTTCCTGTGGCTGCGTCCTGAGTTCTGCCCACTCTGAAGCCTGTGTCCTGAGCATTACCTGCTCTGAAGCCTGCGTCCTGAGCTCTGCCTGCTCTGAAGCCTGCATCTTGAGCTCTGCCCGCTATGAAGCCTGCGTCCTGAGCTCCACCCGTTCTGGAGCCTGCATCCCAAGCTCCACCCGCTCTGAAGCCTGTGTCCCAAGCTCCACCCTTGCTGAAGCCAATTTCCTTACCTGTGCTAAGACCCCTGTTTTCTTCAGTGCCTGAGCCCCACACACAACTTGCTTCACAGCCTGTTGCTAGTCGCATCCCCTTCACTTATCTCAGACCTGGAGATGCTCATAACATATTTAGCATCCCCTGCTATGACCCCAAACAGTCCAACTTCCCCTGACGCAGCTCCTGACACACTCTCTACAGCTATGTCTGCCACCATTAAGCTTTACACTGCCCTGTCTGCCCCTGAGGCACTCTCTACTGTTCTATCTACCCTGACACAATATTTACTGCTCTGTCTGCCCATACTCTCTAGTGCTTTATCTGCTTGTTGTACTCTCTCCTGCTTTGTTTACTGCCCATGCCTTCTTTAGTGCTCTGTCTGCTCCCGATGCCCTCTCTGGTGAACTGTCTGCTCCCGATGCCCTCTCTGGTGCTCTGTCTGCTCCTGATGCCCTCTCTACTGTTCTGTCCACCCCTGACACAATCTGTACTGCTCTGTCTGCCCATACTCTCTAGTGCTCTATCTGCTTGTTGCACTCTCTCCTGCTTTGTTTACTCCCGACGCCCTCTCTAATGCTCTGTCTTCTCCCAATGCCCTCTCTGGTCCTCTGTCTGCTCCCGTTACCCTCTCTGGTGCTCTGTCTGCTCCCGATGCCCTCTCTGGTGCTCTGTCTACTTCTGACACCCTCTCTGGTGCGCTATCTGCTCCTGACGCCCTCTCTGGTGCTCTGTCCTGCTCTTAATGTACTTTATACCACTCTGTCTGCCCCTGAGAGGACTCTACCTGTTCCTGACACACCATCTGGTGCTCTGCCTGTCCCTGACACAATCCATAGTGCTCTGCCTTGGGCCCCAGAAAGAGACAGATGTTCCTACAATGGGCTACAATGGCTACACCTGGACTACAGTCCAGCCCTATCTGTAGAAGTGGCCACACAACCCTGCCTGCCCCCCAAGAGGCCTTGCAGCCCCTGCCTGCTCCTGAAGAGGCCTTGCAGCCCCAGGCCCTGGACCCCCCATGTGGGCCTTAACCCCGATGGTGTGTCATGCATCAGGAGTCACGAATTTGGTGGCGGGGTACTGTCATGAGCCTCCTGGACTTTTTCCCAGGTGGCCACCAGGTGCTGTCAATATTCAGTTTGGTTTTTGTTGGTTTTCTGTGCAGGGTGAAATGTCTGTCTTGTCTTAGTCCCGCCTTATTGGTTATTCCTTTATAGTGTAATCCAGCATATTAAGTGTTTGCTTTTTCTACCCATGTGTTGGTGTGCTCTATGTTTTTTACAAAAAGACATTTGTTTATGAAGACTTTTCAGTGGATGAGCTTGGTTTTCATTTGTCGTTCCTCAGTGGCGGTGTGGTTTTTGTTTAAAGACTTTTTTCAATTGATAGTTTGTTTTTGTAAGAAATAAAGAAGCTTGCAACAGTGTCCCTTGCCTTAGAGTCATGCTTACACAGATTGTGACAGTATACAGTAGTTCTTTTCCATGATATAGCATGTATTCTGGTTCTTGAAGAAGAAGTAAGATAATGAATCTCAATATGATTAGTAGAAACTATCCCAATTGTCATTGTTTGATGCACCTTATTTAGTGAAGCTGTAAAATGAAAAGGCTTTTCACCTCTCAAAGTGCATGAATGCTGCTCCATCCCATCTTTGTGAGCTCTTCATGACACCTCCTCTCTGCTCTTCTGGCCTAGTGTTTAAACATTTATCATTAAGCTCCCTATTATGGACAGTGGCTGCAAAAATGGTTAAAATGGAGGACTTGGAGCTTGAAGCAATAGGCCAAGCATTTCTGAAATATCAGCCCCCACAGCCATCCACTCGACCTGAGACATGATGTGAACAGCATGTGATAGAATGATGGTATGTGAAGCAACACCATTGCTATAACATGCTAGCTGGATTAGAGTGATACACAGTGCTTGTGCCAATGCTAAGTAAACTGACCTCACAGGTGCTCTTTAGTACAAATATAGGAGCAACCTTCTATTTTGTTTAGCACTTAACATCTTTAACACTGGATTTGGTGTTATTTAGACCATGCTTCATTCTCATCAAAACAGTGCAACTGATATAATATTGAGAAATGCACATATATTAATTAACTAGCAATGCCACAATGCTGTACTTGAATGCATAATCTATGACCAAAAACTAACTACCAATTAATAATTATAGAATCTCTTGAAAAGTGTGGCTATGAAGCAATAGCAGGAGTCACAGCTAATGTGTCACAGCTATGAACGATATTACAGCAGTTCTCTTCGTACATAGTGTTCTTTGTGATGGTAAATGGGACAAGGAAAACAGGGTGTGTGGGGGGGGAGCTGCAGCAATTAATCATTACTAATGATGTAGGTAGATGTCACACACGCTCCAATCACTTGAGCGGCATGAGCACCCGGAAGTCAGCACGGTCGGAAGTATAAATAGAGGCTTTTTCTCATGGCTCACCGCTCAGTCATTGAGTCAACCTGGCCCAACTCCGATTCATTTCAGCATCAGCTGTGAGTACTCCAGTTATTTGGTTCATCTCTTCGATTGAGCGTGTGTTCATAGAACGCGGATTCCGGTGGCAATCTTTACCCTACGATTGTAGAGAGTTCTTAAATCAACTCGCGTAGTTCACCTACCTCTTCGCACTTTACTCCGCGTTTGGGTTAACCATTCATGCTACACAGGCTAATGGCTAGCATTGTGTTAAATCCTAACCAGATCACTGACAGTAGATGAGGGTGTGATACATGGTATCACAGCATCTCGGCTGTCGTATTTGACCAACATCTGCTCCTTGTGTGCAATTTGATCTGTTTTAATCCCAGTGTAATCTTTTTCAGGCCACGAAGAAAGAGCTCAGAAGAAATGTCTTTGTGTTTATGCTTTTGCTAAGCTATTATGAAGACGTGTAAGTGGTCTAGAGCAGTGTTTCTCAATCCCAGTCCTCGCGGACCACCGCTCTGCGCAGATTCCAGTTTCCCAACACACAGCACAGCTAATGCTACTGATTAGCTAATTAGCAACATAGAATCAGCGTGCGGCAGTGCAGGAAATACAGAATCTGTGCAGAGCATTGGTCCGCGAGGACTGGGATTGAGAAACGCTGGTCTAGAGATCAATGGCAAAAGGGCTGCACAAATAAGGGACTGATGCCTCAGTGGTGTAAAGAGGACAAAAGATGCATTGAGGGTGCTTAAAAATGGTTTTCTAGTCAACTTTATGCCATCCTGAAATGACACACATCATTTTTGTCTTTGCTCCGCCAAAGTAGAAGACAACTTCAGAATAGATTAGACTACCAAAGAGATTTTCATGTTTGAAACATGAAAGTGAAGTTGAGTGATTTGTCATTGTGATCACACTACAGCACAGCACACAGTGCACCACAACGAAATGTGACCTCTGCATTTGACCCATTTGTGAAGGAGCAGTGGACAGCTAATACGGGCAGTGTCGGATGAGCAGTGCTTGGGGACCTTGCTCATGAGTACCTCAGTGTTACTGGTCTGGGATTTGAACCTGCAACTTTCTGATCACAGGGCGAACATCCTAATCGTTATGACACCATCTGCCCCAAATATGAAGAAGGAGATGCAAATTGTGCTAATTTTAAGCAGAAAACATCTATCATATATACAGAAATATAACCCCCCAACACAGACAAATGGAAAGGTACAATAAAGCAGTATTTAATTGCTGAACATTAGCAAAATGTGTGAAAGTTTGGGTTTGAAACGGGAATTTAAGAATGCTGCCTTTTCAGATAATAAAAAGATTTCTGAAGTAGAGCGTCTGAATCCTGAGTTCTGTGGTATTTGCTGGGAAGCTTTATAGTTATGTCTGTATTACCACTTCTTTTAGGCAAAGCCCTCCCACCGTCTCTGCTACCTCAGTAAATATTTATGCTAGAAACTGGTGCTGGGTGATAAGAGAGACTGTGTGCATGTGTGTTAGGGAGCGTTTGTGTAGACAGTACTATGCTGATGCTAGTACTGCTGATGAATTTCAGTAAAATACATAATTAATGGTCACGTGTAACTGTGTGACTAATCATCAGCAAATGTAAGTACTCTGTGAAGTGACAAAGATTATTGGTACAGTGCTCTGGATTCTTTATTTAGAGTATATAATATTACTCTTTCCTCAGCGCTTTGCCAGTTACTTGAATGTGTGTGTCATGAATGAAAATTACTGTGTAATCAAATGGCAGGTACTTGCTGGCTCTGAATACAATGGAGTTAATTATGATTCTGAGCTTTGGGCTGCCTCAAGTGGTCTGTGTAAATCTGCATCACACTTCCATTTTCCCTAGCATACAAAAGTTTGAAATCACTAAAAAAAACTTACTTGTTTCTCTAAGATATTATTTTAAATCAGAGTGACTTTAGAATTAAAGCACAGCCATTGATAATGTTATACAGTAAATAACAATGATACCAATACAAAAAGCTGATTTAGTGTAATATCTACCACAGGGGAAAGAAAGATAATTTTAAAAAACTTTATTCCTGTGTTCCTGTGGCACAATGTGTGAGACAATTCTAAATTAGCGTATTAGAAGGTTAATTTCATATTTTTAACACTTTGTGTAATTTGGTTAGCACAAAGAAAAGTCATTGTGTTTAAAGGAACAACAAAACTGGCCTGTTTGGCTGTGTGAGAGACTGTAGTATAAGTGGAATCCATTAGTGAGAAACTCATTAATCTGTTCTTCTGTATTTTGATTTCTATTACAAATGCTATTTGTTTTTTACAAAGTTGTGGACTTCTCCACAGAACAGACCATGATAGATTTATCTGGCTGATAAACAAAAAGAATCTAACTAACTAAATTCATAAATTTGCAGGATAATTAAAACATTATATGTATTATTTTGGTAAATTATTTGTAGAATATTTGTAGAAGTTTGGGGTTAGTGTGGGCAAGTGGTAGGATACTCAGGGCCACACCTTCACTTAAGCCACACCTTCACTTGTATGGGGTGGTAGGCAAATTATATTTCATGCTAATGCATTATATATCAGACTTCTTTTGTCCCTATACTACTAAATATATCCATAGTATTGCATCTAATTATTTGACAAGGGCTAACTTCTCATGAAGGGACAGAGCAAAGTCAAAGAAACACAACAATAAATGCAACATGAGCAACAGCTTACTTGATCTTAGTAGCCATAATTTTTTTTTTAGGTGATACTATCATTGGTGAACCAGTCCAAGTTGATAGTGGCCAAAATCATTAAGGCTATAAGTCAGGACACAGGGAATGGTCAGCCATTCCTTTTAAGAATCTAAGTGGCTGAAACTGGGTCTATGTGATCTTGGTGTTGGTAGTATGGCCTTTGGTTAGAGCTGACAAAACACAAAGGTGGGAATCAATGAATGGTCCAACTCTGCCTCATTCACTGCTGCACTTCTCATGTGTTCTTCTTTTCCATGTCCTCCAGATTTACAATTTACAAAAGGGAAGGACAATCATCTTCTGTCACGTTGCGGGTAAGGAGCAGACGCAGATTGCAGGAAGGTTTTTGTGAAGGCATGTTTATATACAGTGACTGGCAGACAAGGAATCAGGAGGGGTCAGTCAGAAGGAGCAGTACATAAGACAAAGACACCGAGACAGGCTAACACCGATTAAACAAACCCTTTGACTATTGCAGAGATGGGGAACAGAACTTGGGCAGGGACTTTGATTCAACAAAGGGAACAGGAACACTAAAATGGGAATAGGAAACAAACAGGAGGCAAATCAGGAACAGGGCAGAACAGGGAAACATTAACTACTCTAACCTAACTCTAAATCTATGGCTAAAGCTAAACAGGCTAAGGCTAATGCTAAAGCTAAACAGGAAGAGGAACCGGAAGCAGCTAATGCTAATGCTAACCTATGCTAATCCTAAAGCTAATGCATGGCGTTCTCTTCACCCCAACCGTAGGGAATATACTTTCTTCTCACATGTCTATCACTCTTACTCTCGTCTGGATTATTTCCTAACCAGCAGCTCTCTAATGAGTAACATTTCAGACACAGAGATACACCCTATAGTTGTCAGCGACCATGCTCCTGTATCATTAACTCTAATAATTAAGAAGGCCACTCCACCAATTAAAAACTGGAGATTTAATACATCATTGCTTAAAGATGAAGATTTCATTAAATATTTCGAGAAAGAGTGGGCTTTATATTTAGATTATAATGACCTGCCTAGAACATCAGCATCCGTTCTTTGGGAAGCTGGCAAAGCTGTGATGAGAGGTAGAATAATTTCATTCTCATCACATAAAAAGAAAAGAGAAAATAAATGTATTAAGGAATTAGAAGAAACTATCAAATCCTTAGAAGAAGCCTACGTATCCTCCCAGGAACAGGAAATGCTAAACAAAATATGTAAAGCAAAACTAGAATTAAATGAAATTATTAATAAAAAAACGAAATTCTTAGCACAAAGACTTCACTGGCAAAAATTTGAATATGGTAACAAATCAGGTCAATTCCTAGCTAACCAGTTAAAAATAAATAAAGAAAAAACAACTATATGTGCTGTTAAAGATTTAACAGGGGATACAGTATATGATCCTGAAAGAATAAACAACACTTTCAGGGACTTTTACAAATCCTTATATTCACCACAAATAAACCCATCTATAGACGAAATTGATCAGTTTCTTGATAATATAATTCTTCCAAAATTATCAGACGCTCAAGCGATGGCATTGGATTCTCCATTGACATCAGAAGAACTTCAGGAGGCCCTGAACAGTATGCCTAATAAAAAGGCACCAGGTCCAGATGGCTTTCCAGCAGAATTCTATAAAGAATTCTGGGCAATTCTGGAACCAACATTCCACAGAATGTTACAGGAAACCATGGAAAAGGGTAGATTTCCACCAACTATGAACTCTGCCCACATTAGCTTTTGCTAAAACCAGGCAAAGACCCTGTGTTGCCTACCAGCTATCGTCCAATATCCCTTATTAACGTAGACATTAAAATAATCGAAAGAAAAGAATAGAGAGGATAACCCCTCTCATAATTCATCCCGACCAAACTGGTTTCATAAAGGGGAGGCATTCCTCAACAAATACACGTAGATTACTTAACTTGATTGACTATTCATGCAATAAAAACTTTAAAATGACTATATTGTCTCTAGATGCAGAAAAAGCTTTTGATAGGGTTAACTGGAATTTTTTATTTGCAGTTCTACATAAATTTGGTTTTGGAAACTCTTTTATAAATTGGTTAAAAATATTATATAATTCTCCAACAGCATGTGTCAAGACAAATGACCAAACATCCTCCAGCTTCTGTCTTAAAAGGGGCACCAGGCAGGGACTCCCCCTCTCACCTTCACTGTTTGCAATTTTTATTGAACCACTAGCAGCAGCAATTAGACAGGCTACAGCGATTACAGGCATTAAATGCAAGAATGTAGAACATAAAGTCAGTCTATACGCAGATGATGTGTTACTTTTTCTCCAGCATTCACAAACCAATCTCTCTGAGGTAATTACATTAATAAACTCTTTCTCAAGAGTCTCAGATTATTCGATAAACTGGTTAAAATCTACGGTTCTTCCGGTTAATTGCTACTTCGAGAACTCTGATTCCACTCCACTGCAATCTGGAAATATCAAATATTTAGGCATCAATGTCTCACCCAGACTGGCAGATTTAACTAAATTAAACCACATCCCACTTTTAAAGACGGTAGAAGAGGATCTAGCCAGATGGAAGTCCCTACCCATATCACTCATGGGAAGAGTTGCCTCAATAAAAATGATGGTTTTGCCAAGAATTAATTATTTATTTGCAATGATCCCGAGTAAACCATCACCAGACTGGTTTAGATCTCTGGACTCCTCCATCTCTAAATTTCTTTGGAAAAGTAAACCCCCGCGTATTAGCTTAAAAACGCTGCAAAAGACCAAGGACAAAGGCGGACTAGATCTGCCAAACTTTTATCACTATTTCTTAGCCAATAGGCTTCAACACATTTCAGGCTGGTTAAAACACACCCTCTTAGATGAGCCTTGGCTAGATGTAGAACAGGCACTATGCAATAATATAGAGATTTCGGATCTGCCATTCATTAGCTCAATCATCAAACGACACGTATGCTTCAAAAGCATCTGACAGCATGGTGGGAGTTTCTTAAAATGTCTTCACTAATCCCATGCAAACGTACTCCTATTTGGAACAACCCTGACATATTACTAAACAACAATATGATAAACTTCACAGACTGGAGTTGTAAAGGCATTAAATACTTAGAACATATATTCGAAGGGACAGACTTCATTCCGTTCGACATATTAGTTAAACAATATGGGATTAACAAGAACAGATTTTTAGAATATCAACAAGTTAAATCTATAGTGAAAAGGACATTTAAGTCTAATCATATAAAATTACAAATACCACCAAGTGTGGCAGAATTCCTTAACCTCAAAACCCGCAAATTATTGTCTAAAATATACAGGACATTTTGCAAAATAGATGAATCAGTATCGCTCCCTATTGTAAAATGGGAGGCGGATTTATCAGTCAGCTGGGACCACAATTTCTGGTCTGAGATATGCTTAAAAACATTTAAAACGATTAGAAATCCCAATTTACAATTAATACAATACAAAATCCTGCATAGAGTGCACTACACAGGTCATCACATGTTTAGGATGGGTTTTACAGCTTCTAACAATTGCTCACACTGTCAAGGCAATACACCTGATAATTACATCCACGCTCTATGGTTCTGTCCACCTGTTCAGAGGTTCTGGTATGGGATTTGTGAAGACTTATCAAAGTGTCTTAAATGTTCCATTCCAGCCTCTCCTTCAGTCTGCTTGTTGGGCGACCTAGATGGTGTCACTACAGAGGTTAACACAATCCACATGGCTTTCACCGCTTTATGCATTGCTAAGAAGACTGTCCTCATGAACTGGAAAAATAAAAATAATCTTAATATCAATCAATATAGAGATTATTTGTTGGACTATATTAGTCTTGACAGCTTCTGCTGCCACATTAGACCAATCTCTCTGGGCTCCTTTGATTGGCTTCATCACTTAGTGTGAGTGGGGGTCATGGTTCTGTCCGGCTTTGGTCTTTGTTGTAGACGTGGGGGGGGCCGTATGGGCTTGGGGAATCTGGGGGTTACTCTGGGGGGGGGATTCCTGGGGGTTCAGTGCTGTGGTCGGAGTCCTAGCCTGGATGGGGTGTGTTGGGTGCTCTTGGGTGGTGTTTTCTGGGGCCGGGTGCGGCGCTGCTGGAGTGGCCTGTGCCAGCAGGCGTGGGTTTCCGGTCTGGCGGCGGTACTGCTTTGGGGAAGATCCGGGGGGGGCTTGGGGTCCTGGGGGCACTCTGCCTCCGGGCTGGGGTTCCGGCTGGACCTGGGGGGCTGGGTCCTGGTGGGCGTGCCGCCGGGGAAGTGGGTTGGTGCTGCGCTGGGCCCGGCCCTGGTGCGGGGGCCATCCCGCATCGGTGAATCCGGGGGCCGCTTTCGCTGGCGGGGATGTGGTCATCCATCTGTCAGGGTGCATACTGAAGGGGGGGACCATAGAGGTGGAGGACGGGCCGGACCTGGGTGTCTATGTAGTTTGGGAGTTGACTGAATGTTGGGGAGGGTGTAGTATTTCCTTTGCTGTGGGTTCTGGTGGGCCTCCCTGAGATCTGTGGGGGCTGGTGGCGCCGCGGCCATGGGCCCTGCTCTGGACGGGCCTCTGCCCCCCGCCATATAGGGCTTGGGGGTGGGCACACTGAATGGCGTCCAGAGGGCGGTCTGGTTACCCAGTCCTACCTCTGGCGCCAGTACCCACTTCTCAATTTTAAGCTGCACGTAGACATTGAGGGCTCGGGGGAGGGGCCAAGCTGACACGAGCTGGTGGAGGGTGGTTGGTGTCTTGCCCCTCCCCTGTTTTAAAGCACTGTAGAACAACACACACACCAACACTACATCTGAGCGGGTGGGGTGAGGCACAGGGTCTTCTCACACCCTTGTTCCCTGTTCGCTGTCCAGGGCCGGGGGCTGTGAAGATGAGCTGGCCGTCCGGTCGGGGTCTGGGCTGGTGGTGATCGCCGCTGCTGCGGGGACTGGGGTGGCCTTCCTGTCTCCACGCCAGAGCGAAAGGGGTTCAGCTCCAGGGTCTGGCGCCGATTGCCCCCTTGGGGGTAGTGGTGTCCGGATCTAGGAGCTTAGAGTATATATGGGGAGTGTGAGTGTGGGTATCATGTTGATTTTTGTATGTCTACATGTGGGGCGACTGTATATTTGTTTGTGTGCATGAGGGAAGGAACGTATGTTTGCATATAGGTGCGCCTGTTGGTCTTTGTCCATATGTCAGGTCAGGCCTAAGACTCCACCTCTGTCAACATCTCAGGCTTCCCTGCCCTGCCACCACACCCTGCCAGTGGAGGGTGCCCCTGGCCGCTAGTGCGTTGGTGGTTCCTCGCTCTGGGGCTGGTTGCTCGGGGGAGTGCTGGCCTGCTCTCGGCGGTCGCCTGGCGGGGCTTGGCCCTCCTGGCTCTGCTGGGCCCTGGCTGAGGGGGTGGGGGGCCCTTGGATCTTCGGGCCCAGGGACTGGACTGCCCTGGGGTGGGCGGCCGCCAGCGGAGCCTGCGGACCTGACGCCGCGGCCCCCTGGGGCGTCTGCGCTGCGGCTGCTGGATGACCACTCCGGGCTCTCCTCTGCCTTTTTCTGGGAGGGTACCTCAGACTTCTCGGTGATGTTTCTCCTAGGACTCCTGGCCCTGGGGGCCTCCGGAGGTCTGGGGCCCGGGTCCCCTCCGTGTCTGCTCAATACCTTGCGGGTCGGGACTGAGGTTCCCCACACGCACTACTAAACATTTCTATGGAGGAATTCAAGCGCGCTCACACACACAGGTGTGGACACAAGCATCCACATTGGTGTAAAAACAGGTGCTCACAGATACACACTGTCTTGATCTGCTGTCCCTTCAAAATATATTCTGTAATATTTATGTGCGCTGCTCAGTAACATTTAGTATTTACTGCAATTCATGCAGATGTTGGTTGTTGCTGCAATTTCTCTGCTGTTGTGTCTCCTGTGTTCTATTTTTGTCAGCAGGTATGGAAGCAGAATATCCTTTTTTTTTTTTTTCTCCCTCTCTACCCTTCTTTTCCTTTCTTTTCTTTCTCTTTCTTTTCCCTCTTCTCCCTTCCTTTTCTTCTTCTCTCCCCCTCTGTTGCCTCTCTTATCAACCTTATTTATCATGTTTAAGTATTTTAATTAATTGGAAAAATAAATAAATGAATAAAGTTGACCTCCGAAGAGGGGGGGTGGTGGTGGGATCAAAAAAAAAAAAAAAATCCTAAAGCTAATGCTAACTGCTAAAGCTAACTATGCTAATGCTAATGGTTCTGCTAACTATGCTATGCTAACGGCTAAAGCTAACAGCTACTCTAACTTCTAACACTCTAACAGACACTAACACAGAACACAGGATAAAGACAGACTTAACCAGAACATCAGGAGACGGCAGACATCAGACAGCAGCATGGATGGAGTTGTAAGGTACAAGACGTGGGAACAGGTGAGACATGGATATATTGTGAGGGTGCACAGGCAATGACTAGAACAAAAGACTGAACTTATATAGGGGCTAAACTCATAGGACTAGTGATGTTAAGCTTGACACCGAAGCTCCGAGGCATGTGTCAAAAAAAACCGATACAGTGCGTTCTGAAGCAGAACTTCGATGCTTCTTCCGTTCTACCCTAAACACGTGACCATGGTGATCTGAAGCTTCGTTCTGCGCTCTACCACGTGACTGCTTCAGAAAAGTGAAAATGAGTCGCGAACCTCAGTGCCGGTTTCGAACGTGTTGTAGAGCACATACGTGGGAGCAAACACACTGCATTGGAAGTGTTTGAGCTATGGAACCAGAAAGGAAAAGAGGTTGTTCTGAAGTTTGGCAACACTTCAAACTTGTATCAACAAATAAGGTGTGTTGTTTGATAAATTGGGCAATATTTATTTATGTGTGTAAAAGTATTGATTCTGTTATTCTTGTACTGCCCTAGTCCAGGTGGAATGTTTGGAGTGCTCTCAGCAGTTGTCCTATAGTAAGAACACCTCATCGATGTTGAGACATTTCCGTGCACTCACTCAACATTAAGTGTTATTCCTTATGTGACCACTTGGTGTCACTAATGGTCACCATTTCGGAAAGCTTTGAGTACTGAACCATTTTTCGACACACTTGAAAAGGAAGCTTTAGTGCTTTGGAAAGCTTCAATTTGCTATCACTACATAGGACTAAACAGACAATTAAGGAACAACCAATAGATCACAGACAACTAGACACAAGGGGAGGGGCCCACACAACACAACCACATAAGGACATGTGCACCGTGAACCATGAATCCAGTGAAACTATGTACAGAGTCTCTTGCGGCCCCTAATGGCTGGCGGGGCCAACTGTCCTGGGGGAGACATGACACCTTCCAACAACTTCCTACCTGTGAGGTCTCTGCCAAAGTACTGTAAGTACTGATGGAAGGCCATAAGAGGGAAGAAAACTCACTTTTAAATATTTATAGTAGCATGGTCAAAGCCTATACCTTCTTATTTTGAAAGATACAGTAACATAATTAACCCATCTCAATTAACAAATCTGAGGATTCCATATCCCTTTACATAAGCAAAAAGTGGGGCAACTGGACTTTTTTCTGTCAGGTCTTACAATGCCTCATTCTACTATTTGACGTAGTGAAACTGAACCAGTGTATTTTGAGTCTGCTAAGGTAAATGCTAGCTGGTGAGTGACATTGAACTATAAGAATGCATTTAAAGTGAAGAAGACAGAATAGAGCAGTCAGAGGTGTGAATATATCTAGCACAAGTGTTGAGTCATTAAGGAGAAACTCGAGCTATGGGTTTAGAATCCCTGATGTCTATGACCACAATTAGCTGTGTTCACAGGAAGTTGTTTAATTTTTACTCTGTTGCGACAGACACTAAGTGTATTCAGAAATGAATTATACATTGCTCCTCTCTGGCTGCCAAGTCGAGCTGTCACAAGGTCAGACATCTTCATAAAATATTTATTTTAGACATTTCAGCATTCTTGAGGAGAATAAGATAAGTAATCAACTAATATCTGCACAACGAGACCTACTGGCAACAACAGAGACCAGCAGATGTCATTTGTCTGTGCTTTCACACTCTCTCATCTTGACTAATGCCAAAGACAGGGCATATATTTGACTCCCTGTAGATTTACATTGAAGCTAAAGGGCTAAAACTGTCAATGACATGGGAGATAAAAGTGGATTGGAGGGATAGATATATGGGATAAGTTTGGCTAATGGAGAATGTTGGGGCATGGAGAGACAGCTAACTTTAAATGCTCTTTTGGGAACCACAAATGACAGCAATAAGACAAATCGTAAACAGGCTCATCCTGGGCGCTGTAACTCTTACACAGCTGCTGAGACGTCGGAGAGGGTTGGAGAAGAAGAATGCCTTAGGGTTTTGAAATCCCACAAGTCTCTCAGTAAAAATTATGCAACTCTAAAACATGGCAGAGCAGCCATAGTTGCCTGCTTATTATCCCTTAATTACTTGGCCGTGATCTTTGGAGCTATAATGCCATGCATATTTGCTAATGTATACAGGATTACTTGCCCTTTGGGCACTGTGAATTTGTTTCAAATCCTGTTCTTGATAGATATTGGGGAGACTATCATAGATGAAAAATTCTGAAGCCATTTATGATCCAAAATGCACAGGACATCAGGTACCGCATGAATCGTTATGTGCTCTCACAAACAAACTGTAATGGGACTGAGATGATTATCACCTGTATTCATCGCATGGGAAATGATTGCATAATCACCGTAATTTCACTATTGAAATTTAAATACTGTAGTAAAATGTAAAGTCCCTGAATGAGAAAATGTTAATTTGATCCTTTCACTGGCTAGTCCACAGGTCTGTGCTCAGGCAATGGAGTAGTGATGGAGTGGGTATCGTTTTTCCCCTCCATAAACAGCTGTCTATTAGGGAGGACCATGGCCTTGCATGTAAATGCAGTCTGCATTGCTTAAATGAAGTGCATTTTCACACATGCTCAGCACAAACAGAAGATATTCCAAGGCCTGGTAGACATTATTTATTAGATTTCCACTTTCTCCTATTTTACCTTTGATTTCTGACTTTAGACTTTTGCCGTGTGACAAACTGACAGAATAGCAGTAAAGGCTTCCTTAATGCCATAACTCAGAGACAGAAGGAAAGGGCTGAAGAGAGAAAAACACCAAATGAGAAAGACACAGCGTGAGACAATGAATAGGGACAGAAAAGAGATGACAGATAGATAAATGAGGGCGGCGGGGGGAGCCTTGGTGGGCAGCAGGCCTGCTGAGCTTTGAGTATTTTTGAATACAGTGCAAAATTTTTGAGCAGGCCCTGTAGAACCCTTTTTACGGTTTGCTGAACAAAGCAAAAATGTGTGTGTGCTCCTGAATAAACAGATACTTAAATCCAAAAACCAAACATTCAATTTTTCTGCATTTTCAAAAGGGCTTTAAATGGCATTGTTCCTACTCTGCTCATGTCTATTGTTGATTTTAGTGATTATTTGCTCTTGTTTATGCAGCATCATATGTCATACCTTTGAGAGTCCAATGGAAAGCCATGCCACACTGCACTGTGCCAATTAGAAAAGAGTTCACAGCCAATTAGCTATGCCAAGCTTCACGAATGCTATTATTAAAAATGTTTTTTTCCCTTCTTTTAAGTAATTGCACTCATGGCAGTTGTCTTCAAACCCTCCCTATGCCTGTCAGACAATGTGCATTGCTCTCACTCCCCTGACTCCCCTGACACTGTCGCAGCTTCTAATCTAACAGTAATGACCTTTATGCCCAGCACTGACCGCCACTCATGTCGAACATTTTTCAGAACCCGCCGCACACAAAGCACAACACATTTTTACAGTCTCAATGTAATATTTTCTTAATTTGCATATCAACATCTCTTGTCTGCAATAAATCTCTGGTGTCCATCTCTGCAAGCCCCAGTGAACAAACCATGAATTGTGCGGAATTAGAATGGTCCGAGATCCCATCGTGCAACCGGCAATATCCCAATAAAACAAGAAGTAATAAATGCCTGAGCACCTTTTGAAAATGCTACTACACAACAGCAATTAGTCCTTAAAATGCCTGATTTTGACAGCTTTTCTAAAAAATGTATTGAAAGTTGCTGTGTTTTCAGGTATTTTGTTGCAATAAAGCAAGTCAAAGTTGCAGAAAGAACTTGCAATTTGGCACCTTTATAATTATGTTAACAATTAATTAAAATGAAAGGAACAAAACACTATGCACCCTGCAGTGTGTTGGCACCTGCCCAGGTTTGCTCCACGCCTCACGCTTGTAGTCCCAGGATAGGCTCCGGTACCCGCAACCCTGATAGGGATTTAAGCTTGCATATTATGAAAAAGTTCACTTTTCAGTTTTTAAAAAACAAACCTTTGGGTCTGTACTGCATCTACACACCCTTGATTAAAAATGGTGAATTGTTTTAGAATTAATTTATAAATGTCATAAATTGTGGGCTTAAACAAACCACTTAGATTTCTCGCCTAGTCCCACATCATGTTAGGGGACATTTGAATAACTCTACTTTCCTATCTGAGAATTATCTCATCCACCCAATCTCTTCGTCTTGAAGACATGTGAGTATCTAGTTCAAACATTGCCGCTTATGCCAAGATGTGATTTCTCTCCATTGTAAAGATAATTGTGGTGGCCCAGGAAAACCGTCCCTCACTAGCCCCTGGCAGCTGTTGCTCCGCCCACCTACCCGGCCAACCCAAGGGGGAAGACAGAACGGGCTGAGGACCAATGCTAGCCCCTCTGCATTCATCCTCCGTCTCTGGTGCTGCTGTTCTCCATCCAGTGGGACAAGGTCGTAGATGGCAGCGGTGAATGGTTCGGATGGGTCCTTCCTTGCCCTCCAGCCTGATCTGGAACACCGGGGTTGCAGAGTCTCGCTGCTTCACCACCACCCACGGGCTGGGTTGCCAGAATGGAGCCAACTTACCCCCAGCCTGCCGGAGGAAGTTCCGCAACAGAACCTGCTCCCCTGGCGCCAACTCCCAACTCCGGTTACCCACATCTCGATACTGCCGATCCCCCTGTCAGCGCTTCTGCCTTTCTTCATCCACCAGATCGCAGGCTCGCCGCAGGCTCGCCACAGGCGCCACCGATGTCCTTGCACCCATTCTCCTTCAGGCTCTTTGGTGGTCACATTGCTCACTCCCCATCGCTGATCCACTGGAAGATGCAGTTGGCACCCAAACAGGACCCAAATCGGGGACAGACTGGTGCTGCTATGAGGGGTGCAATTATATGCCTGCACCAACTCCGGTAGGTGCATCCTCCATCGGCTCTGTTCCACGGTGGGCAAAGTGTTCAGCAGCTTCAGGATGGTCTGATTCCAATATTCACATGCCCCATTTCCCTGGGGACAATATGGTGTCATCCGCACCTTGACACACCAATACATGGCACACAACTCTTTCATGATCTGGGACTCAAATGCGGGCCCTTGATCTGACAGCAAGCGCTCAGGGCTCTCGTACCTCTTGATCACCTCTTCCCAAATGACCTTTGCTGCAGTTTCAGCCATCTGATCTCTCGTTGGTACTGTGAAAGCAAAACTGGAGAAGAGATCAATAGCAGTTAACAAATATGAGTAGGGGTCCCCTAGCTGACCCAGCGACATGAATTCCACAGCCAGAACTCCCCTGGGGTAACTGGTGTTAATTGCCCTGAGGGGCAGAGGCTCACCTTTTCCTCGACACCCCGTCAGGCAGTCTCTGCACTCTCGCTGCCACTGCTCAATGTCTTTTCGCAGCCCCAGCCAATGGACACGCTCTTGCAGGGCCTACACCATCTGTCATCCTTGAGCATGCTCCAGGGCTGCATGATACTCTTGCCACACTCATCTTTGTTCATTTTCCCCTATCAGGGAACGATTTTGGAGCACTCCCTGGGTCACCTGCAGGTCCTTCTGGTCTTCCAGCAAGCACTGACCTGCCCCAGACAAGGCCCTTCAATCCTCCAAAGTGGGCTAGGCTCCGGACAACACCCACTCCTGTACCTGGGCCACGTTGGTGTCCTTCAAATTCAAATTCAAATTTATTTATATAGCGCTCTTAACAACAGTCATTGTCACAAAGCACTTTACATATAACCGGCCTAAACCCCCCAACAAGCAAGCCTGAGGCGACAGTGGCAAGGAAAAACTCCCTCTAATAGGAAGAAACCTTGAGAGGAACCAAGACTCGGAGGGGGACCCCATCCTCCTCTGGGCGACCGGGTGCACGAACATTTAATGTACAACAAGCAATAGTTCAAGATGAGTTGTTAGTTATTTAAAGAAGCAAAGATACAAAAATAGTCCAAGGGATATTTCGAATCCCGGGTTGTTGATGGGCCACTTGCAGGACCCTCTCAGCAACATTAAGCTGAAATTAGTTCAGTATTGTGCTGCTAAGTCAGTAGACGTCCATAGGGTCCAATCCCAGTTGGTTTCATGATGACGTCCCCATGGAGTCCTGGTGCGGGTTCAGTGGGTCAGGATCAGCTCGGGAGGGTTGACAAGGTCAAGCGTCAGCTCAGGACGTCTCCGGGACTCCTGGTGAGTTCGGTTGATCAGCGTCAGCTTGGTAGGGTCGAGATGGTCAGTGTCAGCTCGGGGCATCTCCAAAGAGTCCCGGTGAGGGTTCGGTCAGCCAAGCGCCATCCCAGGATCAGCTCGGGAACAACTCGGAAAAAGAAGAGGAGAGAGGAGAAAGTTAAGTGCCCTAACCTAACCTCCGGCAATGCTAGAGTAACTATGGCAGCCTAGCTAAGAAGGGAGAGCTGGAAGGTAACACAGACATGAGGGCTTCCAGGGGTCTCGGCATCACACCAAACCACCGTCTGCAAACTTGAGCGATCAGCAGAGTGGTAGGATGACAGCACCAATCCCCCCTTTCACCTTTAATCTCAAATGACCATGAACCCCCAGATCTCGCCTTTAACTAAGAAAAAGGGATTTTAATAACCAAAAGACTGACTAAACAAGTAAGTCTTAAGCCTTGACTTAAAAGCAGAGATTGTTTCTGAGCTCCGAACACTAACGGGTAGTTTATTCCACAATTGTGGCGCTTTATGAGCAAATGCTCTTCCCCCCACAGTAACGTTTTTTATTCTAGGTATTACTAAAAGATCTGCGTCTTGCGATCTAAGCGTACGCGCCGGATTGTAAGTGCAAATGAGGTCACTCACATACTGCGGTGCAAGACCATTTAGAGCTTTATAGGTCAAGAGAAGTACTTTATAGTCGACACGAAATTTTACTGGTAGCCAGTGGAGTGAGGATAGAATTGGGGTGATATGATCATATTTTTTTGTTTTAGTGAGGACTCTGGCTGCTGCATTCTGAACTAGCTGGAGTTTATTTAACAACCTATTTGGACAACCAGAGAATAAGACATTACAGTAATCGAGTCTTGAGGTAATAAATGCATGAACTAGTTTCTCTGCATCTTGAAAGGATAGCACGTTTCTTAGTTTAGCAATATTACGGAGTTGAAAGAAGGAGGTGCGACTAATGTTAGAAGCATGTACATCAAATGAAAGATTGGAGTCTAAAGTAACACCAAGGTTTTTAGCAACATTACTTGGTACAATGGATAATCCATCAAGACTGACCGTGATGTCAGATAGCTGACTTCTGGTGGCGTTAGTGCCAGTAAGAAGGACCTCAGTCTTGTCCAGATTTAGCTGGAGGAAGTTGTCCGACATCCACTTTTTTATGTCACATAAGCATTTTTCCATTTTCTGAAATTGCTGTCTGTCTTCTGGTTTAGCCGATATATATAACTGTGTATCGTCTGCAAAACAGTGGAAACTAATTCCATGCTTACGAATGACTGAGCCTAAAGGTAGCATGTACAGCGAGAACAGCAAGGGACCTAAAACTGATCCTTGTGGTACTCCATATTTCACCCTGACGTGCTCAGAGGAATCACCATTTACATCCACATACTGATAGCGGTCTAAAAGGTAGGATCTGAACCAAGAGAGGGCCACTCCCCTGATACCAACAACATGTTCAAGTCTGTCTAGGAGAATGGCATGATCAACAGTATCAAAAGCAGCACTAAGATCAAGCAGCAATAGGAGCGAGGCATAGCCCTGATCAGCAGATAAGAGAAGATCATTCACTACCTTCAGCAGAGCAGTCTCTGTGCTGTGGTTGGCTCTAAACCCAGACTGAAACATTTCATAAATATGGTTTTCCTGCAAGAACGAGGTTAGCTGACTGGCAACAACTTTTTCTATTATTTTGGAGATAAATGGGAGATTAGATATTGGTCTATAGTTTAACATTACCAGGGGATCCAGGTTGGGCTTCTTCAGCAAAGGTTTAATCACTGCTAATTTAAGAGATTTGGGTAAATAACCAATGCTAATAGAGGAGTTAACTATTGCTAGTAGAGGTTTAATCACTACTGGAATCATCTCTTTGAGTAGCCTTGTTGGAACAGGATCTAACATGCAAGTAGATGAATTTGAGGAAAGGATTAAAGACGTTAGATCTGACTGGTCAACCGGAGTAAATGATTCAAATAAGATGGCTGCAGTATTAGTACTTGCCTTGTCAAGGCCAGCCACTGTAGTTACTTGAGATTTTAGAATATTCTGTCTAATTGAACAAATTTTTTGGTCAAAAAAGTTCATAAATTCGCCACTAGAAAACAATGTTGGTACAGTTTGAGTAGTAGTCTGGCTATTAGTCAGCTTGGATACCATGTTAAATAGAAACCTAGGATTATTTTTGTTATTTTCAATTAGCAATGATAGGTATTCTGATTTCGCAGTTCTAAGAGCCTTTTTATAGCTTCCCATAGCGTCTTTCCATGCTAGTTCAAAGACCACTAATCTAGTTTGCCGCCACTTACGTTCTAATTTTCGTGTCCCTTGTTTTAGGCTACGTAGGTGGTCATTATACCAAGGGGATGTTTTGTTTTCTCTGACCTTTTTAATTTTTAACGGCGCAATTTTATCTAAGGTGGAACGAAGCGTAGAAGTTAGATAGTCCGTATTACTCTCAAGTTCAGCAAGATTAGACATTTCCACTGTCAGGAACGACAGATCGGGGAGATTATCAATAAAGTTACTAGCTGTATCTGAAGTGATTGTACGCTTGGAGCAGAAGCGAGTTGTAGTATTTGTGTTTTGACTAAAGTGAAAATCAAATGTAATGAGATGGTGGTCAGAAATAATACTCGTCTGGGGCAGTACAGTTACATTATCTACATTAAGACCAAACGATAGGATTAAATCAAGGGTATGACCGCAGTTGTGAGTGGGCCCAGTTACATTCTGAACAATGCCCATGGAATCTAGTAAATTAGTAAAAGCTGCTGTCAGAGGATCTTGTTCATTATCTACATGAATGTTAAAGTCTCCCACAATTATTGCTCTTTCAGTTGAAATAACCAGGTCTGACAGAAATTCTGAAAATTCAGTTAGGAATTCAGAATAAGGACCTGGTGGACGGTAAATCGTAATGAGAGGGAGCGACAAAAAGTTAGGTTTTGCAGATATGTCTGCAATTCTAAGGAATAATAATTCGAATGATTTAAATGTAAATTTAGGTCCTGACCTCTGTGTTATTGAAAGAGATCTTTCGTAGATCGTTGCAACACCTCCCCCTTTACCACTGAGTCGGGGTTTATGCTCATAACTATATCCTGGAGGCGTCGCATCATTTAAGGCTAAATACTCGTTGGGTCTTACCCATGTCTCAGTTAAACAGAGCGCGTTTAGGACGTGGTCTGAAATCATTTCACTAATAATAAGTGCCTTAGTAGTTAATGATCAGTTATCTACAAAACCTATGCTATTTTCAGAGCACCACTTTGACAGCCAGCAGTTCAGCGACCAGAGCCTGCTGTAGGTCTCGGAGCTACGTCTAGCTGGGAGGGGGCCAGAGAGAATTACTGCCTGCGACATTGTTTTGGCTAGCTCACACACCTCTTTAAAATTACTTTTGGTTACTTCAGACTGTCTGAGCTTGACGTCGTTGGTGCCGACATGGACGACTATCTTGGAATATCTACGTCTATTACTGGCCAGCACCTTAAGATTGGCCCTGATGTCCGGCGCTCTGGCTCCCGGTAAACAATTTACCTCGACTGCTGGTGCCGCTAAGGGTCTAGCTATTTTCACGTGCCGTAGAATAGAATCACCTATCACCAGAGCACTTTCAACAGGCGTCTCAGCGGGTGTTTCACTGAGCGGGGTAAACCTGTTCGACACGCTGACAGATGGAGAGTGGTGCTCGGGAGTAGCCTTTGCCGAAGCTCGGGCTCTCCGTCTATGTCGCCGAACCGCCACCCATTGGTTCTGCTGCGGGAACCCTAATGCCGGAGTTTTTGGGCCTGAAGGCTCTAAATCTGAACCTGAAGCCTCCAGACTCCCTGACTGCGAACCTGCAGCTAAAAGGCTACCTGGCGACTGTGCTAACATCTGGAGGCGCGTCTCTAGTTCTATGATCTTCTCCGTCAGAGCTTCTACCATCTTACACCTTTTACAGATAAAGTTATCACTACTTAACCTATCACTGCTGACGGAGGAGCTAAGGCTAAACATTCTACACTCACTACAGAAAACAACATCACCGTTAGGCATCTTATCTAAAAGAACAGATATCACTTACGTTGTTATTAGTTGAGCAGGATCGCTGAGAAGTTGCCGTCGGTTTTTGCGTCTCAGTCCCGCTGCGGTTGGAGATAAACTATATTTTAGGTTTTAGCCGCTAGTTATATTACTTAAATCGCTTAGCGTAAGGAAAGGTATAAAAAGAAAATTAAGGTTAAGACGCTGTGCGTTTTGGGCGGAGGAAGCCCTATATGCTTGGCGGTTCCTCGCGAAAAAAAAAATTAAATGACACGCCAAGCAGTGTCTAATCAGTCGTTAGTCCTTTTATATAAAAAGTTCGTAGTAAGAAATTGACAGAATATATACAATTTGAGTATAAAAAGGAGTGAAAGACTCCGAGTTGCACCGGCAAGAGACGCCGACTTGCACCGGCAAAAGCAGGAAGTGACGTGACGTGACGCAAGAACCGAGAACAGCCTCTCCTGACCCTGCCATTCTGCCCACTCCTTGCCTGGCTTGTGACGCAGCTCAAAGTCATACAACGCTAACTGGCCGGCTCAACGCTGTTCCACCACCCCCAGCTTGGCGGTCTTGAGGTGCAGGAGAGGGCGATGATCAGTTTAAACATCAAACTTTGCTCCCCACAGGTAATCCTTGAATTTCTCAACCACATCCCACTTCAATGCCAGTAACTCTAGCTTTTTTTTTTTGGCCCACCACCACCACCCTCTTCTAAAGGAGAACTTTATTCATTTATTTCTTCTGTTAATTTTATATCCTTCATTTAGTTTTTTACAGTATTTAACTTAGATCTGATGGGGAGAGAGGGAAGGGAGAAAGACAAAGAAGAGCGAGAGAAATAGAAGAGAAACACAGTGCAGAAAGAGATAGAGAAAGGATAGGAAAGGAAGAGAAAATTTCATGGGGCAGCTGCTGCATCTGTAGTGTAGAATAACGTTGCACCAACTTCTGCATTTGAAAAACAAAATCCAAACACACACAAAAAACACACAAACCACTGGCAACACTGTGGTAACATGACAGAAGTCTGCCTGGAATCCTAAGTTGTTTATGTGTGTGTGCTCAAGTATGCAAAGGTATGTGTGTTTGTCTATATCTGTGTGTATACATGCATGTAAGTACATGTGTATTGATGCGTGTGTATGAGTACCTGTATGTCAACCCACACGCGCATATGAATATATGTATGTGCGCACGCATGTGTTTCTGTCTGTGTGTGCATGTCTGTCATGAAGTGATTTATAATGATGATGGAAGGCCACAACAATCAATGCCAGACTATTGTCCAAGGAAGACACAGAGAGCCACGTAGTTCACCGGGACCCAGCTATCCCATCAGTGGCCAAGGAACCCAGGCCCAGGCTAGGGGCCAACCACGCGGGCATGGACCGAACATGAGATCCACGGCCCTGAAAGCCCAGGAGCCACCCGCCCACCAGACAGGAGCCCCACAGGCCCTAGGGAGGCCCATGCCACCCCCAGCCACACTCCCCCCAGGGGGCAGACCAACAATGGCCGGACACCCTGGGAGCCACCAGGTGCCCTAGGCCCCATGGGGAAGTATGCCATGGAGAGTATTGGGGAAGGAGGAGCTACCCCCTGCACCCCCTCTACACTCCAACCAACCAGAAACCCGCCCCCTCACTCACTCGCGCACATGCGCACACGCACATGCACACACACGTACACACATGCACACCCACCCACCCACATCTCCAAGGATCAGCCACAGATGCACTGGATAGTGTCCAGTGAGTGGCCCCAGACAACGTTACCCACCCTCCCAGGCCGTAAGCGAGCGGCCACCCCGTCTGAGATCAGCAGCACCCCAGGGATGCAGCCAACCTCGCCCCCAGGTCCATCAGCCAGCCCCCACTGCCCCTGGCAGGGTGCAGGTTTTTTTTCCCCCATTCTTTTCTTTTCTCTTTCTTTTTTAAATATAGCCCCCCCCACCTCAAGTGTTGGGTGTGAAAATGTGTATGAAACTAAAGTGCAATTAAAAATTTTGGGGGGGGGGTCATATGTGGGGTGGAACTGCCAACGGTGGTGGAACCCTCAAAGGCGGCGGGCCACCCCACTTCTCCCCCAAATCCTAAATGTCTAAAGTGTATTTAAAATAAAGGGGAAGGGAGCTATGATGCCCATTCATCCTCCAAGGCCCTACCAGTATGTTGTTGAGATATGATGCGTTATGAGTGCAATGACTGAAGTGCAGTTAAGAAAAGAAAAAAAAAAGTTGGGGAGTGAGTGTGTGTAGGTTGTGATGTTGGTGGTTGGGGGGCGGGGCAGGGCACCCAAGAATGATTAAATTAAATAAATTAGGCATCCCTACTCCCTGCGGCAGAGCGGCAGACACTGAGCGACGCATGCCCAGAAGCACAGGGGGCACCACAGATCCCCAAGAGCAGTGTCCACACAACTCCAGGGCGGGGGGCTGGGGCCTTGACCGCAAGCGACCCCATTGATGTGCCAAGCGCATGGACTCATACACACACCCAGCACACACACACCCACAACCATCCCTGCCCACATCCACCGGCACTCCCCAAGGAGCTCAGGTGCACCGGAGGCCCAGGCCACCAGCCGAAAGCTGCCCAGCCCCCAGGAAGGGCACACCCGGTGGGGTGCACACCCCCCAGGACAGGCAAGATGTCCGCCCAGGAAGCAAGCCACCGCCAGGCACCAGGGCGCAGACCCCGCATTCCAGCCCACACCAGCGAGGCCCTGCCACCAAGCCAGGACCAGTTCCCAACACCAAAGGCTACCAGCAGCCCCTGCCCACATCCGCCAGCCACCCACCGTGGTCCCCCGGCTCCAACCGACCCAGACCAACCCACAGCCAGCCCTCACCAACAACCTAAGCCCCCCAGCCCCCCGGGGCCACCGGAGATCCCATGGCCACCAAGCTCCCCGGCCCTCTAAGGGCCACATGGGTTGGCAAATTGTGACCCATCACCCCCACTATGTAATGAAATCAATCACTGGGGACCAGAGGGAATGGAAGCTATGCAATTGATTCCTAGAGGAGGCAGACATTCTCTCCATGCTAATGTAGTCCAACAGGAGACTCCTGTAATGATTAATAGTCAAATCATTTTTTGATTTCCAATTTACGAGAATAGTTTTCTTGGTAATACCGATAGCAGTGAGAATCATATGTGCTGAATTCCCCTCCAAATCAATATCGTTTAAGTTGCCTAGCATGCATAGCTTTGGGGAAGCTGGAACATTATTCCCTAAACATTTTGAACTGGTTTCTTACTCATGGATTAGGGCTAGTCTTGGACTAAGCTGTAGTACCAATTGAGATTTACCATTCAAACTCAAAACTAGTCTAGGATTAGGCTTAATCCTCGACTGGGAAATTGGCCCATTAAGTCTTCGCATACCCCCTGCCAAAACTTCTGAACGGTTGTGCATTCCCACATGGCATGCATATAGTTGTCTGGTGCATTACCTGTGCAATGAGAGCAGATGTTAGAGTCTGTGAGACCCATCCTGAACATCCTTTGTCCCGTGTAATGTGTTGTATGTGAGGAATTGCTATTTTTTTATTATTCTGAAAGTGTTTAACCATATTTGTGCCCAGATATTCTGGTCTAGTTTAGTAGATAAATCTATTTCCCATTTTGATGTTGGAAGGGAGATTGAATCATCCATATTTAACAATAATCTATATATCTTTTAGAGTAATTTAAGGGTGGAAAAATTCATAAATTCAGTCACCCTTGCGGGTAATTGTAGATTCAATTCGTTATGTATGTATGTATTTAGTTTGTATTATGGATTTGAGCTGTTGATATTCTAGAAATTTATTACTATGAATACTTTACTGTGATATTAGATTTTGGAATGGGATAAAATTTCCACCTCAAATAATATGTTCTAGATACCTTATGCCTTTGTCTTTCCATAATGTGAAATTTATCATTTTTTTATTTAGTAGGATGTCAGGATTGTTCCAGATGGGTGTACAGTTGCATGGGATAAGTGAAGACTTTGTTATTTTGAGAAATTCCCACCAGACTCTCAGAGAGGTACTGAGCTAGTAACTCTAGCTTGAAAGCACTGTAGTTTTGATCGTTCTTCTCTGTGTCATGCAATCTCTGGCTGCCATATGCAACAACCCTCTCCTGCCCTCCCTGGACCTGGGTCAACACTGGTCCCAGCCCTTGAAGGCTTGCGTCTGTGTACAGACAAAACGGCAGGGCGTAATCGGCATAGGCCAACACTGGGGCCTCTACCAAGGCCTTCTTCAACCCCTCAAATGCTTGCTGACACTCCATTGTCCAGGTCACCTTCTGGTGGGAGGCTGCCCCCACTCCTCGCAGTAAGCCATGGAGGTCTGCAGCCTTTTTTGCAAACCCCGGTATGAACCGCCAGTAATATCCTACAAAGTCCAAGAAGGACCGGACCTCCCTCACGGTCATGGGCTGGGGCCAGTTCTAGACCACCTCGGTCTTCTCTGGATCGGTGGTCACCCGCTTTTGACTAACAATATGGCCCAGGTAGCGGACTGCCTGCTGGAACAATCGGCACTTCTCCGGCTGTAATTTTAACCCATGGGCCTCCAGCCATTGGAACACGCTCTCCAGATGTTGCACATGGGACCTGAAGTCAGAGGAGTACACAATTACATTGTCCAGATAAATAAGCATATAATCATGGACTTGCACACCTAAACATCTCTCCAGTAGCCTCTAGCTAGATCTAAGGTGGAACACCAGGTGGTTCTCTTCAGCCTGGTCAGTGATTCCTCAATACGTGGGAGTGGGTATGCATCCTTGTTGGTCATTGTGTTTAGCTTTTGGTAGTCCACGCAGAATCTCCAAGAGCCATCTTTCTTTTTTACTAGAACTACAGGGGCAGCCCAGGGACTAGAGCTCTCCTTCACCACTCCTCCCTCGAGCATTGACTTCAGCAGCTCCCTCAGTTCTGGATAGAGGCTTGGTGGAACCAGTCGATACCGTTCTTGAATCAGGGCAGCCGTGCCAGTGGGGATATGATGGTGCACAACATCCATTCTCCCGTAATCCTCCTCGTCCCGAGTAAACACCCCTCACCACTGCTTGAGCAACTCACGCAACTGCCGCTCTTCCTCAATGGTCACCCCCTCCCCTTTCTCTGCCAGCCCACTTAGCTGTTCTGGGAGGGCCCCAGTCACAGGTCACACCTCCACCTCCACTACTCCCTTGTGAGGGGGCGAACCACCAATTCCTTTTGGGGCTGTACACAGTCTGACTTGATCCTTTCCACACAGGCCAGGGGACATCAAGGGGGGAGTGCAAATTGCACACCTGGAGAGGTACTTTTCCCCCTTTAACACAGGCTATGGGCCAGCCCATGCACCACTCCTGCTGTCCCCCTCTGTAGTCCTCCACGAGCACTTGCTCCCCATCTTGCAGCTGACCCTGGGGCATGTCCACCCAGATCACTTCCTCCATAACAGGACTCAACACTCTGGGCCGTTCAGTTTTTAGGCAGGCCATCTGTTCACATGGTGCCCGCTGCACCACTGCCTTGAGGCGCAGGCAGACTGAAAAGGCCTGGTCCCATGCTTGCTGGTCAACCCTAGGGAGGGCGGTACAAAAAAGAGACACATATGAATTGCCCTGTGCCTTCAGCACCTCCCAGCAGCATCTGATCACATTCATGCCTAAAATCCCATATGAGGCCAGCAGGTGCTCATTTGCCACTATCACCACCACTCGCTGGGGAATCTCCACCCCAGTGACAGTGAAGTCCAGCACCACGCAGCCCACATATGGGAGGGACAGCCCATTCACCACCTTCAGGGTTAACCATGGAATCTCCATGGCATCCTTAACCCTGGCACCCCCAATGCGAGTGAACAGGTTGTGACTGAGAAGGGTTACCTGTGAGCCAGTATCCAAAATACATGGGACCGGCCTCCCTGCTTGTCCCACTGCAGGCCTCCAGGCCTCAAGGCCCTCTGATTTTGTTGACATGACAGGGTGGCACATGGACAGCTGTTCATTCAGGCTCCTTCTGCTCTACCTGCAACTCAACCACTAAAGCCTTTCTCAACCCCCTCACCTGCTCACACAGCTCCTGGCACACTTCCTCCTGCAAGGACCACTGCAGAGCTTTCAGATCCAATGTGGGCCAAGTTGGGGGTTCTGGAGCTGTCACCAGTTGAGGAGCACTGGTGTGCCTGGTCTCCACACTCCTGGGCCTTCTCATGAGGCCACTCTCTTGCTCGACCTCTTGGGCCTCCTTGCATGCCTCTGCGAAGAACAAGCGACTCGCTTGCCGGATCAGCCTCTGTAGTTCCTGTTTCATGGGGCCACTATGGAGACCATCTACCAGTTAGCTTCTCAGGGCGGCATCATCATCTTCCCCCTTGCTTGCGGCCTCTTTCTGGCACCATCTGTAATGACAGGAGACGAAGCCATCTGTAATGACAGGAGACGAAGGATGAACGACCCCACCTGCTCTCCGGGCTGCTGTTGACATGTAAAAAAGGCAGCCCTCAACCTAGCCAGCCCAGTATCCTCCCCATGAATCCCTTCCAAAAATCCCAGTATTTTGGCTGCGGTATCTCTCTGCTCGCTAGCCAACAACTCAACTTCCCGCCTAGCATCCCCCTCCAATGCGCTAAGCACAAAGTCTACCTGTTGTATCACTGAAAGTGCCTGGGCCCGGATAGCAACCTCAATGTGCTGCCGCCACTCCTTAAACTTTTCCCTGGCTGAACCATCGAACGTTGCCAACCATGCCCCTCCCATGAACCAGGGAAACCACCCAGAAGAGGCTGCTCTCCCTACTGGAGCTCCTTCCATCACTGTGCCCAAAGAGATCCGGCCGACTATGCCAATTTAAAATGGTGTGGTGGCCCAGGGTAAGAGACCTCAACCGTCCGTAATTATTTTTATTTGTTGGCAAGTTTTGTTTTGCTACCCTTTTAGGATATCTTGGAGCACCAGTGACAGAGAGGAGACACACACCCGTAATCGTTTTTCTTTCAGATTTATTAAACAGTTAGACAATGAATTACCACTTTTTCTTAGTCTTACTGGTAGCCCTTCCTGGTTCTGATCCCCTCCCACAACACCCAGTGGTTGTTCACAGCACAGCACTTTCACAGCAATTCACACAAGTTCCAACGCTCTGTAGCAAAGATACATCTTCCACTCTCAAGATATTATTCACAACCCATAACCGACTTATACACACAGCATGCACTAAAATTAATACAAGGGGGAAAGGGGAACAAAAAGGGAAGACCACACACCACAAGACACAAAAAGGAAAGCACCACCAACATTAATAAACTAACAAAATTAAGGCAGAACAAATAATAAAGAAAGATAAACAAAACTTACAACAACAAATCAAAAATAAATAAAAAGAAAACCTCAGGCAGCCCCCTGATGTCCCACCATGCTTGTGTCTCTGTCCTTGGGAGAGCATGTCCGAAATTAACGGTGCTGACATTTCCCTCGTTGCACAAATACATGACACCATCACCATGACAACCATGGTGATGGTCGGGACACGACATAATCTTGTCGGCTCAACCACCGTTCTCAAAGGAACACGGTGCAGCGTTTACATGAAATTGTAACAAACGCTGAAATGTGTGGGGTGTGTCCAGCAGCAACTTATTTGCATTTAGGAATACTAATAAGAAATGATTGAAAAGGACTGAAATAGAGGAGTAAAAAGCAGGCGAAAATGCCTAATCTGAGTGGTTTCAGCAAACTACTTCAGCGACATGTTCAGTGCAGCTCATAGACCTATTTTAACTTGTTGAAAAAAATTATAATATAATTATTTTTGAAGGTAAATCTGAGATGTTTTCAACACATTTCCTGATTCTTTCAAACATAACAAGGAAGTGAGTTCACTAATGTATGGCTTAACATTCTATGGGAAACAACAATGATTGGTCAAAAATTGCAGAAGAGTTGCAGTAATTACTCAAAATTGCAAGGTCGCAATGAATTTGCAGGGACTGACTAAATTTGCATTAGCAGTTGCGATCACAACATCGCAAAATCCTGGAGGGATTGAACAATACTCACTGCAGCATGTAGCATGAGAAAAGAGAAGCTAAATTACATTCCATACATTATATTACATACCATTTGTGAGGAAATATAATAACTTTTATTATACTTTTAATTTTTATGAACTTTTATTTTATTTGAATAATTTATCAAAATGAGAAAATGTAAAGGGGACAAACTTTTAGAGTGGAATTAATAGGTGACTCTGAGCAAGACCAGATTCCCCCAGCTGAAAGACAGGCATAATTAAGAATTAATTAGACAGGAAAGAGGTGCATATTCCAATTCAGAGCTTTAGTCTGATTTAAGGTGAGCTCTGAACGTTGATCTGGTGTGTTTAGTATATTAGATACTGCCAGAACTGGAATCAAGATCTGTTAATCCATGGGGTCAAGTGTTTGGAAGGTTACTTTTAAAATGTATTCCAAAGTCAAAGTCAAACTTTGTCATCTCTGCTATATACCGTACAAATATACAGAGAGGCGAGACAACATCCAGCTTTAACAGTAAAAGAACAAAGTACATGGAACAAAAAAACAAATAAGGCACATAGTATAGGCAATATATAAATAGAACATGAAATATTCACTTATTGTTAAGAGGCAATTAAGATGCCGTATTCAACCTATAGTTCTGGTATTGGAATTGTCTTTTACACTGAATGTGTATAAGATCTGTAACTCTACAAAATACATGCCTTAAAATGTCATCTGTGTCATGGTGTGGTTTGGCGGAAGGAGGTAAGGACACTGTTGCAGGCGTCAAAAAAGGGGTTTATTGGGAAAAACAGGCAGGGCAAAACACAGACAAACTAAACAGGAACGAAAGTATCAAAACAAAGACGGATCCGTGCTCCCAGCTTACTGAATGTGGTGGGGGAAATCCTCCATGGGAAAGCAGAAAGAGCAAACTAAGTCCCACGAGGCGAAAACAGAAACAACCCAGGCACGGGAGCACCTTGGCAGCCTGACCAGATGTGGCTTGCTGGGAGACACAAGCCTGGGGGAAAACACAAGAAAAACGGGTGAAAGACAAATACTCAAAAACAGGAACAAAGCCAACGTAATCCAAAACCACACATATCATGAGAAGCACGGATTGAACTGGGTTAAAAAAAGCCACACAACTGAACAAACGAGTGCTTGCACCAATCCCAAAATGAAGGCAAACGAGACGCAGGTGAAAGTTATAATAAGCGAGGGTGTGCTCTATACAGACACTAGCCTACTAGGAGGGGAGCATGTAGTGCAGACAACATATATGGAAGTGGGGTGTGCTCCAAACAGAGAGTGAACTACTCATGAGGGCACGCAGTGCAGACACAGAAACCCAGAAGTGGGGAGCAAACTAATGGGGGGAAGCTAAGGCTAACCAAAGACACAAGGTGGACTAGAAACAACAGGAACGGCACCGAAAGTGCAACCAGAGAACAGAACTAAACAGAGAAACCGCTTTACCGGGTCCGAGGGAGCATTGTCCGGCCAAAGTCCAGAGGAGTCGTGACAATCTGTAACATATTCCGATAGATTACTCAATGTGAGTAACATATTCAGAATACGTTGGATTACTTCCACATTGTCTTGCTATTTACAACTGTATGAATGTGGCAATCACACACTTCACATTGTAGCCTCATTCTTCTTTTAACCCTTACAGAATTTGAGGCATTTACAACCATTATTTTTAGCCTTATTATAGTGTGTAGAAGTTAGCCATACATGGCCTCATGTCGTTATGTTCAGTATGTCCTGCACTATTCAGATTTGTCATAATTTGATGTGTAAATGTGGACACAGTCTTGAAATTAGCCCATTTCTGATGAAAACCTGCACCCATGGGTTTTTTTGTTAGCTTTATGTAGTATAAAAGTCCTGAAACTGTAGATATAACTTTACAACTTTTAACTTTTCTTTCTACACTTTAAAGTGTATATTATATATTCTATTTATTCTATGTACCTTATTTGTTCTTTGTTCTTTGCACTGTTAAAACTAGAGCCATGTCGTCTGGTGTCTCTGTATACTTGTACAGTATGTCATATTGTGAGCACAGCACAGCACACAGTGCACCACAATGAAATGTGACCTCTGCATTTAACCCATCCGTGAAGGAGCAGCGGGAAGCTAACAAGCGGCCAGGGAGCAGTTCTTGGGGACAGTACCTTGCTCATGAGTATCTCAGTGGTAACATTACCAGCCCTGGATTTGAACCTGCGACCTTCTGACCACGGGACGAACACCCTATTGTTATGCCACCAGCTGTATATAATCAGAGATGACAGTATAGTTTACTTTGACTTTGACAAACAGTAAGAACAGTGTCTGTTTTATTGACTTGCAGAGTTGTTATTATGCAGAAACATTCTATGGCTTAGTACTGTGAGGAAAATAAGGTCAGTGCCAGGTGGAAACATTCTTTATCCATTTGGAGTCCATCTGGATATAGAATAAATTTTCTATATTTAATTTTTTTTTAAATATTCTCTAACATTAAAAATTAGAAAATAAATATTGTCTGATTAATTGAAAAAAAAGAGGAAATACTGAATTTTTGCACATTTTGAGACTTTCTGGGAGAGAACTACATTTCCCACAGTTCCCCGCATGCCACATTAGTGCAATGAATCCGCGTCCTGAAATAAACACTGAAAATATCAAGCAAATAGCTGTATTATGAGTAGAATGCTGGTTGTTGTTGTTATTTGTCACTTAAGATATAAGCTTTGTCTGTAATAACAGGCAAGCTTTGACTGAACACAAGCATTTTACTGATTGTTGGATGTCCATGTGACAGTTGTGCGTGCCCACAAACACAGCACATGCGTTTACATCACAAAAAATGTTGTTTGTGCATTTTTATGCAATTACTTCAGTTTTTGTGCATGGAATTACTCACAAATAATTTCACACACAAGGGAATCAAAATAATGTCTATAAAGTTCAAAATCATGTGGCTCTGACGGTATGTTTGTGGTTTCTGTTAAAGGGATTCTGAGTTATTAATAACTATCGAAAATTGTGTTTGTCAACGTTGAAAGCTTGATGTGAAGTGCTGTCTGAGTTTCCAAGACTGAAATGTGTTTCTACCATGGCTCTGTTGTGCTGGCTCCAGCTCTGACTCTTCCATTGTGTGACTGTGGCAACTTACCTTAAATGGACGTTAACATTAGAATCTTTGGTTGCATATTCTGAAGGGCTTCCAGTAAGGAATGAATTTCCATAATTTAATAGAGAGAGGTTAAAAATGTGAAACAGAAAAATACTGTCATGTAATCCATTATTTTTAACAATGTAACTGTATTCCAATTACCATCTATTTAAGTTGTAACTGTAACAGAATACAGTTACCCATAATTTGTAATCTGAATAGGTACTGAATCTGTTACTCCCCAACAATGATGGGGTAATTTCTGTATACCTTTTCTACAGTGTGAGTGTCAAAAATGGACTATTATCTTACACTTGAAACTCAAATGCTTTTTAATTTAGCACAAATCTACTTAAAATGGATCATTGCTGATATAATCATTACTTAACCGAACTACGCTTTATTAACATTTTTCTAAAAGATTTGGTAAAGAACAGTCCTGTTTTAGGACTAGATAAAACAATCCCTTGACTAAGCACCTATCCCTAAGATTTGGGCAGTAGGGACATATTATAGTGACTTCACATTATCATGAGAATGTGTGTGGGGGGGTGGTCGGGGGGAGGGAGTGGGTTGAAAGCTTCAGGTGGGCACCCTCCTTCCCTGGTGTTTCGATGATGGACCCACCATACCTCCAGAGGGTTCATCAGCAATGCCTGGCGTCCCAGGTGTGCCCCCCTCTGCTTTCAACCCTTCTGAGCCATTGTTGTTACTTTGGGGCCCAGGAGTTGTATCGCCTTTTCACCCACAGCCATCGGCTTGCCTGCTCTGCTGCTTCTGAGAGGGCTTTGATGGCCTGGTGCTGGGCTTGACCCCAAACCCCAAGTTACCTAAGTAGCCTGATGGTTGACTCGCCCACGAAGCCTCTGCAGCCGAATTCTACTGGGCACAGCATCTGCCACCAGATCTGTGTACTTAAGGCTCTTGCGTTCGTAGGCCACCTCCACAGCATCCTCCTAGGGAACAGTAAGCTCTATAATGTATACAGAGCAGAGTGCGGAGGACCAGAGCACAAGATCTGGTCTGAGATTTGTTGTAGCAATCTCAGATGGAAAACAGAGCCTTTGGTTCAGATCTGCCACCAACTTTCAGTCTCGTGCCCCCCAAGCTGGCCAATGTCTGATGTTGGAGGGACTATGGCTGGCTTTTGTCCCTTCTTGGATGAACGCTCTAGCAGATACAGGATGGACTAATGGAGGTGTCCAAGAACAAGCCGGTAAGGGACTCCATTGGTCCCAGGAGAGGGACCTCCATGTAAGTTCCTCACACAGAGCACCAGAAATGTTAAGTTCCTGGCACAGGGTGTCACAGTGTCTTTAGCTTTTATTAATCAGTCTCATAAAATTACTTACATCTAAAAATATTGTGAATTTAATTAACATTAAATTTGCAATAATTGGTCTTTGTCCACCTGGTCTCCAGAACAGCTGCAAGACACTTCAGGACTTGGTTATGCCACCAGGTCTAGCGGCCCTGTGATAGACTAGTTTTGCAGCCAACCAAAATGTGCTTAATGTTTGCAGGGGATGGACAGAGGGGTCGTCTCCGTAGCATTGATTAAGGTTAGAGGAGGGCAGAATATCGTATGTAGCTTGTAAAATAAAGCTGGTGTGAAATGCTTCCATGCCCAACAACTCCCTCCAAGAGAATTTCCTCCTCTCTACTCCCTCCCATCTCATCCACTGACCTTGTTTAGCTTGTGAGACTGCTTTTGCATATCTTGCGGATTGTTGACGCACCTCTTCAATGAGCAGAGCTCGGCATTGAGCCAGAGCTGCCTTTTGCCAGGTTGGTCTACTACCTCCAAGGCCAAGGCCTCCTCTCCCCTGCTGCACAAGGCCCATGATGTCTCTGCACCTAAGGTCTGACTTTGCCTGCTGAATAGCTGCAGTTGGGGTCCACTTCTTTCCAGTCACAAGAGTAGGCACTGCCTGGGCTATGCAAGGATCACAGGATTCCATAAGTGTCATTTCCAGCCTTACTTTGGAGCACTTAAACTCTTCTACAAGGCTGGATGCCAGAAGCTCAAGAATGCCTCTTCCATACAGCCCACTGTTACTAAGGCATCTTGGGAGTCCCAGCCACTTTTTGACAAATGCACTGGTCAACCTCTCCAGCTTTTCAATCTTTGAGATTGGGACCTCATAGATGGTCAGAGGCCACATGAGCCAGGGTAATAGCCCAAACTGAAAGCACCAGAAAGCCCTCCAGAGAGTGATCCGAGCATGTCCTGAACAAGGACATGCCTTTTTAAGTTCCGCTATTACATCTGCTAATACATACCTCATATCATTACAATAACTTACACTGTAAATGTCCATGTTCTTACATGCTTTTACATACCTCATATCAGTATGATAACTTATGCTGTAAATGTCTATGTTATACATGCTGCTATTATATACCTCCTATTTGCTATGATAACTTATACTGTCTGACTGCTATATATATACCTCAACTGTGATAATCAATTATACTGGTTGCCACTTTTCATTGTCCATATCACATGCTCTACTCTGTCTGCTATGTACAATGCAGCATTTGCACTTGGCACTTTAAAGGAATCACTTCATTGCACCTGCTCTGTCTTAGCACATTTTGCAATCTCAGGTTCAAACTTGCACAGGTAACTTTATATTGCACACATAACTTATGTTCCTTATTGTATATTGTATATTATAGGTTTTATTTGTTTTTTTTTTTGTCCTGTTACCCCAACCTCCTTATTTAAGTCAGTCTCATGCTTGTAAGTTTGTATTGTATTGTGTCTATTGTTTTCCCTTGTCTATTGCACAGTTATAAGAGCGGATCAGGATACATTTCACTGCTTGTTGTACCTGTATAACTTGCACGTGACAAATAAAGAATCTTGAATCTCTCAAAGCTTCAATCTGCCTGGGAGCATGGTCTTGTTGATATGCTCAAGGCCGCCTATGGTTTCCTGCCTAAGTTGGTCCACTTGTTCTGTGTCCTTGAGGGTCGCATGATACCAATGTCTGAGGCTCTTCACTGGCTTCTCTGACACGATTGGTATGGGCTCCCTGCCAACATAAAACTGGTATTCTGACAGCCTTCCCTTGATGACTGAAATTCTCCTGGACTTGCTCGGCTTTATTTCCATCAGGGCCCACTGAATGTTTGCCTGCAGCTTGTTCAGTAGCCATTTAGCACAAGCCTTGGTTCTAGTGAGTATGGTCATATCATCCATATATGCTCTGATGGGTGGGAGACAAAGACCAGTTTTGAGCTTGGGCCTAACCCTAACCCTGAATGACACCACAGACACAGAATTCAATAAAACAGCGTTCATTGACAAACATCAATGGCAAGCAAAGTAGTCATCAACAATACAATCTGATTTCGGTTGAGTCATAGACCTAGGTGTTACATATGCATGCATGTGTGAGTGTGTGTGGAGGTGTGTCTTTGAGATGGTGTGTGTGTGTGACTGTGTGTGTCTGCCGCGAAGGTGAGGGGCGTGGTCGTGTATGGACGTGTGGATATGCCTTTGAAATGGTAAGTGTGTGATTTGCGCATGTCTGCGTCTGTGAACATGAGAGGCGTGGTTGCGTATGTACGTGCGGGGAAAAAGAGAGCTGCTTATCAGCGCTCTCGGTATTTATGGCCCAAAATTTACACACCCACTAAAGATTGGAATTGATGCGATCCTTTGTTCTCTCTCAAGAAGGGGGAGAACAAAGCAGCCAAATTTTAAGATTGGAATTCTCAAGAACAATAGTCTCTCTTGGAGGGAGATTCAAATTTACCCCACTGTATACGCAAACTTTCGCTCCACGCTTAGTTATAACATAGATCTAAAATCAACCTCTAATATTAAAGCAACATTCACCTTAGTAAAATATTCTTTAACCCAAAATCATTGACTGAAAATCACTATAAACTGACCGTGTTAGTACGTGAGAAAGAGAAGAAGAAAGTTAGGAGCTCGCATGCAAATACTTGTGCGTCCACACGAGTTAGATAAGATTAAAAATCTATGCACCACGGAGATTTCTCCGTTTAACCAGCTGACTTAAGCAGTAAGGTAACAAGGATTATACAGTTAGACTAACTAACAAGTACACTGAGAGTATTCTCATAACTTTAACTAAACATAAACACTTCCCAGATGAAACAGTCTTACTTTGAGATGAGAGCACTTCGAAGGGAGCGCGGGCCGAATCGAACGAGGTTTCAGGCGTGTTGATGAGAGTCCAGCGGTGCAGGGAGTCTGATGAGCGGAGCCTTCCGACGTCCAGGTGGGAACCTCATGAGGAGCGGCTGCCAGATCACACGTTGTATGAGCGAAGTCTGGACTGGAAACTTGGGGTGTTCCTCCTGGGGAATCTTGACGATTTTAGGAACGGAGAGAAATCTTGGAGGTCCGGCCATTCACGAATCTCTAACATCAACCACCGACTTGCAGTTGAGAACATGGCTAGCTTAAAAGGATAAAATGCCTTTGAGCTGGAGAAGTTAGTCTCGTGGCATGGGCCAATGTGCCAGACAAAGACTTTTGTTCTCCTAAAATTGACCTGCAGCTGTTTCTCTCTCTTTGTGATCTCACCTTGATAGCGAGTTCTGAGAGCGTGGAACAATGGAGTGCACTCTCTTTTAAATGTCCCTCCTTCCAGGAAGAGGAGGTCTGTGGGTTTAGGATCCTCCCCTTATGCTGTTGCAGTTGAGCGCCCCCTATATGTGTGGCATGGTACCTACAAGAGGATGCAGCTCTTGCCCGACATACTGGGGGGGCTGATGTCCAGCTGATGTTCAGGAGGATGTATTGGTGGCATATTGGGTGGAAGAGTTGTCTGTCTGCACCGCTGGTAGTCAGTGTGGTTCTTTTTGAGGTAAGCTTCGAGATCTTTCTTTTCTGTTTTGAGTTTGCCACTTTTGTCCTCTTTACAAACCTGAAGGGGTCCCTGAAGAAGTTTGATCTTGCCTGCTCTTTCCTTTTCCACCTCCTTCTCATGTTCTTGGCTCTACTCAAAGATGACAGTCTGTTCTTGATTTCTGCCTGTAGCATGTTAATTCCCTCCTTCTCCTCCTCTGGAGACTTCCTCCATTGTTTTTTCAACTGCCTTCTTTCCTTAACCAACCGTTCTATCTCCTGCTGTCTCCTGGACTTATTCGCGGTGGTTGGTGTTTTCTTCCTCTTTTCTGCAGTTCCAAAGCGGTCAGCACCATAGTTGTAAATCAGGTCTCCCATTCTTTCCAGCTTCTTAACAGCAGTTCTCCTCAGTTGTCCTAGGAGTTTGCTGATGTCTATTTTGATTGTTTCCCACTCCTTTTCTCAATAGATCTCAGCCACCTAATTTGTGGTTTTCACTCCTGAATCTTGCTCTCAATTGCTCATTGCTCTCAATTGAGGCTCATTGGGCTCTGCTATTCCTGGCTCCACCTCTTCCTCTCGAACCGGGAGGTTGATGTCTTGCAGACTTTTGGTTTGTTCCTGCTGCTGAACTTCACTTGACTGACTCGACTTTCTTTGCAAGAAGTAGCGGTCGATGCAAGGTCCCTGTTGCTCTGATGCCAAGCACTTTTTCAGAACTTGGTGTATTCTCAAACCTGCATAAAAACAGATACCTGGAATTTTCTACCACAGAGAGACAGAGACTGTAAGTGAATGGTCCTGACTGATACACAGATGTCCATTAGAATTGTAAAAAATTATTTCCCTTACTGCTGAAGTTAAGCCCAAGCATATACTGTACATTTGACACAAACATGCATATGTTAAACTCTAAGTTTTGCCCACTATAATCCTCATCTCTAAACTCCCACCCTTTTGTCTCTTATGGATAGATATTTGTTGAAATTTTACTGGACAGCATTTAGGGAGCCCTGCTTGTGACCATTGGCAGCATAATGGTTAGGGCCTTTGCCCATGGAAGGTCGCCAGTTCGAATCCCCGGACCAGTAAAGGTATCACTGAGGTTCTCATGAGCAAGCTTCCCACTACTCCTTTATGGATGAGTCAAATGCAGAGGTCACATTTTGTTGTGGTTCACTGAGTGCTGTGCTGTGGTGTGTTCACAATTTTTCTACTTTCATAGTAAGTAATACTCCTGGGTGTTATTGTGAAATATCAATGGACCTCACCAATGACTTTATGTTGACTTGTAATGCTGGTGTCATGACATGGGTGTTGGGGGAAGGAGAGGAGGACGCTGTTGCAGGCATGATAAAGGGTTTATTGAGGGACGTTGTCTGGTGAAACACAAAAGGGGAAAAATAGGGAAAAACAGAGGAACAAACACAGTCCAAAAACAGGGGCAAAAAGGCACATGAAAACAGGCACAAAGTAACAACTGAAAGATGAGGCCCATGCCCGTAGGCGTCAGGTAATGGGGAAGAACCTTCCAGAGTAACCAGAACGAGCAAGGTCCTTACGCTCGAAGACTCGGGAGGTGAACTGACAATGGTCCAGACTCGGTAGCCACCACCGCAGTCTGGCCAGATGGGGGGAAGCTCACTGGGAGTCATGAGCCTGGGGAGAAACACAAGAGAGAGGTGTGAGGATGAGGAGACAAAAGGGCAATCCAGACTGAGACATAAAACCAAACCAAAATCACATGGGTCCGAAAGTCCAACAGGGAAAGAGCACACTGGAAATAGGGAACCATACAAACACGTAATACAGCCACGTACTGTCTGAGGGATACAGACTCGGAGACACATGGGTTAAACTGACTTAAATAAGACCACAGAACTCAACAAACGAGTGCTTGCACCAATCCCAAACTCAAGGCAGAACGAGGCACAGCTGAAATCAATGATAAGCGCAGGGGTGTTCTACACAGACATTGACCTGCTAGGTAGGGAACACGCAGTGCAAACAACATACCAGGAAGTGAGTGCGCTCTAAACAGAATGTGGACTACTCAAGAGGGCATGAAGTGCAGACACAGAACCCAGAAGTGAGGAGCAAGCTAACAAGGAAGGCTAAAGCCAAAAGTGAACCCAGAGAGCAAGAGAAACAAAACAGATACTTAGCCTGGGTTCACAGCTGGGTAAAATGACTATAGAGAATCAATAGCACTTTAACAGACAACACATCACTACCTTAAAATGATATTTTATATCATTTTAAAGTAAAATATTTTATATTGTTTTATATAACTATTATCACTTCTTTATCAAATGAGCTGCACTGTTACACGTATTACTTTTTAGGCCCGGAAGGCTGAATAATGAATGATTTGGGAGTGAGAGTGTTTTGGCCCTTCGGTTATCTCTGCCTTCTCTGTCCAATCTCTTCATCTTTGTCTAATGTCCCACAGTTCATGCATCATTACAGTCCAATTTGATTACAAGAACAACAGATACTCCTGTGCCAAAACCCACAATTGCATGTGACAGAGGAATGAGTGGCTGAGAGTAAAACAAAAGCAAAACAGCCATTACGACTCAAACCTTGAAGCCTGTACAGTTTATTATTGTGGCAGGGAAAGTTTCCATTCCAACCTAATTGGTCAAAAAGTTTTGGGAAGACAGACAGGTTCCTAACAAGAAATGGACATCTGACCTTATGATCACCTTTTGGCTCAAGACAAAATATGTATTTCACTTACAGAACTCAAAACAAAATAAAATTGCAATAAATAAAAATACATTTAAATAAAATTAGAAAATAAAATCTATATTAATAACATTCACTGATTCATTCATTCATTACCTGAACCGGAGCGTATCCCAGGAGGTTACGGATGCAAGGCAGGGATCAACCCTGGGCAGGCACCAACATACAGCAGGGCACACACACTCGCATTCACACTTTACAGTGCCAATGTAGAGTCACCAATTAGCCTATATTGCATGCTTTTAGACTGTTGGAGGAAACCGGAGCACCCAGAGGAAACCGACATGAACACGGGCGAACACGGGCACACAAACTTAACACGGAAGGGCCCTACGGCCATCCCCAGGGTTCAAACCCAGGACTTTCTCACTGTGAGGTGGCAGCGCTAACCACTGTGCCACCGTGCTGCCCCTATTAATAACATTTTACAGTTTTTCTGAATTGCTAAAACACATTTCCTAAAATCTCATCTTTGTCTCAAAACACTAAACCCAAACTCTAAAATTCAAGCTACACTCACAAAACCTTTTGACTATTTTAACTTTCCTCAAAATCAAGCACTACTGTCAAAAACCACACAAAACCAGCCAATGTGCAAACTTAGCAACGATTACACACTGTCACATCTGCGCCTCCTCCCCGATGCTCGGACTCGCCAGAGTATTAATCCTGAGGTTTGACGTGTCTTGTCTGGTTGTCTTGGTGACGGGTGTCTGTCCCTTTAAGAAGTTCCCACCAGTCACTTCTGGGTTGTCCGTGTCCGTGCTGGGTGAGGCCACAGGACTTCATCCACATCACATGTTCTGCCTTGCAAGGCAACGAGGAAAGAATCCTTTAGCATGCCGAATCCAGCCCTGGCAAGATTCCACTCCTCCCCATTCCACATGCTCCATTCATTGCTTGAAGTAGATTTTCCTGTGTGTAAGGGTTTTGGTCATATACTTTCCATCTCCATGCTGAGAAAAACTCCTCAATAGGGTTTACAGGCCTTTCCAATTGCTAAAGCACAATTTTGACAACAAGCCTTATTTTTGCAAATCATTTAGCACAATTCACAAAACACCTCACCCAAAGAGCAAAACACATCACATATCCTGCAAAATGAAGCTCTGCAGTCAAAACTACATAAACACTTATCAAAACCAAACTTTTGCCCCAAATAGTAAACATTTCTTTCCCATGCCTATTTTTTTCCTCCAACCAACCAAACACCATTATGTAAAATCCAAAACATTTATCTCTTTAGGGACTGTCAGAACTGCAAATGCTGAGAACTGGACACAGAAACATGTGCAGAAATAAATTAACAAATCATTTATTTAGCTACAATTTGCAACAGAAAAACAAACATAAAATCCATATTACTGTACAATTCAACAAATTCTAAACCTTTGGAAAACAGGATGAGAAACATCTGCAAGTGAAAAAAGAAATGAACAACGAAACAAAATTATGCGCGTCATGTCGTCTCAGTGGATCTGGCCACAGCACCTCATCCACTTCACATGTGTAAAGAAAGTCAGCACTTGGTCTTAAGAACATATATCGAACATCTACTTGTTTTGGCTGCTCCCGTTAGGAGTGCCTTGCTGTCCACATTTCAAACTGGCTAAAGTTTTACATTGGATGCATTTCCTGATGCAACCTTCTGCTGTCACCAAGACTGAACAAATAAACCAACTAATTGTTTTGCCACAAAGTGATTGGCCTGCTGTGACAGTGTGGGGCTCTGATAGGTTGCGGTTCCGATGCAAATAGATTAAGTTAACGTGGTGGATTTTGTCATGGCACATGAACTGACTGGAGCTGTCATTAGCGTGACAGCAAGTTACCATAAAGGAAAACATTGTTAGCTATACAAGCTTACATTATCGCATTTAGCAAATGTTCGCACCGCAGGTCTGGAAATGATACAAATAGCATGCAAGCTTTGGAAAGTAATACCAATAATGACCAATAAGGAAACTTTTCACGACATATGCAGTCAGCTACGTTATGCAGTTTAGTTCGAAATGTTTGTGTATACAGCTAGCCATGAATTTTACCTTATGAATGTTTAATAGATTTCTTATGTCCAGACACTTCTGCAATTGTACAATGTTTCACAATGGTACACTGTGTACTGTGCTGTGGTGAGTCCACAATTACAAAATAATCACTCATTCATCATCTTCCACATAGACCAGCATGAAAGTGCTACTCTAAGCTGACACATATTTGTAAATTGAGCTTGTCTAAGGGGAGATACATAGTAAGATCACATAATGCACTCCATGCTGATCGTTCCACCATATGTTAAAAAAAAAAGCAAGCTAATTCTATACATACCCCATTTGACAGCACCAAGTTTTTTTTTGTATTTTTAGGAGGTATCGAGGTTTTCCTGCTATCAAAACATTAGGGAAACCTGTCACATACATATGCTCACAACCACATGATTTGTTTTCTTGTCAGGTAAGTGGTGCTTCTGCAATCCTTTTAACACTGTGCAATGTTTTTTTCTCTTAGAAGCATGATGCAAACAAATTGCCTTTTGTCAATAGGATGGGAGTGAAAGTCAAAATAGTCCATATGGGCCTAGCAAGTTATCCAGTATTGTTGGTGATGATATGCTTTATAAGCTCCATTTATATGCAAATATTTATGCATCTTTTCTATTAGCGTGAACAATATCACTTTATATCGATCACCTATTAGTTTTTTGATATGATGTTAATGTGAAAATGCATATGTAAATGTAATGTAATGTATATGTAAATGTAAATAATATAAAAAGTAATGGAAATTACCATGTGTTATAATTAAATCTCTTTAATGTAAGGCTTGCTGTGTTCCTGCATTTCTTTCCCCTGGTTGCTTAAAGACTTTTGAAATGTAATGTGCTGTTGCTGCTTCATGTGGAACGACAACAGTTCTGACCCTTCGAAGGTGTCATGTGGCATCTGCTAGCAGCACCAGATCCTTTAATTCCTAAATGTTGCAAGTTGGAACTGCCTTAATTGAAATTGGGAAACTTTGAACACAATGACAGTCTTACAGGCAGTACTCTGAGGAAGGAACAACATAAACTGGGTATTTGGCTCTAAAGGGCAACTGTTCTGAGAGGTCATTGTGGCACAAAATAGCAGAAAATTGTACTAATGACGATGGGAAGATGTGTAACAACTTGCCCTGCTGTGCATGGGTCTGTCAGTGTGGCTTGCTAATGAATGTAAACACTTAAAGTGAAATGGGCTCACAAGGACAAGAACTGAACATTGGATCAATAAAATTACTTGGTCCATTTAATTCCATTTTCTGTTGGATAATGGGTACATATGCATGGGTATATATATATAGCATCTCTTTCCCACTTGCGCATGTATACAAAATACAACACTGGTGTATGTGTCAGTTGTTTTTTTTTTATGTTGCCGTATGCAGACTGTGTAAAGAATAATAAATCTGTAATCAACAGGGGGCGCTAGTAGGCCAAAAGTCTGTAGACATCTCCATAAAATGCAAGGGAAACTGAGAACTTAATTTCTCTAAAGAAATAAGGTACAAAAGTTCAGACAAACACTAAATCAATACCAAATCCCAATACCAGTCATTGCTTTGTTGATTGTGGGGTATTGTGTGTGTGTGTGTGGCCATGTATTTATCGCATTGTGGGGACCTTTTGTCCCCTAAAACCACTTTTATCTTTTTTTGGGCTTTGTGGGGACATTTGAGAGGTCCCCATGAGCAGAAATGACTTTATAGAAAATGTGCTTGTTTTATTTGAGAAACTAAAAGAGGTAAAAGATGCTTTTGGTTACTGAGGTTAAGGTTAGGGTTAAGATTAGGTGTAGGTGTAAAATTATGCACTTTAGTTATTATGGGAGTCTATGGAAGGACCTCACAAAGATAGTAATACAAGACTGTGTGTGTGTGTGTGTGTGTGGTGTATGGAGGGTTGTTTTTAACACCTCCGCTGGCCACTTCTGGTATATAATTTTCATCAGGCATTTTGGAGCTGAATGAATAAACTGTGAGTTTGGTTATTTTTCCACATCTTCATTATGATTTTAAATTGCATCCTTTGGTTAAAGCAATTGTAAATATGTTTTGACGTGTTATTCTTTAAAAAGTTTAAAATATTATGCATAAATTGACCTAATGCAGATTGATTAATATAATCGCTCAGACCAGCCCATGATGAAATCGCTGTGACTGGAACTTGTGGTGAACTTTATGGTAGTCTATGTTGGTGTATGCTGGGTTTTAATCAGCAAATTGTCCACTGATTTATTCTCCTAATGTAGACACTCTTTATTACTCAATATGAATCTTATATTGGAATTATAATGCAAACATATCAACATGTTGCTTTAATGGTTAGTAATAATATTCCACAACATACTTTTATTTGACAAGACCCATTAGATTGCTGTGTACCCAGCTGCTAATTTCTTTGTTACCCATGTTCAAAAACCACAGCATCCATCTCGGATGCAAATATACAGTATCTAGCATTATATCTAACATTCATTAACTTACTTAATCAGGCACATCCATTGTGAACAACTGCTGTTTCACCTTTATAACAATGAAAAAGGAGACTTTGACTTGAGTCATATATGTCATTCCACATAGGTAGGCCCGCTAAATATGCACATGGACAATTTTAATATCAGAAGCAAATAGCTGTGTTGCTTTGTGCATAATACAGTTTTTCCAATTGCTAAAGCACAATTTTGACAACAAGGCTCATTTTTGCAAATCATTTAGCACAATTCACAAAACACCTCACCCAAAGAGCAAAACACCACATATCCTGGAAAATGAAGCTCTGCAGTCAAAACTATATAAACACTTATCAAAACCAAACTTTGCCCCAAATAGTAAACATTTCTTTCCCATGCCTATTTTTTTCCTCCAACCAACCAAACACCACTATGTAAAATCCAAAAGACTTTTATCTCTTTAGGGACTGGCAGAACTGCCACAGAAAAACAGACATAAAATCTATATTACTGTACAATTCAACAAATTCTAAACCTTTGGAAAACAGAATGAGAAACATATGCAAGTGAAAAAACAAATGAACAGTGAAACAAAATTATGCAGCATCATGTCGTCTCAGTGGATCTGGCCACAGCACCTCATACACTTATCCATCCTTGGATAGCTCCTATGTCAATTTCCCCACATGCCTCCTCCATTGCTTGTAGAAGCCCCTCACGCACATGGGGTTGATGATCATAGACCTTCCACCGCCATGCTGAAAAGAACCCTTCTATGGGGTTCAGAAATGGAGAATAAGGGGAAAGGTAAACCACTGTAAAATGTGGGTTGTTGGCAAACCAATTTTGCACCATGGCTGCACAATGAAAACTCACATTGTCTCACAATACAACATATCTGTCTCACAATCTGTCCAGAAATGTCAGGATCAACCCTGTGTTGTATGGACCAAGAATGGCATGGTGATGGAGAACTCCATGTCCTGTGATGGCAGCACACGTTGTAATGTTTCCCCCACGTACGCCAGGAACATTCACAATAGCTCTGTGACCTTTTATGTTTCTTCCCCATCTAAATCTGTGGAGTTTTATAGTTCTCACATTCTGATTGCTGAGTTAACTAATAAGCAGTCAGGTGCTTGACCAGGTAATGTTTGTTGTTAGAGCCATTTTGTGTGTATGAATGTGTGAATATTTAGATTTAATGTTTTGTAGCTGTTTGCAGTAGAAAGTAGAGAAATGTTTCTGGAACCTTCCATAACTTTCCATGTACAGTGCCAAGTAATATAATTATATCAATATGTATGCATGTTAAACGTAGTAGTATGTAACAATAGAAGTAATACAAACCTTATGTGCTGTAATCTGAAGTATGTGTAAGATGTAAGAACGTAAAAGAGTTAGTTTCACATTGAATGTGATAGAGCTGATAGCTCAGGAGCGTTACAGTTTTTTGACCGTCACGTAACGCCACGTAAAATATCTTTGTTTTTTGTTTTTTTGGTTTTTTGTCCCCCCTTTGGAGGATGACTTTGTTTATTTATTTATTTATTTATATATAAAGGGAGAAGGAGGATAGAGAGAGAGAAAAAAAACAAAAACAGATAATCTGCTTCCATACCTGCTAACAAAAAGAGAAAACAACAGAAGACACAATAGCAGAGAAATTGCAGCAACAACCTACATCTGTATGAATCACAGTAAATACTGAATGTTAAATGTTATTGAGCAGCACACATAACTAATATTACAAAATTTGTTTTGAAGTAACAACAGATCAAGACAGTGTGTGTCTGTGAGCACCTGTTTTTACACCACTGCGGATGCTTGTGTGTACACCTGTGTGCACACCTGTGTGTGTGAGCTCGCTTGTGTTCATAAAGTTCCTCCATGTAAATGTTTAATAATGTGTGTGGGGAACCACAGCCCCATCCCGCAAGGCATGAAGCAGACACAAAGGAGACCCAGGCCCCAGACATCCGGAGGCTCCCCATGGCACGGGAGTCCCAGGAGAACCACTGCAGGGACATCTGCAGTTCCCACCCAGAAAAAGGCAGAGGAGAACCCGGAGGGGGATCATCCAGCAGCCACAGTGCAGACGCCCCAGGGGGCCAGAGCGGCAGGCCCGCAGGCTCCACCGGTGCCTGGCCACTCCAGGGCAGACCAGTCCCTGGGCCCAGAGATCCAAGGGCCCCCCACCCCCCAGCCAGCAATGCCAGGAGGGCCAGACCCCGCCAAGCGACCGCCGAGAGTGAGCCAGCACCCACCCGAGCATCCAGCCCCGGAGCGAGGAACCACCAACACACCGGGAGCTGGGGGCACCTTCCACCAGCAAGGTGTAATGGCAGGGCAGGGGGGCCTGAGATGTTGAATTAGGTGGAGTCTAAGGCCTGGCCTGACACATGGACATAGACAAACAGGCGCACATATAGGCAAACATACGTTCCCACCCTCATGCACACAAGCAAATATTCATACATTCACCCCACATATAGACACACAAAAATGGACAGAGTACCCACACCCACACTCCCCATATATACTTTATACTCCTAGATCCAGGCACCACTACCCCCAGAGGGGCAATCAGTGCCAGACCCTGGAGCTGAACCCCTTTCACTCTGGCGTGGAGACAGGAAGACCACCCCGGTCCCCGCAACAGCAGAGAAGACCACCAGTCCAGACCCTGTCCGGACAGCCAGCTCATCCTCACAGCTCCTGGCCCTGGACAGTGAACAGAGAACAGGGGTGTGAGAAGACCCCATGCCTCACCCCACCTGCTCGAATGTAGTGCTGGTGTGTGTTGTTCTACAGTGCTTTAAAACATGGGAGGGGCAAGACACCAACCACCCTCTGCTAGCTCGTGTCAGCTCGGCCCCTCCCAAGAGCCCTCAATATCTATGTGCAAATTAAAATTGAGAAGTGGGCACCAGCAGCAGAGGTAAGGCTGAATGAACAGACTACCCTCTGGATGCCATTCAATGTGCCCACCCCCAAGCCCTAAATGTATGCGTCATGTGACAGTAAGTAATGAGAGTGTCTAAGTTGTGGTGTATGATTGAGATGCAGGTGGTCATGAGGAGACAGAGGAGGAATACCTCCCCTGCATCCCAGCGATGCACCCGCACCTCAAAGTCCTACCTGTATGTTGGTGTGATGGAGGAGGAGGGGGAAGCACTAGGAATGGGGAGGAAAGAAACGGAGGGGACAAGGTTTCCCCCTTTGGAGCCAGCCCCCCCGCTGACCCCCATAGGCACCCCTGTTGCCCAGGCCCATCCCGACCAGGGCCCATGGCCACGGCACCACTGGCCCCCGCAGAGCCCAGGGCAGCCCGGGTATCTTTGTTGTCTTAGGGTTTCATCTCTTGCTTGTAAAACTTTGAATTGTAGTAAAGAAAAGATGACGAAAGACAACTCAAGACTCAAGACTCTTTTTTGGCACATGTCGCGTACAACGACAACTCAAGAGCTCTCAGCAAATGAGACGGCGTTGCGCTGCTCTCACAAATTAAGTCAAAAAACTGCTCAAGAAGCGAAGTTCAAGAAATCCGAAAACTCACTGACACATCTTGCGACGGATGTATCAAGCTTCCCCTGAAGAGAAGGTCCAAAGAGGAAGTCCGAAGAGGATCCGAAGAATCAAGGTCTGAAGAAGTCCGAAAGTGCCAGGTCAGAAAGTTCTCTTCTTTTGCGTTAGACAGCTGGCTAGCTTGTCAACGAAGTAAATCCAAAGAAAAGCAAAAATAAACATCCACAGAGCTTCCAGTTTAGTAAGCAACTTAAGGCTTAAGAGAAACAATTCTGCACATTTAGAAACTCTTTTCACAAGCAGTGAATTAGTTGAAAGAGTGCTGTGTAACGTTAGAGGGAACGTCACAGGCAGTGTGTTGAGAATCACGTCGCGACGAAATGGAAGCCGAGACAGTGGATGCACTTGTAGACCAGGAGAGGGTGCCAGAGACCGAAGAAGAGGCATCGGATGAGAGAAAATTAAAAAATAGTCGCAGGGGGAAGCTGTTGTATCTAAAAAGGGAGAAAGGCAATTTAGAGGAATTGATGCAAAATGTACTCAATATTGACACTGTATGGACAGCTTTGCCAAAGTTCAAAAGACACTTAGCGGAATACACACGCTACTGAAGAGTTGTGGAAGCTGTGGAGTGAAGTTGAAATGGAGGATCATCGGGAAACATTTGAAGACAGGCAGACAGGATTAAAGTTGTTCATACAACATGCAGAAGAATGGATTGTCCACGGAAGAAGCGGCCCTCAAAGGGAAGACAACGCTGGCCCCTCAGATAGTACCTCTAGTGCCAGTTCTGTTAAAAGTTCTAAAAGCCATTCAAGCAGAGCAGCGAGTCGTGCAAGTCGTACATCTCAAAGATCTAGTACTACCTCGGTTAGAATGAGGCTCCAAGCAGATCATGAAGCATTGTTGGCTATGGCAGCGATTATACAGGAGGAAGTAGAACTGGAACAGGAAGAAGCTCGGTTGAGGGCACACGGTAAACAAGAAGAAGCTCGTATGAAGGCAGAAAGGGCAGACAGGGAACAGGAGGAGGCTTGCCTGAGAGCAAGAAAGAAGCAGTTACAGATGCAAGCCAAGATTGCAGCCACAAATGCTAGATTAAAGGTCTATCAAGGGTATGAGGGTGAAAATGAGTCGTCAGCCAAGTCCTCAGAACTATCTAGAATCAAGTCAAAATCTTTAGCTAGCATAAAGAAAGAACAAATTGATAACAGTGAGCATGTTGAACCAAACAAGCTGCCCGAAATCTGTTTGAAGCCAACTGCGAATCCCTTAGGCAGACAATTTAGTTTTGAACCCAACAAATTCAGTTCAAAGCCAACTGTAAAACCCTTAAGCAAATAGTCTAGTTTGCCTGTAAGAGAAATTCAACTGTCAGATTCTACTAAAGACCTGTATCACATACTGCAGCGCCAGGCAGAGATGGCTGAGTGTCAGAATAGTACCATCGCGATGCTCATTAAACAACAAAGCCTGAATCAACTACCTCATAGAGAAACTTTCGTGTTCACAGGAGATCCCCTTAACTACAGATCTTTCATAAAAGCCTTTGAACATGTTGTCGAAAGCAAAACTAACGATCAACAAGACCTGTTGTACTACTTGAATCAGTATACAAGAGGGAAGCCTCAAGAACTTCTTAGTAGCTGTGAGAACATGCCCCCAGACCAGGCATATGAACAAGCTAGAAAACCGCTTCAATATTAATATGACGATAGACATAAAATTAGTAGTGCCTACGTCGAGGGCAAAAGGCAAAAGAGTGGCCAAAGATAAAATCAGAGGATAAAGTAGGATTAGATGCCTTTGCCTTGTTCCTGACTGGATGTCGTAATGCGGTGGATGACGTGAACTACGCCACAGAACTGAACACCACAACCTTCATGCAGTGCATCATGTCCAAACTTCCATACGACATGAGAAAGATGTGGAGACTGCTCAGCGTATTCAAGACAAGAAACGAAGACAAGTCAAGTTCTCTGACATGGTGGACTTTATCTGTCAACAAGCTAAAACACTTAAAGACCCATTGTTTGGTAATATTCAAGACTCTATCCCAGGTAGACAAGAAAGCGTGAAGAAAATTGGCTTCAGAAAAGGTGAACCCAAAAGAAGTATCTTTGCAGTGAACACGTCCGATACAGATAAATGTGTCATAAAAGGTCAGTTAGATAAGAAACCCATAGTTACAGCCAATAAGCCAGTTACTGCTTTTCGAAGCCCCTGTTTGTATTGTAAAAAAAAATCATGCCTTAAACATGTGTCGCAAAATTGAGGAACTGTCTTGGAAGGAAAGAATTGAATTTCTGAAAACATGTGGGCTCTGTTTTGGGTGCCTCGCTAATGAACATCTTGACAAGGACTGTGTTAACAAAGCCACATGCAAAGACTGTTTACTGTAGGTACCATGCCACACATATAGGGGGCACTCAACTGCAACAGCATAAGGGGAGGGTCCTAAACCCACAGATCCTGGAAGGAGGGACATTTAAAAGAGAGTGCACTCCATTGTTCCGTGCTCTCAGAACTCGCTATCAAGGTGAGATCACAAAGAGAGAGAAACATCTGCAGATCAATTCCAGGAGAACACAAGTCTTTGTCTGGCACACGGGCCCGTGCAACGAGACTAACTTCGCCCGCTCAAATGCGTTTTACTCTTTTAAGTTCTCAACTGCAAGTTGGCGGTTGATGTTAGATTCGTGGACGGCCGGACCTCCAAGATTTCTCTCCGTTCCTGAAATCGTCAAGATTCCCTGGGAGGAACACCCCAAGTTCCAGTCCAACGTGCGATCCAGCAGCTGCCCTTCGTGAGGTTCCCGCCTGGACATCGGAAAGCTCCGCTCATCGGACTCCCTGCACCGCTGGACTCTCACCAACACGCCAGAAAACTTCGTTCGATGCCGCGCCGCGAGCAACATTCGGCCGCGCTCCCTTCGAAGTGCTCTCATCTCAAAGTAAGACTGTTTCATCTGGGCAGTGTTTGTGTTTAGTTAAAGTTAGGAGAATACTCTCAGTGTATCTGTTAGTTAGCCTAACTGTATAATCCTTGTTACCTTACTGCTTAAGTCAGCTGGTTAAATGAGAGAAATTTCCGTGGTGTTTTGATCTTTAATTTTATCTACTTGTGTGGACGCACAAGTATTTGCATGCGAACTCCTAATTCCCTTCTCTCTTTCTCATGTACTAACACGGTCATTTTATAGTGATTTCCAGTCAATGGTAATGATTCTGCGTTAAAGAATATTTTACTACGGTGAATGTAACTTTAATAGCAGAGGTTGATTTTAGATCTACGTTATAACGAAGTGTGGAGCGAAAGTTTGCGTATACACTGGGATAGATTCGAATTCTCCTATTGTTCTTGAGATTCCAATCTTAAAATTTGGCTGCTTTGTTCTCCCCCTTTTAGAGAGAGAACAAAGGACCGTTTCAATTCCAATCTTTAGTGGGTATGTAAATTTTGGGCCATAAATACAGATAGCGCTGATAAGCAGCTCTCTTTTCCCCCACACATACATATGCAACCACGCCCCTCACCTTTGCGGGCGCAGACACGCACATTCACACACACCTACACACACACACACACATATGCAATACCCAAGTCTATGATTCAACTGAAACCAGATTGTATTGTTGATGACTGCTTTGCTTGCCATTGCTGTTTGTCAATAAATGCTGTTTTATTGACTTCTGTGTCTGTGGTGTTATTCAGATATTGACTGAAGCCAATGTACTCTTGCTGAACTATTAACCTTCAGAACTTAAGTTGTTATTATTAACTGTAAGTAAAATTATAGTTGTGATAATAAACTTAATTAATTAATCTATTAATTATTGTAAATTTAATGTTAATTAAATTCACAATATTTTTAGATGTAAGTAATTTTATGAGACTGATTACTAAAAGATAAAGACACTGTGTACCAACATAGTGGCACCCTGCGCCAGGACCCAACATTACTTAAACATCCAGATATCCTTCACACAGAACAGGCAGCAAAGACAGAAAATACCAAGGACAACGCCACCTCCATAGGCGACAACGCACAGAGCAAGACTGTAATAACAAATGCATTCTTAGTGGCGGGGCCTGAAGGGGAAGAGCATAATGGGTCCAGGAACAAAGTTATACTTCCCATAATACCTGTCAAAGTAAAACATAAGAACGAGATGAGGGAAGTTGAAACCTATGCCTTCTTAGATACAGGGAGCACTGTGACTTTCTGTAGTGAGGATTTAGCCAAAAGGTTGGGCATTCGGGGCAAAAAGAAAGAGTTTGTTCTTCGCACCATGACACAAGAGCAGAAAGTGGGTTGTTACACTCTAAAGGGCTTGATGGTGCATGGTTCAGATGAACAAGAGTACATTAGCTTGCCAGATATATACACAACCAGACATACCTGCAACAAAGGCTAACATACCACAGAAAAGGGACTTAGATAAATGGCCTTATCTGAATCAGGTACCAGTTGCAGAAATAGTACTAGAGTTAGACATTAGCCTTCTCATCGATTCTAACGTCTGCCAAGCCACAGAACCCTGGGAAGTGATTAATAGTCAAAACAATGGGCCATATGCTGTGAAAACTGCACTAGATTGGGTAGTCAACAGGCCAGTTAGCGAATACAAAGATCAGGAATCAAATAATGCTAAGCTCATTAAAGAGGATCTTCATGAAGAGAAGAAAGGCATGGGCTGAAAAGAAACTTCAAGGTAGGAGATGTCGTCGCCGTGTTTGACCCGTCCCTCCCAAGAAGATCCTGGCCATTGGGAAGAGTTCGCGGTGCCGAGGTCCAGATAAAGACAAGCACCACACGAAGACCCATCACCAAGCTTGTCTTGTTGGACACAAAACCAGGAAAAGAACTTACCTAGATAAAAATGTTAATGGCTCTGAATTTAAGTTGGTAATTGATATGCTAATGCCTAGTCAATTAGGGGCCGGGATGTTAGAGCCATTTTGTGTGTATGAATGTGTGAATATTTAGGTTTAATGTTTTGTAGCTGTTGGCAGTAGAAAGTAGAGAAATGTTTCTGGAACCTTCCATAACTTTCCATGTACAGTGCCAACTGGAGTCACTTTTCATTGTAATCTTTTTTACTTAGAGAGTAATGGAGCTTGAAGCTGAGGGGGCACATCATGTGTTCATTTATGTTGATGAAGCCAGCTTCAATCTCTGTAAAGTGAGGAGACATGGAAGGAACCTCATTGGCCACTATTACAGTTCCAGGACAGAGGGCCGCCAACAGAGAGGGCTGTTGAGGCCTGGCATGCCACTTTTCATCATTACCTGGGACAATGTGGTGTTCCATCAGTCTCGCCTTGTCAATGAGTAGTTAACAGCACACCCTTGTATGATGATGCAGTTGCTCCCAGCATATTCCCCATTTTTGAATCCCATAGAGGATTTCTTCAGTGCTTGGAGGTGGAAGGTTTATGATCACCGCCCCTATGAGCAGATGCCCTTGCTGAATGCAATGACTGCTGCTGCCCAAGAAATAGGTGCAGAGGAATGTCAAGGTTGGATAAGGCATGCAAGAAGATTTTTCCCTTGGTGCATTGCAAGAGAGGATATTGAATGTGATGTGGATGAGGTCATGTGGCCCTATCATCAAGAGAGAAAAGACTGCGTATCCATAGTGACTATTTCTTATAGCCTATGTAGAAAGACAACAAATGGCACTGGCATGAAAGCCAATAGACTACAATGACAAGCAATGGTGCACCGATTCACACTGAGTGCTGTATTTTGTATTTTGTTGTGCATTTTGTAATTGATTGGAAGAGCTCATACACTTGTTTGTAAGTTGTATTGTTTGAAGGCAAAATTTGCTTTTGTTGCATATTTTAACTGTTTTGACATGATTAGAACCTTTTTGCAAACTAGATATGTCATTTTGACCATGAGTGCCACTGTTAGGCCTGTGTGTTGACTGTTTTGAAAATGTGGAGTTTGAGTTGACTGCTGCATCAAAGCAATCAAGAAAAACTGTAATAGACTACAATGACAAGCAATGGTGCACTGATTCATACTGAGTGCTTGTCACATCTGCGCCTCCGCCCCGACGCTTAGACTTGCCAGAGTATTAACCTGAGGTTTGATGTGTTGCATCTCATTGTCTTGGTAATGTGTGTCTTTCCCTTTAAGGCTTTACCGCCAGTCATTCCCGGGTTGTCCGCGTCATTGGGTGACGGGTTCCTCCTTCTGTGTGTCACTTCCCCATTGGCCAATCATAGAATTCTGCTGTTATTTAACCAGTCCGATCCGGTGTGGTGTTGCGCATTCACCCTCATGTTGTGCTGCGTTTGTCTCCGTCTCTCTAGCTGTCTGCTTCGGACTCTGCCTCTCCCGAAATGCCAAGCTGCCGCTGATACTCTGGGCCTCTGTTAGCCGTTAGCCACTTACTGTTAGGCTAACAGGTTAGCCTTTGCTGTTGCTGCACGTCAGCCTCCGGTGGCGTTTATGCTGGACTTATTTTTGAGAGACTATTTTGGCCCTTGGGTTTCATCTGTAAATAAAGCGCACTTGGCATCTTGAAGTCCCGCATCTTCATCCTCTGTCCACCAGCACATGCATCATGACAGATGGGTGCACCACACCGATGGACGCAGTGGGAATTTCCCTCCAGATGATGAGTTTGCAACGTTCCTGCACCAGCAGACTCAAGAGCAGGAGCAAATAGACCAGCTCACCCGGGCACTACATGAAGTTCTGCCATTCATCCGGGCTCATGCGACACCTCCTGCTGCTACCGTCGCAAGCACTGCCGCCGTCCCATCACATCACCTCCTCTCCCCCACAAGATACATGCCTCTCTCCTGCGACACTACACCAGGGACCCTGAAGGGTGCCACCGCTTCGTGATGCCATGTCAGCTCTATTTCAGAGTTTCCAGACCTTACCAGGAAGGAAAAGGTGGCAATCCTGCTTCAACGCCTGATGGGGAGAGCGCAGAAATGGGCAACGGTGCTGTGGCATGTCCAGGCTCCACTCCTGCAGGATTATGCCAGCTTCCTGGAGCATTTCAGGAGCATTTTTTAGCACCTGGACCACAGAAAGGCCAGCAACGAACAGCTTCTCGACCTTCGGCAGGGGACGTCATCTGCTTTGGATTACCCAGTGCAATTCTGGATACCGGCCGCAGGCAGCGGGTCGAACAAGCCGGCACTCCGAGCCGTCTATCGTCAAGGCCTCAATGTGGAGCTCAAATCAGAGATCGCTTGCCACAATGAAGGGATGAGCCTGGAGTTGCTCAGCATGCTCGCCATTCGCCTCGACCAACACCTTCAGGGAAGAAGGGAAAGGCATCTGCACCCATCTCCACCGGGGACCATGGATCCGAACTGATGGAGCTGGGAGCCTCCCATCTGTCCCCGGAGGAGCGGGGCCATCACAGGAGGAATGGTCTGTGCATGTGCTGCGGGGCAGCCACGCATTTCATGGACACCTGCCCAGTGTGGATGCCGCAATGAGTGGTAGCTGATCAAACACTTAGTTTGAATCAATTCATAGTGTTTGGTTCTGTTGTTCATGATAATTCATCTATGTCTGTTTCTGTGTTACTAGATTCTGAATTGGCAGGTAATTTTGTGTCCAGGTCCCTGGTATCTTCCCTGTGTGTTCCCATGGTCGACATTGCCAGCCCCATCACAGTTAAAGCCATAGATGGCCATCCTGTTAACTCCACACCAGTCTCACACATCGCAGCCCCCCTGCACCTGCAGATTCCACCACATCACGTCGAACACATTCAGTTATTGGTCCTGGACCTTATGCAGACAGACATAATCCTTGGCCTTCCCTGGCTCAGAACCCATAATCCACAAATCAACTGGCAATGCGCCGGTATTTGCTCATGGTCACCCATGTGTAATCAAACTCACTGCTGGTACAGGCTACTTCCATCAAGAGCCCTAATGCTCATGCACCATTTAACATCACACAAATACACAAAGTTAGCAGAGGTGTTTAGCATAGCTAAGGCCACACATCTTCCGCCTCACTGACCGTGGGACTGTGCTATTGACCTGTTGCCTGGCACTGCACCCCCCCCGGTCCTGGGTCTATCCATTGTCAGAGGCTGAAACCAAAGCTATGGAGGATTACGTGGCTGAGGCGCTCAGGAGCGGGACCATTAGCAAGTCCACATCCCCGGCCTCTGCTAGTTTTTTCTTTATAGAGAAGAAAGATGGTGGCCACAGACCCTGCATCGACTACAGAGGGCTCAACACAGTCACGGTGATCTACCCGCACCCCCTACCGCTCATTCCCTTGGCCATAGAGCAGCTCTGTGGGGCCAGGCTTTTCGCTAAGCTTGACCTCCAGAGTGCCTATAGTTTAGTCTGTATTAGAGCAGGCGACGAGTGGAGGACGGTGTTTAGCACCACCTTGGGTCATTTCCACTATAACATTATGCCTTCCGGACTGGCCAACACACCGTCATTCTTCCAGGCATTCAAGAATGATGTGTTCTGTGACATGTTGCACTGCTACACCGTGGTATATCTGGATGATATCCTGGTATGTTCTCCAGATTACCCGACGCATGTGCAACACATCCGGACAGTCCTCCATCATCTGCTCCAGTACAGACTATATGCCAAGGCTGAGAAATGCGAGTTTCACAGAACTGAGGTCGCATTTCTTGGCTACACCACTGGCCCGCAGGGGGTGGGGATGGATGAAAAAAAGTGGCAGCTGTAACTGAGTGGCCAGAGCCCACTACAGTCAAGGAGTTGCAGAGGTTCTTGGGTTTTGCAAACTTCTACAGGTACTTTATCCAGGGCTTCAGCCTGGTGGCTGCACCCCTCACAGCCATCCTCAAAGGCAAACCGAAAAGGCTGGTGGTAACAGACCAAGCCCGCGCTGCATTTAAGCAGCTGAAGCACTTATTTACCCAAGCCCCCGTGCTTCGGTTACCTGACCCCTCCAAGCCCTTTGTGGTGGAGGTAGATGCCTCTGAGGTGGGCCTGGGAGGGGTGTTGTTGTAAAGGTCTGGGTCCCCAAAAAAACTCCATCCATGCACTTTCTACTCCAGGAAACTAACAGAGGCTAAGCGGAATTATGACAGGTAACCAAGAACTGTGGGTTGTAAAGGGGGCATTGGAGGAATGGTGGCATTGACTAGAGGGAGCATGTCATCCTTTTGTTGTATTCACAGACCACCGCAATCTGGAGTACATTTGACATGCTAAGAGACTCAAGCCGAGACAGGCTTGATGGGCATTATTCTTTACCAGGTTCAATTTTACCATCACCTGTCCTGGCTCCAAAAACGGTAAAGCCAATGCCCTGTTTCGTGCTGCCTGAAGCCATCAAGGTCCAGGAGCCCATTCTGCGACCCGACGCCGTGGTGGCGGGATCTGGATGGGAAGATTGCCCGACTGGCGGAGGCTCAGCCCCCGCCTGAGGGTTGTCCTCCTGGAAGGGTCTTAATGCCGTAGCCACTGCAGGCTCGAGTTGTGGAATGGGCACACACTATACCTGCTAGTGGCCATCCAGGAATTTCAGGGACCGCGGGGCTCATGCAGCAAAAGTACTGGTGGCCCGCAATGAGTCAGGACATTCAGAGGGCAGTTGCCTTCTGTTCAGTGTGTGCAGCCACCAAGAGATCTCACCAGTTACCTGTCGGAAAATTAATGCCCCTACCGATACCTGCCAGACTGTGATCTCACATTGCTGTGGACTTTGTCATGGACCTGCTGGTATCAAATGTGTACACCACTATTCTTGTAGTAGATTTTCAAGGTGTGTTTGTTTTCTGCCTCTGGTTTCTCTTCCCTCTGCACGTTCATGTGTAGGGGTAGGGAATCCCCTTTCTCTTTTAGACAGAGTTAGGCTACGTTCACACTGCCATGCTGAACCCCTTAGCCCTGCCCCTCTGTACAGAGTATTGCACGTTCATGTGTAGGGATAGGGAATCCCCTTTCTCTTTTAGACAGAGTTAGGCTACGTTCACACTGCCATGCTGAAGTGACTCAAATCGGATTTTTTGCCTTAATGTGACATAGATCTGATCTTTTCAGCGCTGTGTGGACATGCAAATCTGATCTTTTCAAATCAGATTTGTGTCATTTTCATATGTGGTACTAAATCTTATACGTATCCGATTCGCGGCCATGCGACCTAAATGTAAACGGAATTCATGTGGCTTTTTGCTTATAGGCATGCGCTGACATCATCAGCCTGCACCAGCAGTGCGGAAAGGTAAAAATGGAGGAGAGGGGCGACAACACAGTGGAAGGATTGAGAAGTTGAGGATTTAATTGACTTTTTTTTCTCCTTTTTGACCTGCTCATATACAGCTGACTCACTGTTTGTTGTCCTCCAGAGCAAAGTGCGATACATGCGTGAGCTACTAATGCCTCCATTTTTAATGCCATGAGTCGACCCACAGATATGACGTTTTTTGTTGGTGGTGACGCAGTTGACCCATGTAAAAACGTATCAATGTGCGCATGCGTGACGTTTCGGAGGACCGATGCGTTCACATTACAGTCAGATACACGTCACTTGTAGCCGTAGTGTGAAGGGGAAGGGTCAACTACCAGTTCAAATGGAAATTTTTCAAAGCTTCAATCCAAACGGAGGGGTAGGAGATATTTCCCAGAATGACCTGCGAATCAGCAATATGGCTGCGTATCCGAAAGAGACAAAAGAGACATACAAATGTGCATAAAACAACTGGTGTATTGTGTTTGTTTTCAGCTTATCTGGTCATATTTTGCAACAGTAGCTGGACAATATAATGCAAATATAAACATAAATATAATAGAAATATATAACAGCATAGTCCACAGCAAAGCATATTACTTAAATGAATAGAAAAATTCATTTAAGTAATATGCTTTTTTTTTTTTTTCAATTAAAAAGATAAAAAACTTTAGATTCCCCTGTGATCAAGCTGTTGACTCCCAGTTTTATGTTGGATGTTTCTTTCTAAGATGCTACTGGTCTCTGGCAAATCACCTCCCCCAGACCCTTGGTGTCAAAGGAAATCGTTTCCCTTGGCAGGGGACCTCCAGCACCTCTGATAACTCGATCTCCATCTCTTGTCAGCTTCACTGAGATCAAAAGTAAAATTTCAGATGAACCGACTACTCCTGAAAGTGGCTAAGCCCAATCTAGGTATCAAAGACCAAACGTCCCACTCTCTCCTTTCCCATTCATGCCTGATGTCTTTGTATTGGGTAAAGAAAATGATCAAAGGCGTGTAAGTAGGATTTGGATAAATAAACCTTTTGCTTTTTGCGTGGCCATTAGATGAATGCCATTATGTAACAGTCCCCTGACTACAGTGCTGCTCTTGCATGAGGTACCTTGTGTTTGCAACTTACTATTTCAGATGATAACAAATTAGGCTTTCTATGAACTTATAACTTTGTCTTTAAGTGTTAACTGCCAATTGTCATGACTAAGTTCTATCAATGAAATGAAAAAAGGAAGTATTGCTATGACTGCTGCTGCCCAAGAAATAGGTGCAGAGGAATGTCAAGGTTGGATAAGGCATGCAAGAAGATTTTTCCCTTGGTGCATTGCAAGAGAGGATATTGAATGTGATGTGGATGAGGTCATAGGGCCCTTATCATCAAGAGAGAAAAGACTGCGTATCCATAGTGACTATTTCTTATAGCCTATGTAGAAAGACAACAAATGGCACTGGCATGAAAGCCAATAGACTACAATGACAAGCAGCTGTGCACCGATTCAATAATTGAGTGCTGTATTTTGTATTTTGTTGTGCATTTTGTAATTGATTGGAAGAGCTCATACACTTGTTTGTAAGTTGTATTGTTTGAAGGCAAAATTTGCTTTTGTTGCATATTTTAACTGTTTTGACATGATTAGAACCTTTTTGCAAACTAGATATGTCATTTTGACCATGAGTGCCACTGTTAGGCCTGTGTGTTGACTGTTTTGAAAATGTGGAGTTTGAGTTGACTGCTGCATCAAAGCAATCAAGAAACACTGTAATAGACTACAATACAAGTAATGTGCACTGATTCATACTCGAGGCTTGTCACATCTGGCGCCCGGCCCCTGACGCTTAGATTCTTGCTGGAGGTTAACTTGAGGTTTGATGTGTTGCATCCTCATTGTCTTGGTAATGTGTGTCTTTCCCTTTAAGGCTTTACCGCCAGTCATTCCCGGGTTGTCCGCGTCATTGGGTGACGGGTTCCTCCTTCTGTGTGTCACTTCCCCATTGGCCAATCATAGAATTCTGCTGTTATTTAACCAGTCCGATCCGGTGTGGTGTTGCGCATTCACCCTCATGTTGTGCTGCGTTTGTCTCCGTCTCTCTAGCTGTCTGCTTCGGACTCTGCCTCTCCCGAAATGCCAAGCTGCCGCTGATACTCTGGGCCTCTGTTAGCCGTTAGTCACTTACTGTTAGGCTAACAGGTTAGCCTTTGCTGTTGCTGCACGTCAGCCTCCGGTGGCGTTTATGCTGGACTTATTTTTGAGAGACTATTTTGGCCCTTGGGTTTCATCTGTAAATAAAGCGCACTTGGCATCTTGAAGTCCCGCATCTTCATCCTCTGTCCACCAGCACATGCATCATGACAGATGGGTGCACCACAATCGGCGGACGAGTGGGAATTTCCTCCAGATGATGAGTTTGCAACGCTCCTGCACTCCAGCAGACTCCAAGAGCAGGAGCAAATAGGACCAGCCTTACCCGGCACTACATGAAGTTCTGCCATTCATCCGGCTCATATACACCTCCTGCTGCTACCGTCGTTACACTGCACGTCGTCCCATCACATCACCTCCCCACAAGATACATGCTCTCCCCAAGCACACTACACCAGGGACCCTGAAGGGTGCCACCGCTTCGTGATGCCATGTCAGCTCTATTTCAGAGTTTCCAGACCTTACCAGGAAGGAAAAGGTGGCAATCCTGCTTCAACGCCTGATGGGGAGAGCGCAGAAATGGGCAACGGTGCTGTGGCATGTCCAGGCTCCACTCCTGCAGGATTATGCCAGCTTCCTGGAGCATTTCAGGAGCATTTTAGCACCTGACCCGCCAGAAAGGCCAGCAACGAATAGCCGACCTTCGGCAGGGGACGTCATCTGCTTTGGATTACCCAGTGCAATTCTGGATACCGGCCGCAGGCAGCGGGTCGAACAAGCCGGCACTCCGAGCCGTCTATCGTCAAGGCCTCAAATGTGGAGCTCAAATCAGAGATCGCTTTGCCACAATGAAGGGATGAGCCTGAGTTGTTTCAGCATACCGCCATTCTCGACCAACACCTTCAGGGAAGAAGGGAAAGGCATCTGCACCCATCTCCACCGGGGACCATGGATCCGAACTGATGGAGCTGGGAGCCTCCCATCTGTCCCCGGAGGAGCGGGGCCATCACAGGAGGAATGGTCTGTGCATGTGCTGCGGGGCAGCCACGCATTTCATGGACACCTGCCCAGTGTGGATGCCGCAATGAGTGGTAGCTGATCAAACACTTAGTTTGAATCAATTCATAGTGCTTGGTTCTGTCTGCGATAATTCATCTATGTCTGTTTCTGTGTTACTAGATTCTGAATTGGCAGGTAATTTTGTGTCCAGGTCCCTGGTATCTTCCCTGTGTGTTCCCATGGTTCACATTGCCAGCCCCATCACAGTTAAAGCCATAGATGGCCATCTCAGCAACTCCACACCAGTCTCACACATCGCAGCCCCTGCACCTGCAGATTCCACCACATCACGCCGAACACATTCAGTTATTGGTCCTGGACCTTATGCAGACAGACATAATCCTTGGCCTTCCCTGGCTCAGAACCCATAATCCACAAATCAACTGGCAATGCGCCGGTATTTGCTCATGGTTCATGTGTAATCAAACTCACTGCTGGTACAGGCTACTTCCATCAAGAGCCCTAATGCTCATGCACCATTTAACATCACACAAATACACAAAGTTAGCAGAGGTGTTTAGCATAGCTAAGGCCACACATCTTCCGCCTCACTGACCGTGGGACTGTGCATGGACCTGTTGCTGGCACTGCACCCCCGTCCTGGGTCTATCCATTGTCAGAGTTGAAACCAAAGCTATGGAGGATTACGGCTGAGGCGCCAGGAGCGGGACCATTAGCAAGTCCACATCCCCGGCCTCTGCTAGTTTTTTCTTTATAGAGAAGAAAGATGGTGGCCACAGACCTGCATCACTACAGAGGGCTCCAACACAACACGGTGATCTACTCCGCATTCCCCTACCATTCTCACATAGAGTTAGCTCTGTGGGGCCAGGCTTTTCGCTAAGCTTGACCTCCAGAGTGCCTATAGTTTAGTCTGTATTAGAGCAGGCGACGAGTGGAGGACGGTTAGCACCACACCTGGGTCATTTCCACTATAACATTATGCCTTCCGGACTGGCCAACACACCGTCATTCTTCCAGGCATTCAAGAATGATGTGTTCTATGACATGTTGCACTGCTACACCGTGGTATATATCTGGATGATATCCTATGTTCTCCAGACAATCTCGACGTGACAGTAACACACATCCGACAGTCCTCCATCATCTGCTCCAGTACAGACTATATGCCAAGGCTGAGAAATGCGAGTTTCACAGAACTGAGGTCGCATTTCTTGGCTACACCACTGGCCCGCAGGGGGTGGGATGATGCAGAAGGAACGAGTGGCCAGAGCCCACTACAGTCAAGGAGTTGCAGAGGTTCTTGGTTTTGCAAACTTCTACAGGTACTTTATCCAGGGCTTCAGCCTGGTGGCACCCCACAGCCATCCTCAAAGGCAAACCGGTGCTGGTGGTAACACAGACTGCTCAAGGCTGCACGAAGCAGCTGAAGACCTATTTACCCAAGCCCCCGTGCTTCGGTTACCTGACCCCTCCAAGCCCTTTGTGGTGGAGGTAGATGCCTCTGAGGTGGGCCTGGGAGGGGTGTTGTTGTAAAGGTCTGGGTCCCCAAAAAAACTCCATCCATGCACTTTCTACTCCAGGAAACTAACAGAGGCTAAGCGAATTATGACAGGTAACTGAAGAACTGTGGGTTGTAAAGGGGCATTGGAGTGAATGTGGTGGTACTGACTAGAGGGAGCATGTCATCCTTTTTGTTAGATTCAGCAGACCACCGTGAATCTGGAGTACATTTGACATGTGTTAAGAGACCTGCTGTCGGTGACAGGTTTGATGGGCATTATTCTTACCAGGTTCAATTTACCATATCACCTGTCCTGGCTCCAAAACGGTAAAAGCTAATGCCCTGTTTCGTGCTGCCTGAAGCCATCAAGGTCCAGGAGGCCCATTCATGACCCGACGCCGTGGTGGCGGGATCTGGATGGGAAGATTGCCCGACTGGCGGAGGCTCAGCCCCCGCCTGAGGGTTGTTCCCCTGGAAGGGTCTTAATGCCGTAGCCACTGCAGGCTCGAGGTGGTGAATGGGCACACACTATACCTGCTAGTGGCCATCCAGGAATTTCAGGGACCGCGGGGCTCATGCAGCAAAAGTACTGGTGGCCCGCAATGAGTCAGGACATTCAGAGGGCAGTTGCCTCCTGTTCAGTGTGTGCAGCCACCAAGAGATCTCACCAGTTACCTGTCGGAAAATTAATGCCCCTACCGATACCTGCCAGACTGTGATCTCACATTGCTGTGGACTTTGTCATGGACCTGCTGGTATCAAATGTGTACACCACTATTCTTGTAGTAGATTTTCAAGGTGTGTTTGTTTTCTGCCTCTGGTTTCTCTTCCCTCTGCACGTTCATGTGTAGGGGTAGGGAATCCCCTTTCTCTTTTAGACAGAGCAGTCACGCCCAGCACTGCCATGTTGAACCCCGAGTCTTGCCCTCTGTACAGAGTATTACACTGCTCATGTGTAGGATAGAATCCTTTCTTTTAGACAGAGTTAGCCACGCTCACACTGCCATGCTGAAGTGACTCAAATCGATTTTTTGCCTTAATGTGACATAGATCTGATCTTTTCAGCGCTGTATGGACATGCAAATCTGATCTTTTCAAATCAGATTTGTGTCATTTTCATATGTGGTACTAAATCTTATAATGAATCATTCATGCCATGCGACCTAAATGTAAACGGAATTCATGTGGCTTTTTGCTTATAGGCATGCGCTGACATCATCAGCCTGCACCAGCAGTGCGAAAGGTAAAAAATGGAGGAGAGGGGCGACAACACAGTGGAAGGATTGAGAAGTTGAGGATTTAATTGACTTTTTTTTCTCCTTTTTGACCTGCTCATATACAGCTGACTCACTGTTTGTTGTCTCCAGAGCAGTGAAGTATACATGCAAAGGAGCTACTAATGCCTCCATTTTTAATGCCATGAGTCGACCCACAGATATGACGTTTTTTGTTGGTGGTGACGCAGTTGACCCATGTAAAAACGTATCAATGTGCGCATGCGTGACGTTTCAGAGGACTGATGCGTTCACATTACAGTCAGATACGCCACGTAGCCGTGAGGGGAAGGGGAAGGGTCAACTACCAGTTCAAATGGAAATTTTTCAAAGCTTCAATCCAAACGGAGGGGTAGGAGATATTTCCCAGAATGACCTGCGAATCAGCAATATGGCTGCGTATCCGAAAAAGTAGGTACAAAGAGACATACAAATGTGCAGCATAAAACAACTGGTGTATTATTACAGCCAGCTTATCTGGTCATATTTTGCAACAGTAGCTGGACAATATAATGCAAATATAAACATAAATATAATAGAAATATATAACAGCATAGTCCACAGCAAAGCATATTACTTAAATGAATAGAAAAATTCATTTAAGTAATATGCTTTTTTTTTTTTTTCAATTAAAAAGATAAAAAACTTTAGATTCCCCTGTGATCAAGCTGTTGACTCCCAGTTTTATGTTGGATGTTTCTTTCTAAGATGCTACTGGTCTCTGGCAAATCACCTCCCCCAGACCCTTGGTGTCATAGGAAATCGTTTCCCTTGGCAGGGGACCTCCAGCACTTGATAACTCGATTCCATCTTCGTCAGCTTCACTGAGATCAAAAGTAAATTTTCAGGATGAACCGACTACTCCTGAAAGTGGCTAAGCCCAATTCAGGTATCAAAGACCAAACGCCCCACTCTCCTTCCCATTCATGCCTGATGTCTTTGTATTGGGTAAAGAAAATGATCAAAGGCGTGTAAGTAGGATTTGGATAAATAAACCTTTTGCTTTTTGCGTGGCCATTAGATGAATGCCATTATGTAACAGTCCCCTGACTACAGTGCTGCTCTTGCATGAGGTACCTTGTGTTTGCAACTTACTATTTCAGATGATAACAAATTAGGCTTTCTATGAACTTATAACTTTGTCTTTAAGTGTTAACTGCCAATTGTCATGACTAAGTTCTATCAATGAAATGAAAAAAGGAAGTATTGCTCTTAATTATGCATGGTGCACCAACCTGAATCTGCAAATGAAGCAAGTCTCACAGCAGTCTGCGTAACACAAATCTCTGAGAATCCGGGAGAAATTACATGCAACTTCCTTCAACACACAGGAATTTGATCTGGTGATTGCATTCCTGGGTGTGGAATGCATTATGAATTCCCCAAAATGTCCTGTAGACCATTTGTAGCAATGAGTCAGAATGGGTTATTTTAGCACAAGTGTCTCTCCAAGTGGATTGTTAAATTTGTGATTATGTTTGAATGTAATTAGCTATTTATGCAAAAACCATTTTGTTTGTATGTGAAAAATGTGTTTTAAACACCTTGAGTGGAATTTGACGGTCTGAATGCTTTTATGTCAAATTTATTTATATAGCGCTCTTAACAACAGTCATTGTCACAAAGCACTTTACATATAATCAACCCAAACCCCCAACAAGCAAGCCTGAGGCAACAGTGGCAAGGAAAAACTCCCTCTAATAGGAAGAAACCTTGAGAGGAACCAAGACTCGGAGGGGGACCCCATCCTCCTCTGGGCTTAATCGGTGCACGGTAACATTTAATGTACAAACAAGCAATAGTTCAAGATGAGTTGTTAGTTATTTAAAGAACAAAGATACAAAATAGTCCAAGGGATATTTCAATCCCGGTTGTTGATGGGCCACTTGCAGGACCTCCCCAGCAACATTAAGCTGAAATTAGTTCAGTATTGTGCTGTTGTCAGTAGACGCCCATAGGGTCCAATCCCAGTTGGTTTCTTATGATGATGTCCCCATGGAGTCCTGGGTGCGGTTCAGTGGTCAGGATCAGCTCTGGGAGGTTGACAAGGCCGGGCGTCAGCTCAGGACGTCTCCAGGACTCCTGGTGAGTTTGGTTGATCAGCGTCAACTTGGTAGGGTTGAGATGGTCAGTGTCAGCTTGGGGCATCTCCAAAGAGTCCTGTGAGGGTCTCGGGTCAGCTGCTACCATCCCAGGATCAGCCTGGGAACAGCTCGAAAAAGAAGAAGAGAGAGAGAGTTAAGTGCCTAACCTAATCTCAAATGACCATGAACCCCCAGATCTTAACTAAGAAAAAAGGGATTTATATATTTTTTTGATCCTTGCCACCAATTCTCTTCGGAGGTCAACTTTGTTCATTTATTTATTTTTTCCAATTAATTAAAAAATACTTAAACAGGATAAAATAAGGCTGATAAGAGAGGCAACAGAGGGGAAGAAAGAGAAAGAAAAGAAAGGAAAAGAAGGGTAGAGAGGGAGAAAAAAAAAAAAAGGATATTCTGCTTCCATACCTGCTGGACAAAAATAGAACACAGGAGACACAACAGCAGAGAAATTGCAGCAACAATCAACACTACATGAATCGCAGTGTCACTAAATGTTACTGAGCAGCACACATAAATATTACAGGAATATATTTTGAAGGGACAGCAGATCAAGACAGTGTGTATCTGTGAGCACCTGTTTTTACACCAATGATGCTTGTGTCCACACCTGTGTGTGTGAGCTGGGCTTTTGAATTCATAAGGTTCCTCCATAGAACAGCTTAGTAGTGCGTGGGGGGGAACCTCAGTCCCAACCCAAGAAGGTATGGAGCAGACACAGAGGGCCCGGCCCCAGACCCGGAGGCCCCCCAGGGCCGAGTCCCAGGAGAAACACCACCGAGAAGTCTGAGGTACCTCCCAGAAAAGGCAGAGGAGAGCCCGAGTGGTTTATCCAGTGCCCACAGACGCCCAGTGGGGGTCATGCGACAGGTCCGCAGGCTCCACCGGGCGCCGCCACCCCAGGCAGTCCGTCCCTGGGCCCGAGATCCAAGGGCCCCCACCTCAGCCGGGCCCAGCAGAGCCAGGAGGCCAAGCCCTCGCCAGGCGTACTGCCGAGAGCAGGCCAGCACTTCGAAAGCAACCAGCCCAGAGCGCAACCTCCACTGTAGGGGTGTGGCAGGGCAGGAAGCCTGAGATGTTAACGAGGTGGAGTCTTAGGCCTGACCTGACATATGGACAATAAAGACCAACAGGCTACACTCTATACGCAAACATACGCTCTCCCTCATATGCACACAAACAAATATACAGTCGCCCCACATGTAGACATACAAAAATCGACATGATACCCACACTCACACTCCCCATATATACTCTAAGCTCCTAGATCCGGACACCACTACCCCCATAAGTAACGGGCACCAGACCCTGGAGTTGAACCCCGCTTCTGGCATGGGAGACAGGAAGCCCACCCCAGTCCCCGCGAGAAGCGGCGGCGATCACCACTCAGCCCAGGACTCCCCGACCGACGGCCAGCCTGCCTTTCGCAGTAGGGAACAGGAACAGGGGTGTGATAAGACCAGCCTCACCCCGCCTCGGCCTCAGATGTAGTGTTGGTGTGTGTGTGTTGTTCTTTTAGAAAAAGGGATTTTAATAACCAAAAGTCTGACTAAACAAGTAAGTCTTAAGCCTTGACTTAAAAAGCAGAGATTGTTTGAGCTCCGGCATTAACGGGTAGTTTATTCCACAATTGTATGCTTTTATGAGCAAATGCTCTTCCCCCACGGTAACGCGTATTATTCTAGGTATTACTAAAAGATTCATGCTCTTGGCGATCGGGTTGCACGCGTCGGATTGTAAGTGCAAATGAGGTCACTCACATACTGCGGTGCAAGACCATTTAATGGGTCCATGTTGGTGTATATCGAAAAAATTCCATGGACTGTCCAATGTCACTGCATGGAAGTCAGCAATGAGGAGAAAAGAGAGATTTGTTGTAAAACATTGTAATCATCATAATTTGTAGTTCAGCTGAAACGTGTCATTATGAGTATCTCAAATAAGTAATAACTCTAATCTTAACAGGCTGATGGAAGCCTCACGCAAGAAAGTGCATTTAATGCCCACTAATACAAAATCAAGCAGTATTATGGCAGTGAACAGGAGAATCCTAAAACTATCTCTTGCATCCTCTTGGCAGAAGTTGCACAAAAGCCAAAATAAATAGTATTTTTTTTTATAAAAGCAAAACTAATTCATTACATAAACTTTCATTTCATTTCATTACATTACATGTTTGAAAAAATAGAAATTCAAATAGAAGTGAGTTACAATTGAGTTATATTCTGTAATAAAATCAGTAAAAATTACAATGACCTGTAATGAACGTACAGGGCTGTTTAGGTATTGTAAATTTTGTCTTTTGGTCATCTTATGATTTTTAGAATAAAGAACTGGTCATGTCTCTACTTCTCAGGACAGCTATTCCCTGGCCGCCACTAGTGGCTTAGAGACGATGTGTATAGTTTCACTGGGGTTCAGGGTTCAGGGTGTGTATATGTCCTTTTATGGTGATGTTGTGTCAGCTCCTTCCCTTGTGTCTAGTTGTGTGTAATCCATTGGTTGTTCCCCCCTTCTGTCTGTGTCAAGGTCTTTTGAGTCAGCCTTATATAAGTCCAAAGTCCTTTTTTGTTATCTTTGTTGGTGCACCTCAGAATATCCATGCCCTCTACAATCCTGCTGTTACCTTAAGACTCTGCCCATGTCCCCGTCTGCCATCTGCCATCTACCGTCTGCTGTCTGCTGTCTGCTGTCTGCAAGGAGTCAAAGCTAAGTCTGTCCTTTGTCGTGGTAAGTTATGTTTTTAGGTTTGTTAGACGCCTAGGAGATAGTTTACAGTTAGTCTTTCCTTTTAGCTTAGTGTAGTGCATTTAGCAGTTAGCATTAGCATAGTCACTCTTGCTCAATTCTTTTCCTTTTTAGCTTTATATAGCGTGTTAGCTTAGCAGTTAACATTAGCATAGTCACTTCCTGTTCGCTTCTTCTCCTTAGCTTTAGCAAGGAAGCGGTTTTAGCCTTTAGTGTAGATTAGCATTAGCAGTAACATTAGCATTCAATTAACTTTAGAGTTTGGTTATGTTAGGTGTGTTGTCTGCCCATCTGGTCCTTCCCTACCCCTGTTTTAGTTCCTGTCCCCACCTGTACCTGTCTCTGTTCCCCTGGGTTAGCCACAGGGTTTTGTATAGTGAATGTTAGCCTGTCATTATGCCTTTTGTCTTGTGTGCTTGTTATTCCTCTCTGGCCCCCTCTGCTTCCCTGTCTGCCCTTGATCTGTAAATAAACAATGTATGCACGTAAACCTTCTCAAGAATTCAAGGCCCCATTCCATATCCTCAAGAATGTGACAGATGCACCAACCTACTTTATGGATGCAGCAGGAAGAGTTTGGCCTGCCGAGCACTTGGAGCTGGTTACTCGAGTGGACAAACCCTGGGAAGGGCAGGATAAGCCCAGCCTTTCTCCTTCTGGAACTGTTGTACATCTGACTGTGATGATGAGTTGGAGGACAGGATGGACCCCTGAGGCAACAAAGCGTGGTGGTCGGGTTCCCCCATGATCCAGCCGCAGTTGTTCCCCTGGGACGAGGACTCTGACCAGGAGCTGGAGGAAGAGCTGACCCCTTGGAGTGAAAAACCCTGGTGGTGGGATCTCCCATCATTCATGCACTTATCATCGCTGATGCAGAGGGAGGATCACACAAGGTCAAGAAACGGAGGAGGTGAGGCCAGGCATGCTGTTGTTGCTCTGACTCTAATCTGCACGCAGATCCTGAGAACCCGCAGAGCCTGCCAAGTCTGGTTCCAGAAGTCCCAAACCTGCTCAGCCTGGTTCCAGGGCGCCAAGCCCATCAAGCCTGTTCCAGAGATGCTCGCTCAGCAGGTTCCAGAGGTGCTGAGCTTGTCAAGCCTTGCCCAGGGTGCTCGGGAGAGCCTGCTGCCTGTTCCAAGAACCCATAACCCATCAAACCTGCCCAGGAGGCACTCACACTGAGCCACACTGAGCCCATCAAGTCTGTTCAAGAGGGGCTCATGGCTGCCCAGCCTGTTCCAGGGGTGCTTGAGCCCATCAAATCTGTTTGAGATACTCACACCTGCTCAGCCTGTTCCAGAGGCACCCGAGTTCATAAAGCCTGTTTCAGAGGTGCTCGCACTTTACTATGTTTTTCCATATGCAGTCTCTAACCGGAACACTTCTGGAAACAACATTACAGTGCATTCTGGAAGTTATAGTGAAATAAAGCAAAAAACCAATAAAAATATACAACAGCCGCCAGCCCATGCCTGCTCAAAGGCTGCTCAGCCCATTCAAATTCAAATTCAAATTTATTTATATAGCGCTCTTAACAACAGTCAGTCATTGTCACAAAGCACTTACATATAACTGCCTAAACTCAACAAGCAAGCAAGTTTGAGGTGACAGTGGCAAGGAAAAACCCCCTAATAGGAAGAAAATTTTGAGGAGGAACCACACCGGAGGGGGGGACTTCTATCCTCAAGGCTTCATGCATCGGGTGCACGTAGAACATTTAATACAACAAGCAATAGTTCAAGATGAGTTGTTAGTTATTTAAAGAAGCAAAGATACAAAATAGTCCAAGGATATTTCTAATCCCGGTTGTTGATGGGCCACTTGCAGGACCTCAGCAACATTGCTTTCGAAATTAGTCTGCTAGTATTGTGCTGTTAAGTCAGTAGACGCCCATAGGTCCAATCCCAGTTGGTTTCATGATGATGTCCCCATGGAGTCCTGGTGCGGTTCAGTGGGTCAGGATCAGCTCGGGAGGGCTGGACAAGGTCAAGGCCAGCTCAGGACGCCTCCTGACTCCTGGTGAGTTCGGGCTGATCAGCGTCAGCTTGCAGGCCGAGATGGCTGCGTCAGCTCGGGGCATCTCCAAAGAGTCCCGTGAGGGTTCGGTCAGCCAAGCGCCATCCCGGGATCAGCTCGGGAACAGCTCGGAAAAAGAAGAAAAGAGAGGAGAAAGTTATGCCCTAACCTAACCTCCTCCGCACAAGTAGAGTAGCTATGGCAGCCTAGCTAAGAAGGAGAGCTGGAAGGCACCAGATGATGAGGGGGCTTCCAGGGTCTCTGGCATCACACCAAATCCACTGGGCTCTGCAAACTTGAGCGATCAGCAGAGTGGCAGGATGACAGCACCAATCCTTTCACCTTAATCTCGAATGACCATGAACCCTCAGATCTCTGCCTTAACTAAGAAAAAGGATTTTAATAACCAAAAAGACTGACTAAACAAGTAAGTCTTAAGCCTTGACTTAAAAGCAGAGATTGCTTCTGAGCTCCTAACACTAACGGGTAGTTTATTCTTAATAACTGTGGCGCTTTTATGAGCAAATGCCTTCCCCACGGTAGCTTATTCTAGGTATTACTAAAGATCTAAGGCTCTTTACATCTAAGCGCACGCTACCGGATTGTAAGTGCAATGAGGTCACTTCACATACAAGTGTGCAAGACCATTTGGGAGGTTTTTAGGTCAAGAGAAGTACTTTATAGTCGACACGAAATTTTACTGGTAGCCAGTGGAGTGAGGATAGAATTGGGGTGATATGATCATATTTTTTTTGTTTTAGTGAGGACTCTTGGCTGCTGCATTCTGAAATCCAGCTGGAGCTTATTTAATGAACCTATTTGGACAACCAGAGAATAAGACATTACAGTAATCGAGTCTTGAGGTAATAAATGCATGAACTAGTTTCTCTGCACTTTGAAAGGATAGCACGCTTTCTTAGTTTAGCAATATTACGGAGTTGGAAAGAAGGAGGTGCGACTAATAAGAAGCATGTACATCAAAATGAAAGATTGGAGTCTAAAGTAACACCAAGGTTTTAGCAACATTACTTGGTACAGTTTGATATCCATCAAGACTGGGACCGTGATGTCAGATAGTTGACTTCTGGTGGCGTTTAGTGCCAGTAAGAAGGACTCTCAGTCTTGTCCAGATTTAGCTGGAGGAAGCTATTGACATCCACTTTTTTATGTCACATACATTTTCCATTTTCTGAAATTGCTGGTTCATCTTCCTGGCTGAAATAGACATATAACTGTGTATCGCCTTGCAAAACAGTGAAACTAATTCCATAAGCTTACGAATGACTGAGCCTGGAAGGTAGCATGTACAGCGAGAACAGTAAGGGACCCAAACTGATCCTTGTGGTAATCTATATTTCACCCTGACGTGTTTTCAGAGGAATCACCATTTACATCCACATACTGATAGCGGTCTGGAAAGGTAGGATTCGAACCAAGAGAGGGCCACTCCCCTGCTACCAACAACATGTTCAAGTCTATCTATGAGAATGGCATGATCAACAGTATCAAAAGCAGCACTAAGATCAAGCAGCACTAGGAGCGAGGCATAGCCCTGATCAGCAGATAGGAGAAGATCATTCACTACCTTCAGCAGAGCAGTCTCTTGTGCCAGAAGGCTCTAAAACCCAGACTGAAACATTTCATAAATAGAGTGGTTTTCCTGCAAGAACGAGGTTAGCTGACTGGCAAACAACTTTTTCTATTATTTTGGAGATAAATGGAGATTAGATATTGGTCTATAGTTTAACATTACTAGGGGATCCAGGTTGGCTTCTTCAAAAGCAAAGCGTTTAATCACTGCTAGAATTGGCAGATTTGGGGTAACAACCAATGCTAATAGGAGGAGTTAACTATTAAGGTAGAGGTTTAACTACTACTGAATCATCTTTGAGTAGCCTTGTTGAACAGGATCTAACATGCAAGTAGATGAATTTGAGAAAGGATTAAAGGCGTTAGATCTGACTGGTCAACCGGAGTAAATGATTCAAATAAGATGGCTGCAGTATTAATACTTGCCTTGTCAAGGCCAGCCACTGTAGTTACTTGAGATTTTAGAATATTCTGTCTAATTGAACAAATTTTGGTCAAAAAGTTCATAATCTTCGCCACTAGAAAACAATGTTGGTACAGTTTGAGTAGTAGTCTGGCTATTAGTCAGCTTGACACTATGTTAAATAGAAACCTAGGATTATTTTTTTGTTATTTTCAATTAGCAATGATAGATATTCTGGATTAAGAGCTCTAAGAACCTTTTTATAGCCTTCCCCATAGCGCCTTTCCATGCTAGTTCAAATACCACTAATCTAGTTTGCCGCCACTTACGTTCTAGTTTTCGTGTCCCTTGTTTTAGGCTACGTAGGTGGTCATTATACCAAGGGGATGTTTTGTTTTCTCTGACCTTTTTAATTTTTAACGGAGCAATTTTATCTAAGGTGGAACGAAGCGTAGAAGTTAGATAGTCCGATACTTTCAAGTTCAGCAAGATTAGACATTTCCACTGTCAGGAACGACAGATCGGGGAGATTATCAATAAAGTTACTAGCTGTATCTGAAGTGATTGTACGCTTGGAGCAGAAGAGAGTTGTAGTATTTGTGTTTTGACTAAAGGAAAATCAAATGTAATGAGATGGTGGTCAGAAATAATACTGGTCTGAGGCAGCATTGTTATAATATCTACATTACATCAAACGATAGGCTTAAATCATGGCATGACCGCAGTTGTGAGTGGGGCCCAGTTACATTTTTGAACAAATGCCTATGGAATCTAGTAAATTAGTAAAAGCTGCTGTCAGGAGGATCTTGTTCATTGGCCTACATGAATATTAAAGTCTCCTACAATTATTGCTCTTTTCGAAAGAAATAACCAGGTGTCTGACAGAAATTTGAAAATTCAGTTAGTAACCAGAATAAGGACCTGGTGGGACGGTAAATCGAATGAGAGGAGCTTACAAAAGTTAGGTTTTGCAGATATGTCTGCAATTCTAAGGAATAATAATTCAATGATTTAAATATAACTTAGGTCCCGACTTCTGTGTTATTGAAAGAGATCTTCGTAGGATCGTTGCAACACCTCCCCCTTTACCACTGAGTCGGGTTTATGCTCATAACTATATCCTGGAGGCCGTGATCATTTAATACAAATACTCGTTGGGTTCACTCCATGTCTCACAGTTAAACTGAGCGGTTTAGGATCGCGTGGTCTGAAATCATTTCACTAATAATAAGTGCCTTAGTAGTTAATGCCACGATCTAATATTTAGTAGCGTCCTACTTTTAGCTTAGTGCTACAGATATTCTGCATTGGCTGCTCTAATTTAATAGAAATTAGATTGGAAAAAGACGCTTTCGCATTTTACGCGAACTATTTTTGGTTCGGGCACAGAGACAATGTCAATATGGTGGTACTCTAGGTGGCGGTTCGCTGCAATTCCCGCAGGCGTCGGTTTAGCCTTTCTGCCTGGTGGCCTGGCCTTTGGCCTGGTTTTCTGTCAATGGTCAGCCATTATTCCGAACCCATGTTGCTGGGGCTGCTATGTTCATTGAAATATCGGCAGCACCCCTCCTGCTACTTCCAGGGGTGGATACCATCCCGACCTACAGAAAAGAACCAGGCTTTCCTCGAAGGTGTGACCAGTTATCTACAAAAACCCATGCTATTTTCTGAGCACCACTGACACAGCCACAGCAGTTCAGCTTAATCTAGAGCCTGCTGTAGGTCCTGAGCCATGCTGCCCAGCTGGGAGGGGGCCAGAGAGAATTACTGCTCATACATTGTTTTGGCCCACACACCTCTCTTAAACATTTCTTGGTTTACTTGACTGTTCGGAGCTGACGTCATGGATGCCGAGACATGGACGCATTATCTTAGAATATCTACGTTTATTACTGGCCAGCACCTTAAGATTGGCCCTGATGTCCGGGCGCCTGGCTCCCCTAAACAATTTACTCGCCACTGCTGGTGCCGCTAAGGGTCTAGCTATTTTCACGTGCCGTAGAATAGAATCACCTATCACCAGAGCACTTTCAACAGGCGTCTCAGTGGGTGTTTCACCCAGCAGGGTAAACCTGTTCGACACGCGAGCACATGGAGAGTGGTGCTCGGAGTAGCCTTGGCTTGCTCGGCTCTCCGCTCTGTGTCGCCAACCGCCACCCATTGTCTTCAAGGCGGAACCCTAATGCCGGAGTTTTGGGCCTGAAGGCTCTAAATCTGAACCTGAAGCCCCAGGACTCTTTAACTGTGAAACCTGCAGTTGTGTTACCACATTGTGTTAACGCCTGAGGCGCCGCTTTACTTTCTATGATCTTTCTCACAGAGCTTCTGTACTTCTTACACCTTTACAGATAAGCTATCACTACTTAACCTATCACTGCTGATGGAGGAGCTATACAAACATTCTACACTCACTACAGAAAACAACATCACCGTAGGGCATCTTATTTAAAAAGAACAGATATATTAGTTGAGCAGTGATCGCTGAGAAGTTGTTGCCGGTTTTTATGCGCCTCAGTCCCGCCGTTGGAGATAAACTATATTTTAGGTTTTAGCCGCTTAGTTATATTACTTAAATCGCTTAGCGAAGGAAAGGCAAAAGAAAAATTAAGGTTAAGACGCTGTGCGCTACGGAGGAAGTTCTATACGCTATGTTCCTCGCTAAAAATTCAATGACACGCCAAGCAGTGTCCAATCAGTCGTTAGTCCTTTTATATAAAAAGTTCGTAGTAAGAAATTGACAGAATATATACAATTTGAGTATAAAGGGAAAAAGGAGGAAGACTCGAAAGTTGCACTGCAAGGAGACGCCGACTTTGCACCGCAAAAGCAGGTAGCGACGGACGTGATTTAAAGAAGAACCGAGGCATTCCTGCCCCTACCAGCAAACTGCTAAACCAAGGTGACTGCCTGGTGCTTCCAGCACCAAGGCGATCGTCTGCACTCTCCAGCCACCATAAGTAACCATCCTGGCGCTCAAGAACCGAGTCAGCCATCCGGTGCTTCTCCAGCCACCGAGACAACCGCCCTGCATTCTCAATCAACCAAGTCGGGGCCGCCTAGCCTCCAGCATCCAAGTCGCCCATGATTGGGGATTTCCTCTCCCATCTTATTTATAAGGTTAACACAAATTAACAATTAACTAAAACGCAGATTTTAGTTCACTTCAACATTCTGCAGAACTTTTTTTTTTTATTCTCAGAACATTCAGTCTTCTTGTTAAATGTCTTAGGTAAAAGAACATAACTAATTTCCCTGGGAGTGAGGGTGGACTACCTCAAACCCTAGTTTACCCTTAGGGGATTATTCTGCCCCGAAGAAATACGGGTAAGCCTCTAACTAAGTATAATCCAATAGCCAAGCAGGTGACGCCTTACTGATATCGGCATTCTCCTAGGTTTCATTTTCTGTCAAAACAAAAGGTTATGACAGCTCCTTAGGAGATGGGGAATCAATTTTTGCAGGCTCGGTGATGATGGTCACAGAAGCTGGTGAGCCAACATCTTCTTGATCACCGACATCCATACCTTCAGAAAGGTCAGTGAATGTACTGGCTCCACTCAGCATCTGGTCAGTATGTCTCCTCCATAGACGGTTTCCAGCAGTTTTAACCTTGTAGGACACAGGGACTGCCTGGGTCTCCACAGTAGCTGAACCCATTTTGGACCACTGCCATAGTTCCGGTCCAGCACTGATGAGCCTGTTGAGAAAGTTCTGTCTTTGGCTCGTAGTTTCCATCGCAGTACCCATCTTTGTTGTTGTAGGACAGTTTCTTTGAGTGTTGCTGGTTTGAGTAGCTCGAAGCTTGTCCTGAGTTCTCGATTGAACAACAAATAAGCTGGTGACACCTTGGTAGTTGTGTGCAGAGTACTGCGATAGCACAGGAAGAAGTTATGAAGGCATTGATGAAATGTCCTTTGTCCAATTGAAGCTTTCAAAGCATGTTTCATGGTTTGGACGAACGTTTCTGCTAGCCTGTTTGTTGCAGGATGGTACGGTGATGACTTGATATGTTGCACCCCATTTGCTAGTAGAAATGTGGCCATTTCATGCGATATAAATTGGGGTCCATTGTCTGAGACAAACTGCACTGGTGGTCCAAATCTACTGAAAATTTCTCCCAGCTTCTCAATTGTCTTGTCAGCTGAGGTAGATATCATGATAGCCACTTCAGGCCACTTACTGTATGCATCCATGACAACCAAAAGCATTTTATCTTCGACTGGGCCTGCAAAATCAGCATGAATGCGGTGCCACGCTTTCTCTGGATATTCCCATGGGTGCAGCGGTGCCAGTTATGGTACATTGCATATGCTTTGGACATGACGACATGTTCTTTTGCCTTTTTCTTCAATTTGCCCATCCACCCTGGCCACCAGAAGTAACTCCTCAATCTCTTTCATGCGGACCATTCCACAGTGTCCCGCATGCAGCTGTTTCAGCACTGGTTTGCGCAGAGCTGGTGGAATGATCACTCTTCCCACAACAAACAGCCTGACTGCACTGGAAAGCTCAAGGATGGCAAGTGATGTATGGTTTGAGCAATAAGTCACATTCTTACCTTCCGTCATGACAAAAATCCAGATTCTTGGACAAGACAGGGTCATTTCTCAGATGCCCCACGTGACTTAAAGAAAGCTGTTACTGGGGCCCTTTCCACCCGACTGAAGTAGAAAATTTCAGCCACTTTTTTGGCTTCCTTACTTGGTCAGCGAGAGGCAACCTGGACAGTCCGTCTGCATTTCCATGCAATTCTGACTTCCGATACTTGATGGCGTAGGTATGAGCCGATAATAGCAAAGCCCATCTTTGCATCCTACTAGCAGCAAGAGAGGGAATGCCATGGTAAGGGCCAAAAATCGCAGTTAGTGGGCGATGATCGGTCAGCAGCTGAACTTCCTCCCGAAAATATAATGATAAAACTTACACAATGCTCACTGCTCAATCTATATAGTTTGTTTCGCTTTGCTCAGACTCTTCGAAGCAAATACGATCGGCTTCTCTTGACCATTCGGCATTATGTGGGACAAAACAGCTCCCACACCATATGGGGAAGCGTCACAGGCCAGCTGAATCGGCAGGGCAGGGTCAAAATGAGTGAGAGCTTTTGACTTTAGCAGAGTCTCTTTCACTCTTTTGAATGTCTCCCGACATTCAGTAGCCCACCTTAACTATTTTCATGGCACAACAATTTGTGCAGAGCAGCATGGTAGTGATGTTTGGAATGAAGCGCCCATAATAATTATGCAAGCCGAGGAAAGAACACAGCTGACTGACATTTTTGGGCATTGGAGCATCCACTATGGCTTTAACCTTGGATGGGGACGTGTGCAGACCAGAGGCATCAATGACATGGCCCAGGTACTTGACTGCAGACTGGAAAAATTCACATTTGTCCTTCCTCACTCTTAATCCATACTCTTTCAGTCTCTTGAGAGTAGCGTCCAGGTTCTGTAAGTGTGATTCGTCATCAGTGCTGGTCACAAGAATGTCATCTAAATAACACACTACTCCCGGAAGACCCGCTAGAATCTAATCCATTGCTCGCTGAAACAGGGATGGTGCCAAAGTAATTGAGAAGTTCTCTGGACTGTTCCTCAACATGCATTTGCAGATATGCTGTATAGGATTGATTTACTGAATTTCGTCTCCAATAATCCTGCAAAAGGTTTGCCAATGAGGCAAAGGGTATCGTTCAGCAGATAACACTGGATTCACAGTGAGACTTTAAAGTCCCCCGCAAACTTATGCCTCTGTCTTTCTTTAAAACTGGAACAATAGGTGTTGCCCATTCGCTGACACTGACTGGTTCCAGCACACCATCCTTCACAAGTTCAGTTAAAATCGCCTCCACTTTAGGTTTGAGTGCATATGGCAGGGTTGGGCCTAGCACTTTTGGCTAAGTATTCGCTCAACAGTCAATTTAACATTGATTCCTTCCATGTTATTTAACTCTTGAAAACTTCACTTGTGTTTTTTGCAGACACCCTAAATCCAGTGTTTTAGATGTCATCATGTGTATGGCCTGCCAGTCCACCTGCAGTTGCTCCAGCCATGAACGTCCCATCAGTGAGGGATAATCACCCCGAACCACATACAATGGCAGCTTTTTCGTTTGTTTGTTTAACTCAACTGTTACCTGGATGAGGCCTTTCATGGTCACTGATTCACCAGTGTACATTTTAAGGGTCACATCAGGTGGTTTGAGGGTAAGTGATCAGTATTTCACTGTATACCACATCCGACACAAGCAACACCGCAGCATCAGTGTCGATCTCCATCTTCACTGGCTGTCCTTCCAGCAGCGAGGTGACTTTGTATGCCTTAGGCCTCCCTGCGACAGTGAGCACATGCAAAGGAATTTCATCATCTGATGTGTCTGTACGCCTTTTTAGTTTTCTCGGTCGACTGTAAACACTTGTTTCTTTTTGTATTCCTAATGGTGTTTTCTTGCTGCATTTTTGCTTTTCCTGTTTTATTTTTATAAGCATGCTCTATGGGCCTTTGTTTTCAGTTTCTTTTTTGGTCTCCATTTTATACATTTTACTGTTTGAGCTCAGTTGTTGAGCTTTCTTAGCAGCCAATTCCATAGACACGCTCAGCTCAATTGCTCTTTGTAGTGTCAGTTTGCTCTCAGTTAGAAGTCTTTTCTGTATGCCCTCACAGCGAAGTCCGCACACTAATCTGTCCTGAAGTGTGTCATTCAATGCATCACCAAATTTGTAATGTTCAGCTAATTTCTTTAGCACTGCCACAAACATTGTCACAAAGCCCTTTCTAGCTGATTTTGTCGGTGAAACCGAAATCGCTCTGCAATTACTAATGGCATTGGAGAAAAATGTGCTTTGAGAGTGTTTACTATTTGCTCATATGTTTTGTCTGGTTGTAAGAGGTTACCCAGTAGAGTGAATGTCTTGACCCATCACACTTAAAAAGGTGGGTACAACTTTCTTCTTGAGCAATAGTATATTTAAGTACATTCTAAATTGTTCTGGATAAGAACTCCACTGCTCACTGCTTTCTTCAAACGGACCCATATTGCCGAAAACTGATGCCATTTTGTTCCATGCTCAGTCATGAACAATTAATTCAGTCACTTATCTGAGTCGTTGTTTGTCCTCCCCCTTTTTTTTAAGACATGAAGTAGCAGCGGCTCGTATCTTTTTTTTTTTTTTTTTCATTTCACTGTCAAGCTGCATCACTTCTGCATTTTCAAAACACACACGGGAGTGTCTGAATCCTCATCGCCACTTTGTTAAGTCCTCGGGAGAATGAACGCTGAATAAAGGATACGATGACACACAGTGATTTGTAACGGAACAGCCACTTTGCTATGTTTTTCCATATGCAGTCTCTCTAACCGGAACACTTCCGGAAAACAACATTACAGTGCATTCTGGGAGTTGTAGTGAAATAAAGCAATGCCATAAAATATACAACAGCCGCTCAGCCCGTGCCTGCCTCCCGAAGGCCAAGGCTCAGCCCGTGCCTGCTCCCTCAAAGGCCGCCTCAGCCTGCTCCTGCCCCACAAGGCAACTGCCCAGATCACAGAGGGGTCAAGAAACGGAGGAGACGAGGCCGGCATGCTGCCGCCTGACAACCCGGGCGCCGTGAGATCCCCAGAACCCGTGAGTCAGCTGTCTGTTCCAGAAGCTCTCACTCCCCGCCTCAGCCTGTTCCAGGGCGCCAAGCCCATCAAGTCTGTTTTTCCCCAGAGATGCTTGCACCTGCCCAGCCTGTTCCAGAGGCGCCCGAGTTCATCAAGCCTGTTCCAGAGGTGCTCGCGCCTGCTCAGCCTGTTCCAGGGGCGCTTGAGCCCGTCAAGCCCATCCCAAGAACCCGTAACCCCATCAAACCTGCCCTGGAGGCACTGACACTGAGCCAGTCTCATCAGGAGGCGATCATGCAGCAGGTGTCTGCTGCCGAGGAGACTTTGCTGCTGGTGCCTGCCGCCCTTGAGGCCACCAAGACTGTGTCTGCTGCATCTGTAGCTACCGAGACTGTCTCTGCCACCCTCGAGGCCACTGAGACTGTGTCTGCCACCCTCGAGGCCACCGGAGACATGTTCAAGCTGCCCCCAAGGCCACAAGCCTGTGCCTGCTCTCCAAAAGGCTGCTCAGCCTGTGCCTGCCCCTCTCTAAAGGCCGCCCATCTATTCACCCTTGAAAGGCCACTCCAGCCTTGCTCTGCTCCTCGAAAGGCCACTCCAGCCCTGCACCTGCTCCTCGAGAGGTCAGCTTAGTCTGCGTCCTGCCCCGAAGGCCGGCCAGTCTGCGGCCTGCCCTCTAAAGGCCGCCTCAGCCTGTGCCTGCTCCCCCGAAGGTCACCAGCCTGCAGCCTGCTCCCCCGCTGTGCCACCTCAGCCTGTGCCTGCTCATCGAAAGGCCGCTCAGCCCATGCCTGCTCTCCGAAAGGCCGCTCAGCCCGTGCCTGTCTCTTTCTGCCCACATTGCAGCCATGCCATCTGTCAGACTCCTGCCCCAGCCGTTTACATTGACCCTCGGCTCCCTGCCTGCTGCCACACCATCCGTTGGACTCCCCGCCTGCTGCCACACCACATGCCCAGCTCCTGCCTGCTGCTGCTGTCCTCCCTCCTCCCGCCTGCAGTCCAGTCAGCCGTCTCTGGCCTCCGCCTGCAGTCCAGCCGGGCCGGCCCCGCCCGCCCCACAGTCCAGCCGCCGCCTCCTGCTCCCCGCCTGCAGTCCACAGTCGCCATCCTGCTCCTGGCCTGCAGTCCAGCCGGGCTGTCCCACCCCCGCCTGCAGACCAGCTGGCCGCCCCGCCTCCCCGCTTCTGCAACCCAGCCGTGCCATCCCGCCCCCGCCTGCAGTCCAGCGGCCATTGGGTTCCCGCTGGTGCCCACGTCAGACACCTCAGGACAGCGTGCCACTGCTACGGACAGTTCTAAACTGCTGGCCCGGAGAAAATTAGGGACTATTTTGACCGGGTGCCCTGGACCCCTACAACTACTCTGGACTATGGGGGCTGGGGTGCACCAGAGTCGCTTTCCTGTGCTGGGGGTCCTGTCATGCCTACCCCAGGACAGTTGGCCCCGCCGGCCACTAGTGGCTGCTATAGACGATGTGTGTAGTTTCACTGGGGTTCAGGGTTCAGGGTGTGTATATGTCCTTTCATGGTGATGTTGTCGGCCTCCCTGTGTCTAGTTGTGTGTAATCCATTGGTTGTTCTCCTTCTGTCTGTGTCATGTCTTTGAGAGTCAGCCTCCATATAGTCCAGCGTGTTAGTCTTGTCGGTGCACCCTCAGAATCCATGTCCTCTCATAATCCTGTTGTTACTCTTAAGACTCTGCCAATGTCCCTGTCTGCCGCTTCACTGCCTCATCACCTGCTGTCTGTAGACGTTAAGTCTGTTCTTTGTCGGGTAAGTTATGTGTTAGGGTTTGTTAGGGACGTCTAGGAGATTAAGAGTTAGCCCTTTCCTTTAGCTTTAGCGTAGTGGTTATCTTAGCAGTTAGCATTAACATAGTCACTTCCTGTTCACCTTTTCCCTTTAGCTTTAGCAAAGTTTGCCTTTAGCCTTAGTGTAGCATTAGCATTAGTGGGAGCATTAGCATTCGATTAGCTTTAGAGTTTGGTTAGTGTTAGGTGTTCCGTTCTGTTCCGGTCCTTCCTACCCCCTCGTTTTAGTTCCTGTCCCCACCTGTACCTGTCTCTGTTCCCAGAGTTTGCCACAGGGTTTTGTATAGTGAATGTTAGCCTGTTGCTGCGTCTTTGTCTTGTGTGCTTGTTATTCCTGTCTGGCCCCCGCTGCTTCCCTGTCTGCCCTTGATCTGTAAATAAACAATGTATGCACGCAAACCTTCCCGCAATCTGCGTCTGCTCCATACCCGCTCCATTAGGATTTATACAAAAGCATATCACTTGATATGTATTTATTATTATTATTATTATTATTATTATTATTATTATTATTATTATTATTATTATTACACAAATACTTCATGAACACAATCTGAGTATGAAAAAGAATTCTTTTGCTCTTAGGACAGCTTGACTTCTCATATTCAATATAGTATAGTATAGTATAGTATTTAGTCATTCGTTGCATCCTGATTTAAGAGGCAAATCTTCCATTCTAGAGCATCCCATCTGTGCTATATTAGTTTCAGCAGCCATTCAGCCATTGGCACAGTGCATGTTGTGTTTTTTGTTTTATGGTGTTAATTTCAGATTTTTACCTTAACATCTGCTTGTTGCAGCAGAAATGGAAATTCAGGCCAGACAATATTTTTTCCACTCTGTAACTGACTGTGCTTACTGCCACCTTAGTTTTCTTTTCTTAGCTGACAGGAGTGGCCTTGATGAGCAATGAGCCAAAGCAGCAACAACTATCAGTTTCAGATAACAATCAACATTCTGAAGAAAAACCATTCTATTCAGTCTCAAAAAGATGTCAGCATAGCAGGACAGACCTTCAATGCAATTTGAATAAGAGACAGAACATCTCACAAGAAGACTGCTACTTAATTATCTATGCAATCTTCTAGAGATTATATATGCACAGCAGGTGTACTCAGAGTGATCAAAATGTACTCAACTTTAATGGAAAGCCAAATGAACTGAGGGGTGAGAAAAGTTGTGGAGTCTCTAACTGACATATACTAAAGCAAATTGCAAATATGTATGTTTTAATTTAAAAGTTTAGGTTATTAATTATATTAGTTTTCAATAAGATGTTTGATGCTTCCATTCATAGTCTATGATTGTCAGGATCCTGTCTGGATTTCGGCTGAGCAGACAGGAGATGGGCTATGCGTGGTTTTGTTTTGTCCTGTGCCTCCCTGTCTGTCTAGTCTTTGTCCCACAATCCCTGTGTGTGTCATTGGTTTATTATTTCTATCTGTGTTCTAGTCCTGCCCTGTATTCTGATTGGTTGTTCCTTTAATATGTGTTTCTGTTTGGTTAATGATTCCAGCCCCTCATTTTTGTTTGCATATATACGTTCGGTTTTCCCTTTGTGTCTTGTCCGTTCACACTTGTGATCGTTCCATTGTTTTGTCAGTCATAGTCAGCCAAGGGCAACCATGCTAACTGCTATGCTACATTGAGGCTAACTGCTAAGTTACCAAGGGGTGATGTGCTAACCGTTTAGCCAAACGGCCTTTGTTCTCTCTCAATGTTTCCATTCAAGGAGCTTGTTGTGGGATTCATGCTCGGACAGCTTTCAGATTGTGTTCACAAATTCGGAGTAGTATTACCTGCTATGCTACATTGAAGCTAACTGCTAAAGCCACCACGAGTTGATGTGCTAACTCTTTAGCCAAACGGCTGTGCTCTCTCTCTGTTTTCATTCAAGATTTAAGAGATTCAAGAGTCTTTATTTGTCACATGCAAATTATACAGGTACAACATGCAGTGAAATGTATCCTGATCCGCTCTTTTGACTTTGCAGTTTATAAAATATAACGAAATAAAAAAATAAAAATAAAAAGATACAATATACAAACTTAAACTTAAAATAAGGAGATAGGGGAATAGAATAAAGATAAATATTTCTTATTTTACAATAAGTTAACCTGAGTACAAAAATCTGCAGACAGATAACAGGTGCAATGAGATTGTTTTTTAAAGTGTCGAGTGCAAGGAGCTTGTTGTGGGATTTATGCTCAGAAAGCTTTTGGACTGTCTTCACAAACACAGAGTGTTATAGTCGCCGAGTCCACCGAGGCTAACCGTCACATTTCCCTGGAGCTAGATGCTAAGCTACTACGAGCTGAGGAACCTGTTTAGCCAAATGGCTGTTGTTCTCTGTCTGCCCTCTCTCATCAAGGTTCCGGTGTGATGGAATTACCGGAAGTTTTTTTTGGCATTAAACATACTTAAGACATGTATTCCTGCATTTTTGTCTGAATTTCTCATGCGATCAGGAACATGACAATGATGAATGAGTGGTTTTTTTTTTGTTTTTTTTAACTTATTGCTTAGTGAGACATAATTATAGATTGGTCAATGTGCAAGCATTTTTTTTTAATTTGAAAAAAAAATTCAAAGCCCCATGAATGTTCAGAAGATATTAGTGGCGATAGGAAATTGTTTCAAGTTTATTTTGGGAAGTGTTCTTCACTATTAATGGAATCCAGCACGGATACAATTTATTTTTCCTTTTTCCATGGGAAAAAAAGGCCTACAAAGTGCAAAAAGCACAACTCTATTTTCTATTGGCAGTCATAGGTCCAATTTACAGTATTTGTTACTCCAAACTGCTGCTGATTTGGCATACATTTAATGCCAGACAATTGAAATTATAATCCTTTTCTCTTGACTGCTGCTACATTATTTGGACAATATTTGCAGCACTGCTACATATTTGCACAATTATTGAAAATTGAACATTGCTGTACATGTCACTGATTGCTTTTTCTCACTGACTGTATCTGCACAAAGTATTGAAAGACTCTAGTTCTCCACTGCTGATATAAAATCTGTACATATTGATCAGACTTGAATGAGTTTATAAGAGACTTTATAAGAGATAGTGTTTTATTGCAAAGACTTTGAGACTGTTACTGACCTCATCCTTATTGTTATTTTTACTGTTACTACCGGATCCTTATTGTCTCTCTTTCTATTTCTAGTTTAAAGTGTATATTTTATATTCTGTTTATATATTGCTTATTATATGTGCCCTATTTGTTTTTTGTTCTTTGTTCTCGGCACTGTTAAAACTAGAGCCATGTCGTCTTGTCTCGTCTCCCTGTATACTTGTATAGTATATAGCAGAGATGACAATAAAGTTTACATTGACTTTGAGACAATTTGCATTCTGGCCTTGTTAAAACATTTAGTATTTATTTCATTTAATCCAGTCAATTTCTGTTTATTTATATATGTGTGAGAACTGGCCATAAGTTACAATGGCACTCACACCATTTTAGATCTATTTGTGTGTAATTTAATTGACCTAGAAAACACACAATCGCAGGCTTGAGAACTGTCCTCATTCACCTCTCACAGCAGGTACCAGCTTGTCTCTATCCTGATATCCATATACCAATTAACTTTGACTCTTATCACCATCAGAGAGAATGCTACTTGCAAGATGCTACTTGGATTATTAATTGACATTGAAAAGAAAATGTAGACAACTGTCAAGCTTAAGGCTCATTGTAATGGCAAATCTGTTTCCTGAAACACGTGTCCTTCTCTTTCAAACTTGATGACTTGATGAATAAATGAGTTATTCTGTTTAAATACATAAATACAAATTCTCTGTGGTGTGTTCCTGCTGCCTAGCACAAATGCTAACCTGGCACTAAAGAAACTGGGATCCACTCGGTTTTCATAATCACTCTCTAAGGAGAGCAGTGGACACCTCTTGCAAATGTGTTCACCCTTTCTCATTGGATTGACACATTTTTCCCACCCTTTTGCAAAACAGTTAACACGGATGTCATTCAAGCAGTCCAAACTCCATTGTTTTAGCTATAATGACCAAACAGAAACCATATATTCCTAACTATTAGAAACTGCCTAGATCAGTATGCAATCACTGAAGCATCTGTTCGACACAAATCTTCAATTAGCTGTCAGATTCGTCAGTGATCTTAGGATTTAACGAGAAGAACAGACATGAACAAACCTTAACAGAAAGTTCTGCGATTCGGCCAGTGATCTGATTAGGATATAAACCGAATGTCACACTTTCACAATTCGACAGTGATCTGGTTAGGATGTAACGAATTGCTACTCGTTATCCCTTAGAGCATGGTGGCTAATCCAAACACAGCTGAGAGCGTGAGTAGGTAGGATAAACACGCAAGTTGATTTAAGAACTCTCTTACAAGAAGAGCTAGGATTCCCACAAAGAATCCACATTCTAAGGACACACACTCTAATCAAAGAGATAACCAAATAACTGGAGTACTCACAGTTGAAGCTGATATGCATCAGAGTAGGACTGGTGACTCAATGACAGAGTGAGCACGGCAAGGAAATGGCTTCCTTAAAAACCCTTTGAACCACGACTGGCCGTGTCCCAATCCAATTACTGGCCACAGGAGTGAGTGCGCGTGATATTAGCAATCAGTCTGCAAGCCTTAAAAGCGACGTGCCACGTCTCTGTTGTTCTTTGCAAGCATGGATGGAGGAGGTCTAAGGCAGATGAGCGTGAGTAACAGGTAGAGGGGTCCAAGTCCAAGGAAGAGGAGTCCGTGTGCGAGGTGGAGGTGTATTTGGAAGGGCTCAAGTTTCAGATGAAATTCGGGCAACTGTTATTGATCACGTATCAATCATGGCCTTTTACTTAGAGAGGCTGGACAAAGAGTCCAACCTGTTCTAAACAGAAACACTGTTACATCCATTGTCAGAAATTTTTGACAGGAGAACAGGTAATGTTGCTGTACAGTATATACAGAAATATATTCAGTGACATACTTTATGTAATTGTTTTCTCATTCCCATTACATGTATTCTTTATAGAATCCAAAGGCTACCATTCTTTTTTGGTAGAGGGAGAATTTTTAGTGCTGAGCAGGAGGCAGTCATTGTGAACATTGTTGTGGCAAACAATGCCATAAGGCTGCATGAAATCAAGGCAGCAGAGATTGCAGATCAGGGCATATTTAGGAACATCAACAACGTGAGCTTGACCACCATTGACCACGTCCTAAGAAGGAACCAGATGGCCATGAAGCAGCTCTATAGAGTTCCATTTCAAAGGAACTCTGATGTGAAGGAGGCCAGATGCCAATATGTGGAGGTAAGGTAACATTACTATACTGTAATGCCTTGTCATATCATGCACTTAGAGTCAACTGGGGTCACTTTTCATTGTAATTTTGCCTTTTTTTTACTTAGAGAATAAGGGAGCTTGAAGCTGAAGGGGCACATCATGTGTTCATTTATATTGATGAAGCCAGCTTCAATCTCTGTAAAGTGAGGAGACATGGAAGGAACCTCATTGGGTACAGGGCCAATACTACAGTTCCAGAACAGAGGGGCGCCAACATAACCATGCGTGCTGCCATCTCCAATGATGGTGTCCTATGCCATATTCCCACTATTGGCCCATACAACACCAAATGCCTCATTACATTCCTGAATGCACTTTATGAAATGCTGATCCCACCTGAGGAGAGAGGACTGTTGAGGCCTGGCATGCCACTCTGCATCATTATCTGGGACAATGTGGCATTCCATCACTCTCTCCTTGTCAATGAGTGGTTTACAGCACACCCTCATATGATGATGCAGTTGCTCCCAGCATATTCCCCATTTTTGAATCCCATAGAGGAGTTCTTCAGTGCTTGGAGGTGGAAGGTTTATGATCACTGTCCCTATGAGCAGATGCCTTTGCTGAATGCAATGACTGCTGCTGCCCAAGAAATATAGTAGGTGTAGAGGAATGTCAAGGTTGGATAAGGCATGCAAAAAGTTTTTTTCCCTTGGAGCATAGCAAGAGCGGATAATGAGTGTGATGTGGATGAGGTCATGTGGCCCCATCGTCAATAGAGAAGAGACTGAGTATCCATAGTGAATATATCTTATACTCTGATAGATTTTATTTTGATTTACATGTATTGTATGTAATATTTACAGTATTTCAGTCAGCCACAGTTTGAAAAAAAAGTGTAATGGAATCAGTAAAATTTGCATCAAAGCATTTCTGATTCTGGATCCAATTCTTTGCAAGAAGGCCAATTTGACACAGCCTATGTAGAAAGACAACAAATGGCACTGGCATGAAAACTAATAGACTACAATGACAAGCAATGGTGCACTGATTCACACTGAGTGCTGTATTTTGTATTTTGTTGTGCATTTTGTAATGATTGATTGGAAGAGCTCATACACTTGTTTGCAAGTTGTGTTGTTTGAAGGCAAAAATTTGCTTTTGTTGCATATTTTAACCATTTTGGCATGGTAAGAGCCTTTTGCAAACAAAATGTCTCATTTTGATCATGAGTGCCACTATTTAGGCCTGTGCACTAACTGTTTTGAAAATGTGGAGTTTGAGTTGACTGCTGCATCAAAGTAATCAAGAAAAACTGTAACAGCCTTCAGACCGTGCACCTGGATGGTTTTTTCATCATTAACCACGTTAATCTGAAGTGAATTCTCCCTAAATTCTATCAACATGTGGACTTTGCTACGAGGGGAGAGAACTGTCTGGACAAAGTCTGATCACACAATGATGATGATGCTGCCCGATCGTTGCTGAAATGCACAAGACCTGCCAGGAAAACCATCAGAGTCTGGCCCAGTGGAGCTGTCTCAGCACTCCAGGACTGTTTCAAGTGCACAGACTGGAATGTGTTCAAACAAGCACTGACGTATGACAGTGAACCTAGATGAGTTTGCAGAATCGGTGACCTGCTACATCAGCAAGTGCATAGAGAATTATATACCGTCTTCAAGAACATCACCACTAGAGACAACGAAAAGCACTGGTTCATAGCACAGGTACGTGTACGACTAAGAGAGAGAGATGCTGCTTTCCAGTCTGGAAATAAAGCTGCTCTCAGAATAGCCAGAGCCAACCTCTCTTGCTCAAGCAAAATGAGCACATGGACAAAAGATCCAGAATCACTGCACAAAACACAAAAGACTCACAGTTTATGGCAGGGAATTCAGGCTGTCACCCAGTACAAGCCTGCACCAAGCAGCTGTGAGGGGGATGCCACACTCCCTGAGGAGCTGAACAAGTTCTATGCATGGTTTGATAAACTGAACAACACACATGTGATGAAAGCCATGCCTCCCACAACCAACCAGATCATCTCTCTGCCTACAGCTGACATGAGGACATCTTTGACCAAGGTGAATCCACAAAAGGCTGCTGAATCAGACAAAATTCCAGGTGTGTGCTCAGACTCGAACTCAGAACTTTCTCTGCACGTGACACGTATCCAAAAAAGAGTCTTGAGCATCTTTCTTTGTCTTTTCTTTACTACAGTTCAAAGTTTTACAAGCAAGAGATGAATCCCTAAGATTACAAAGATACTTTACGTGACATTACGTGATGGTCAAAAAACTGTAACGCTCCTGAGCTCTCAGCTCTAACAATTTAATACAAAAACTAGTTCTTTACATTCTTGTATCATTTATATACTTCAGGATCCAATCAGATTACAACATGTAAGGCAGGTATTACTTCTATTGTTACATACTAGTACATTTAACATCTATACGTATTAATAGAATTCTATTACGTAACACTGTACATGTAAAGTTATGGAAAGTTCCAGAAACATATCTCTACTTTCTATTGCAAATAGTTATAAAACATTAAATCTAAATATTCACAACATTCATGCACACAAAATGGCTCTAACATCCCGGCCCCTAATAGACTAGGCATTAGCATATCAATTACCAACTTAAATTCAGAGCCATTAACGTTTTTATCTAAGTAAATTCCTTTCCTGGTTCTTTATTCAACAAGACAAGCTTGGTGATGGGTCTTCGTATGGTGCTTATCTTTATCCGGACCTCAGCACTGCAAACTACACCTCCTGAGTCTGGCATGATTCTTCCCAATGGCCAGGATCTTCTTGGGAGGGATGGATTGAACACGGCGACAGCATCTCCTACCTCGAAGTTTCTCTTCAGCCCACGCCATTTTTGCCGTTCTTGCAGAAGTGGTAGATACTCTCGGGTCCATCTTCTCCAGAATAAGTCTGTCATGTACTGGACTTGTTTCCAGCATCGTCTGGCATAGATATCGTCTTCTTTAAACAAGCCGGGTGGCATGTTGGGCTTCGTGTCCAGCTGAAGTATATGATTTGGTGTCAGCGGCTCAAGGTCGTTGGGGTTATCTGAGCTCATAGTTAGGGGTCTTCCGTTGATGATCTTCTCGACTTCACTCACAAGAATTCGTAGTCCGTCTTCATTCAACACTTGTTGCCGCATGACGGAGCTCATCACCTTCTTTACTGTTTGAATTTGACGCTCCCACACTCCACCTTGATGAGACGCACCCGGTGGGTGGAAAATCCACTGTATTCCTTGCTGTAGCTTGTCTTCGTTGATACTGGATTGGTTCCAGCTCTTTAACATCTTCCTTAGCTCCTTCTCTGTGCCGACCAGGTTTGTACCATTGTCGGAGCGGATGGTCCCGACTGATCCTCTTCTACTTTGTAAGCGGCGTAACACGTTAATACAAGAGTCTGTGTCAAGAGAATTGGCAACGTCTAGGTGGACTGCTCTGGTTATTAGGCACATGAAGAGCACTCCGTAATGTTTCACTTCACTGGCGCGTCCTATTTTCACCTCAAAGGGACCGAAGTAGTCCATGCCTGTGCTCGTGAAGGGAGGTTCGTTGGGACACAGCCGGTCTTGTGGTAGATCTGCCATCTTCTGCTCTCCAACCTTTGCATTCAGTTTTCTGCAGAGGTTGCATTCTGAGATTATGGTTCTCGCCGCTGTGTTGGCTCTAGGTATCCAATACCTCTGTCTTAATTTGGCTAAAACGTAATTTCTGCCACCATGCCCTGGATTTCGTGGATGTGACGAAAAATGAGGTGAGATATTGGGTGTTGTTTATGCAGAATAGCAGGATGTTTAGCTTCTTCAGGCATTGCCAATTTGTTCAGCCGACCACCTACTCTCAGCGCTCTGTCTTCTAAGTACGATCTAATTTAGAGGTTGAACTGTTTCGTTTCACACGAGTGTTTCCTTGTTGCAGTGTCTTTATTTCTTCAGTGTAGGTTTGCTTCTAGCTGTACTTAATCAGCTCCATCTCGGCCTTGGACAAATCTTCGATGGTAAGATCTTTCTTTTCAATTAACATCTTAGTTACAAACATTTGTTGCTTGAGTATGGTTTCCTGGCACTCTGGGCTGATTTTTAAACTGTATGCAGTCTCTCCTAACACTCTTCTTTGTTCACCTACTTACCACTGTGTCTCTCTCAAGCACAGAATCCAGGCAGTTGCTTTCTTTAGTTTGTGCCAACTGGAGTAATACGCTATAAATAAGTCTATTGGATCTATATTGTCTGCCGCTGAACTTGAATGCAGTGTAGCAGCCAATATTTTCACTTCTTCGTCGTGTTCTGTCAGGTCGTTTAGCTGTTCAGGTTGTTCTGGCCACTCATTCTCGTTCACTAAGAAACTAGGCCCTTGAAACCAGCTCGTACTTGTCATGAAGCTATCTACATTCGAGCCTCACAACGCCAGATCAGCTGGGTTCTGAGAGGTGCTGACATACCTCTATTGGGCGCGGGTAGTAGCTTCTCTGATGAAGAAGACGTGGTTTGCCACAAAAGTTTTAAAACAAAGGGCATCGTTCTTGATGTATTTTAGTACTGTAGTACTGTCTGTCCAGAAAATTTAATTTGTCAAAGGAAGTTGAAGCTCTTCCTTTAGTAGTCGATATAATTTGACTGCAACCATCGCAGCTGTCAGTTCCATTCTAGCGATTGAGACTTGCTTAAGAGGGGCAACTCTAGATCTCCCCATCAAAAAACAAACGTGTTTCTCTTCTCGTTCGTTTGTTAACAACAGATATGACACTACGCCATAACCATTCTGACTTGCATCTAAGAAATGATGAACTTGTGCCAGGCATCCCAACCTGCAAAAACTCATTTCAGGGAGGACCCCCCCATTACTCCGCCCCGTGCCAGCCAGCCTACCACACCCATGCTGAAATCTGATTAACTTATTTTGCTAAGTAAACCAATCAGGATGCCCTTTGTCTAGCACGGGCTACATGAACGTAGTGATCCACACATACGCACGTTCTCTCACTCTCGCATTTTGTCATGTGCCATCACACTTTCCCCCACACACACACCTGGACTGTGAAGAAACTGATTCTGTTGCACCACTGCACTTTACTTTACACACCACCGTCACTTTGATGTACAATAACTACTGTTATGATACTGCACTTCTGCCACTTATTTGCACAAACATAATACGCTGCTGTACAAATGTTTTCACATACACTGGACATTGTACACATAAATAGCTGAATATAGTATCTGTCATGTTATAACCTTCTACCTCCTGCACATCCAATGTAAAATGTCAATTTGCACCTGTTTAAATGTTTGCATATTTGCACATATACTGAACATTGTACTTGAAAATAGTCCAGATATAGTATCTGTCTATTATAACTCTACCTCTTGCACACTCAGTGTAAATGTCAATTTCAACCTGTTAAGAATACTGCATCCTGACTTGACAAATTTTTTTTACCTCTATGTCTATTTCTAGCCTCTAATTATATCTAAAACTCCCTGTCTAGTTTAAAATGTATATTGCATATTGTCTGGTTTAAAATGTATATTGTTTAATGTATATTTTAGTATTTCTACTTATTTATTGTCTATCCCATGTGCCTAGTTGTGCCACTGCCTATTTATTCTCTGTTCTACTGTTCTTTGTTTGTTTGCACTGGAAATAACCTGGAGCCACATCGTCTCGTCTCTCTATGTACAGTATATAGCAGAGATGACAATAAAGTTGACTCTGACTTGACTTGATGTGCACGCTTCTCTCAAGTGCACATGCTACTGTCTCACGTGCAGGCTCTTGTTCGCTTGCTCTAGTTTCTGGGATACTTTATTCAATTTGCGGGCATCAGGGAGCCGCTGTCAATATGCGGGAGACTCCCGGAACTTCCGGGAGACTTGGGATGTTTGGTGTGCAGACTTCATGGGTCTGAATAAGATGGACTTGAAACACCGACCCACATGAAGTTCTGCCTACTTCTCAAGATCTGATAGCCATTTCTGCCATGCTTGGCGTGGCTTGTCAGGAATCTCTTCGTCCCAGCCCCTTTTCTCTTTATGAAGGTCCCTTTTAATGAGCTTAGCAGGTAGGATAAGCGGTCCTAAAAATTCCATGGGGTCAAACACGGAACTAACAACTGAGAAAATGCCTCACAATGTGTTGGGTTTATTGGCTATTTGAATATTGAACCTGAAACTATCAGAGTTTGTACACCATTGTATGCTTAGTGCTCTTCTATTGGTAGCTTATCATGTTGCAGGTGTAGGTCTTTAACCTCTTCTGCCCTTTCACTGTCAGCAATAGAACTCAGCACTTTCCTACTGTTGCTTACCCACTTAGTCAAACGGAACCCGCCCCTGGCAGACAATTTCGTTAATTCTTTCATAAGACTAATAGCTTCGTCTTCTGTTGCAACCGATTTCAAGCAATCGTCTATGTAGAAGTGTTGAAGGACTGTCTGTGTCACCTCTGTCGATGTCTCTGCAGGTGCATCTAATGCTGTTCTTTTTAGCGCATACAAGGAGCAACTAGGAGATGATGTAGCCCCGAATAGGTGCACACACATTCTGTATTCTTCTACTTTCTCATTTAGTTCTCCATCTGGCCACCATAAGAAGCGCAATAAATCTACATCCTCTTCTGGCACTCGCACCTGAACTCACACCTGAACATGGATTCAATATCTGCCATAAGAGCAATAGGCTCCTGCCTAAACCTCAGCAGTATTCCAAGAAGGGTGTTTGTGAGATCAGGTCCCTGTAGTAGTTGTTTGTTCAATGATGTTCCTTGATATACTGCTGCACAGTCGAACACGACCCTTAGCTTTTTCTTTTTTGGATGGTACACCCCGTGATGTGGGATAAACCATACTTTGCCATCGCTATGGCTCAAATGTTCTTCCGGGACTTTTACAGCATAACCTTTCTTCAGAATGTTGTCTATGAATCTTTTATATTCCTGATAGAAGTCTGGATTTTTCTCAAGCTTTCTCTTTAAGGAATCAAGTCTTTGTTCAGCTATTCTGCGATTGCATCTTGACTAAATCACTTTTCAAGGGCAATTTAATGCAGTAGTGAAAGTTTAGTTCATTAGCATTATTCGACTCCTGTTCTTTGTATGTGCTAATTGACCCATTAACTACCCAACCCAGTACAGTCTTCAGAGCACATGGCCCTTTGTTCTGACTATTAATCGTTTCCCAGGGTTCCATCGCTTGGCAGACATTAGAACCGATGAGATGACCAATGTCTAACTCTAATACTGTTTCTGGAATTGGTACATTTATCCAAATTCTTTTTCTGTGGTATGTGAGCCTTTGTTGCAGGTATGTCTGTTTGTGTATACACATCTGGCAAACTAATGTACTCTTCTTCAGCTAAACTGCACACCATCAGGCCCCTTAGAGTGTGACAACCCACTTTCTGCTCATGTGTCATGGTGCAAAGAATAAACTCTTTCTTTTTGCCCCAGATGCCTAACCTTTTGGCTAAATCTTCACTACAGAAAGTCGCAGTGCTCCCTGTATCTAAGAAGGCATAGGTTTCAACTTCCCTTGGATCATTCTTATCCTTTACTTTGACAGGTACTATGGGAAGTATAACTTTGTTTCTGGCCCCATTATGCTCTTCCCCTTCAGGCCCTGCCATTAAGAATGCCTTTGTTACTACAGCCTTGCCCTGTGCGCTGTCACCTATGGTGGCATTTTCCTTGGTATTTTCTGGCCTTGCTGCCTTTTCTGTGTGAAGGATATTGGCATGTGTAAGTAGACACTCTGTGCATGTGGCTTTGTTAGCACAGTCCCTGGACAGATGTCAGATTAGCAAGACACCCAAAACAGAGCCCACATGTTTTCAGGAATTCAAGTCTTTCCTTCCAAGACAGTTCCCTAATTTTACGAGACGTTTAATGCGTCATTTTTCTTACAATACAAACAGGGGCTTCGAAAAGCAGTAACTGACTTAATGGCTGTAACTATGGGTTTCTTGTCTGGTTGACCCTTTATGGTGCACTTTTCTGTAGCAGATGTGTTCACTGCAAAGCTGCTTCTTTTGGGTTCACTTTTTCTGAAGCCAAATTTCTTTGTGCTTTCTTGTCTACCTGGGATAGAATCTTGAATACCTCCAAACAGTGGGTCATTAAGTTCTTTAGTTTGTTGACAAATGAAGTCCCCCATGTCAGAGAATGTGACTTGTCTTTGTTTCTTGTCTTGAATACGTTGAGCAGAATATCTCCACATTTCCATCATTTTGTATGGAAGTTTGGATATGATGCACTTCATGTTGGTTTTGGTGTTCAGTTCTGTAACGTGGCTTACTTCATCCACCGCATTACGACATCTAGTCAGGAACAAAGCAAAAGCTTCCAATCCCTTTTTATCTTCTGATTTTATCTGTGGCCACTCTATTGCCTTTTCGATGTAGGCGCTACTTATTTTTCGTCTAGCGCCAAATTCACATTCAAGCAGTTTTTTTGCTTGTTCGTATGCTTGGTCTGGGTGCATGTTCTCACAGCTACTAACAAGTTCTTGCGGCTCCCCTCTTGTAAAATGTTTTAAGTAATACAACAGGTCTTGTTGATCGTCAGTTTTGCTTTCGATGACGTGTTCAAAGGCTTTTATGAAAGATCTGTAGTTAAGAGGATCTCCTGTGAACACGAAAATTTCTCTGCGAGGCACTTAGACTTTGTTGTTTGATGAGCATCTCAGTGGTATTATTCTGATGCTCAGCCATCTCGGGTCTGATGCTGCAGTATTTGACACAGTTCTTTAGTAGAATCTGACTGCTGAATTTCTCTTACAGACAAACTAAACTGTCCGCTTATAGGATATGCAGTTGGCTTTGAACTGATTTCGGGCAACTTATTAGGTTCGAAACTAAACTGTCTTCCTAAGGGATTTGCAACTGGCTTCGAACTGATTTCGGTCAACTTGTTAGGTTCAAAACACTCGCTGTTATCAATTTGTTTTTTCTTTATGCTAGCTAAAAGTTTTGGCTTGATTCTAGACAGTTCTGAGGAGTCATCTGATGACTCATCTTGGCCCTCACACCCTCTATAGACCTTTAATCTAGCGTTTGATGTGGCAAGCTCGGCTCGAGCCTCCTCCTGCTCCCTTTCTCCCCTCAAACGAGCCTCCTCCTGCTCTCTTCCCCCCCTAAAACAAGTCTTTTCCTGCTCCCTGTCTGCCCTAAAATGAGCCTCTTCCTGTTCCCTTGCTGCCCTAAAATGAGCTTCTTCTGCCCTAAAACAAACTTCTTCCTGCTCCCTTTCTGCCCTCAAACGAACTTCTTTCTTTTCCCTTTCTGCCCTCAACCAAGCTGCTTCTTGTTCCAGTTCCACTTCCTCCTTAACAATCGCTGATTTAGCTAATAGTGCTTCATGTTCTGCTTGGAGCCCCATCCTAACTGAGCTAGTACTGGATAGTTGAAATGTACGACTTGCACGACTCCCTGCTTGGCTTAAACAGCTTTTATAACTATTATAACTTGCAACAGAACTGGCACTAGAAATACTATCTGAGGGACTGACGTCTTCTTCCTTTTGAGGGCTGCCTTTTACGTGGACAATCCATTCTTCTGCTGATTGTATGAACAACTTTAATCCTGTCTGTCTGCTTTCATATATTTCCTGATCATCCTTTTTTTTATCTTCATTCCACAGCTTCCACAACTCTTCAGTAGCGTGTGTGTATTCTTCAAAGTATCTTTTGAACTTTGGCAAAGCTTCCTGAATGTCAATATTGAGTTAATCTTGCATCAATTTATCTAGATTACTTCTCTCCTTTGTGAGATGCGACAGCTTCCCCCGCGACTATTCTTTAACTTTCTCTCATCTGATGCCTCTTCTTTGGTCTCTGGTGCCCTCTCCTGGTCTACAAGCGCATCCACCATCTCTGCTTCCATTTCGTTGCGACACGTTTCTCAACACACTGCCTGTGATGTTTCATCTAACGTTACGCAGCACTCTTTCGACTAATTCACTGCTTGTGAAAAGAGTTTCTTAATGTGCAGAATCGTTTCTCTTAAGCCTTAAGTGGCTTACTAAACTGGAAGCTCCGTGGACGTTTACTTTCGCTTTTCTTCGGATTTTCTTCGTTGACAGGCTACCCAGCCATCTAACACAAAAGAGGAGAAAATATCTGACCTGGCGCCTTCGGACCTCGATCCTTTGGACTTTCTTCGGACTTCTTCTTCGGGGGAAGCTTGACGCAGCCGTCACAAGATGTCTCCGTAAGTTTTCGGATTTCTTGAACTTCGCTGGTGGTTTCCATTTTCTGTCTTGATAGCAAGAGTTTTTTGACTTAATGTGAGAGCAGCTCATGCTGTCTCATTTGCCTCAAACTCAGAACTTTCTTTGCACTCGACACGTATCCAAAAAAGAGTCTTGGCTCTTGAGTGTCTCTCGTTGTCTTTTCTACAATTTGTCTTTACAAACTTTGTCTACAATTCAAAGTTTTACAAGCAAGAGAAGAATCCCTAAGACTAAAAAGATACTTTACGTGACGTTACATGACGGTCAAAAAACTGTAATGGTCCTGAGCTCTCAGCTCTAACAATTCAATACAAAAACTAGTTCTTCACATTCTTGTATCATATACTTCAGGATCCAATCGGATTACGACACGTAAGGCACATATTACTTCTATTGTTGAATACTAGTACATTTAACGTGTATACGTATTAATAGAATTCTACTACATAACACTGTACGTGGAAAGTTCCAGAAACATATCTCTACTATCTATTGCAAATAGTTATAAAACATTAAATCTAAATATTCACACATTCATGCACACAAAATGGCTCTAACAAAGCAATAGTTCAAGATGAGTTGTTAGTTATTTAAAAAAGCAAAGATACAAAAATAGTCCAAGGGATATTTCGAAACCCGGGTTGTTCAACATTAAGCTGAAATTAGTTCAGTATTGTGCTGCTAATTCAGCAGAGGTCCATAGGATCCAATCCTAGTTGGTTTCATGATGATGTCTGTTCACACTCCTGACCCACGACTGCACCACCCTGCACAGCTCAAACCACATCATCAAATTTGCCGATGACATGACTGTGGTGGGGCTCATCAGCAACAATGACAAGTTGGTGTACAGAGATGAGGTTCAGCAGCTGGCTGCCGGGTGCTTTGAGAACAACCTGTCACTGAATGTGGACAAAACCAAAAAAATGAACATCATCTTCAGGAAAACTCACTCCTCCCACATACCACTCAGCATCCACGGCTCCAAAGTAGAGACTGTAAATAATTTCAAATTCAAATTCAAATTTATTTATATAGCGCTCTTAACAACAGTCATTGTCACAAAGCACTTTACATATAACCGGCCTAAACCCCCCCAACAAGCAAGCCTGAGGCAACAGTGGCAAGGAAAAACTCCCTCTAATAGGAAGAAACCTTGAGAGGAACCAAGACTTGGAGGGGAACCCCATCCTCCTCTGGGCGACCGGGTGCACGAACATTTAATGTACAACAAGCAATAGTTCAAGATGAGTTGTTAGTTATTTAAAGAAGCAAAGATACAAAAATAGTCCAAGGGATATTTCAAATCCCGGGCTGTTGATGGGCCACTTGCAGGACCCTCTCAGCAACATTAAGCTGAAATTAGTTCAGTATTGTGCTGCTAAGTCAGTAGACGTCCATAGGGTCCAATCCCAGTTGGTTTCATGATGATGTCCCCATGGAGTCCTGGTGCGGGTTCAGTGGGTCCGGATCAGCTCGGGAGGGTTGACAAGGTCAAGCGTCAGCTCAGGACGTCTCCGGGACTCCTGGTGAGTTCGGTTGATCAGCGTCAGCTTGGTAGGGTCGAGATGGTAAGTGTCAGCTCGGGGCATCTCCAAAGAGTCCTGGTGAGGGTTCAGTCAGCCAAGCGCCATCCCAGGATCAGCTCGGGAACAGCTCGAAAAAAGAAGAAGAGAGAGGAGAAAGTTAAGTGCCCTAACCTAACCTCCGGCAATGCTAGAGTAGCTATGGCAGCCTAGCTAAGAAAGGAGAGCTGGAAGGTAACACAGACATGAGGGCTTCCAGGGGTCTCGGCATCACACCAAACCACCGTCTGCAAACTTGAGCGATCAACAGAGTGGTAGGATGACAGCACCAATCCCCCCTTTCACCTTTAATCTCAAATGACCATGAACCCCCAGATCTCGCCTTTAACTAAGAAAAAGGGATTTTAAAAACCAAAAGACTGACTAAACAAGTAAGTCTTAAGCCTTGACTTAAAAGCAGAGATTGTTTCTGAGCTCCGAACACTAACGGGTAGTTTATTCCACAATTGTGGCGCTTTATGAGCAAATGCTCTTCCCCCCACGGTAACGTTTTTTATTCTAGGTATTACTAAAAGATCTGCGTCTTGCGAGCGAAGCGTACGCGGTGGATTGTAAGTGCAAATGAGGTCACTCACATACTGCGGTGCAAGACCATTTAGAGCTTTATAGGTCAAGAGAAGTACTTTATAGTCGACACGAAATTTTACTGGTAGCCAGTGGAGTGAGGATAGAATTGGGGTGATATGATCATATTTTTTAGTTTTAGTGAGGACTCTGGCTGCTGCATTCTGAACTAGCTGGAGTTTATTTAACAACCTATTTGGACAACCAGAGCATAAGACATTACAGTAATCGAGTCTTGAGGTAATAAATGCATGAACTAGTTTCTCTGCATCTTGAAAGGATAGCATGTTTCTTAGTTTAGCAATATTACGGAGTTGAAAGAAGGCGGTGCGACTAATGTTAGAAGCATGTACATCAAATGAAAGATTGGAGTCTAAAGTAAAACCAAAGTTTTTAGCAACATTACTTGGTACAATGGATAATCCATCAAGACTGACCGTGATGTCAGATAGCTGACTTCTGGTGGCGTTAGTGCCAGTAAGAAGGACCTCAGTCTTGTCCAGATTTAGCTGGAGGAAGTTGTCCGACATCCACTTTTTTATGTCACATAAGCATTTTTCCATTTTCTGAAATTGCTGTCTGTCTTCTGGTTTAGCCGATATATATAACTGTGTATCGTCTGCAAAACAGTGGAAACTAATTCCATGCTTACGAATGACTGAGCCTAAAGGTAGCATGTACAGCGAAAACTGCAAGGGACCTAAAACTGATCCTTGTGGTACTCCATATTTCACCCTGACGTGCTCAGAGGAATCACCATTTACATTCACATACTGATAGCGGTCTGAAAGGTAGGATCTGAACCAAGAGAGGGCCACTCCCCTGATACCAACAACATGTTCAAGTCTATAAATGGGAGATTAGATATTGGTCTATAGTTTAACATTACCAGGGGATCCAGGTTGGGCTTCTTCAGCAAAGGTTTAATCACTGCTAATTTAAGAGATTTGGGTAAATAACCAATGCTAATAGAGGAGTTAACTATTGCTAGTAGAGGTTTAATCACTACTGGAATCATCCCTTTGAGTAGCCTTGTTGGAACAGGATCTAACATGCAAGTAGATGAATTTGAGGAAAGGATTAAAGACGTTAGATCTGACTGGTCAACCGGAGTAAATGATTCAAATAAGATGGCTGCAGTATTAGTACTTGCCTTGTCAAGGCCAGCCACTGTAGTTACTTGAGATTTTAGAATATTCTGTCTAATTGAACAAATTTTTTGGTCAAAAAAGTTCATAAATTCGCCACTAGAAAACAATATTGGTACAGTTTGAGTAGTGGTCTGGCTATTAGTCAGCTTGGATACCATGTTAAATAGAAACCTAGGATTATTTTTGTTATTTTCAATTAGCAATGATAGGTATTCTGATTTCGCAGCTCTAAGAGCCTTTTTATAGCTTCCCATAGCGTCTTTCCATGCTAGTTCAAAGACCACTAATCTAGTTTGCCGCCACTTACGTTCTAGTTTCCGTGTCCCTTGTTTTAGGCTACGTAGGTGGTCATTATACCAAGGGGATGTTTTGTTTTCTCTGACCTTTTTCATTTTTAACGGAGCAATTTTATCTAAGGTGGAACAAAGCGTAGAAGTTAGATAGTCCGTATTACTCTCAAGTTCAGCAAGATTAGACATTTCCACTGTCAGGAACGACAGATCGGGGAGATTATCAATAAAGTTACTAGCTGTATCTGAAGTGATTGTACGCTTGGAGCAGAAGCGAGTTGTAGTATTTGTGTTTTGACTAAAGTGAAAATCAAATGTAATGAGATGGTGGTCAGAAATAATACTGGTCTGAGGCAGTACTGTTACATTATCTACATTAAGACCAAACGATAGGATTAAATCAAGGGTATGACCGCAGTTGTGAGTGGGCCCAGTTACATTTTGAACAATGCCCATGGAATCTAGTAAATTAGTGAAAGCTGCTGTCAGAGGATCTTGTTCATTATCTACATGAATATTAAAGTCCCCCACGATTATTGCTCTTTCAGTTGAAATAACCAGGTCTGACAGAAATTCTGCAAATTCAGTTAGGAATTCAGAATAAGGACCTGGTGGACGGTAAATCGTAATGAGAGGGAGCGACAAAAAATTAGGTTTTGCAGATATGTCTGCAATTCTAAGGAATAATAATTCGAATGATTTAAATGTAAATTTAGGTCCTGACCTCTGTGTTATTGAAAGAGATCTTTCGTAGATCGTTGCAACACCTCCCCCTTTACCACTGAGTTGGGGTTTATGCTCATAACTATATCCTGGAGGCGTCGCATCATTTAAGGCTAAATACTCGTTGGGTCTTACCCATGTCTCAGTTAAACAGAGCGCGTTTAGGACGTGGTCTGAAATCATTTCACTAATAATAAGTGCCTTAGTAGTTAATGATCTAATATTTAGTAGTCCTACTTTCAGCTTAGTGCTACAGATATTCTGCATTGGCTGCTCTAATTTAATAGAAATTAGATTGGAAAAAGACGCCTTTCGCATTTTACGCGAACTATTTTTGGTTCGGGGCACAGAGACAATGTCAATATGGTGGTATCTAGGTGGCGGTTCAAGGCAACTTGCAGGCGGTCGGTTTAGCCTTTCTGCCTGCGGCCTGGTCTTGGCTCCGGTTTGTCAATCGCCGCCTACACCTGAACCTGCATAAAGGCTAGCTGCTATGTTTATTGAAATACGGGCAGCACCCTCCCACGAGGGGTGGATACCATCCCGGCTCAAAAGACCAGGCTTTCCCTCGAAGGTGGACCAGTTATCTACAAAACCTATGCTATTTTCAGAGCACCACTTTGACAGCCAGCAGTTCAGCGACCAGAGCCTGCTGTAGGTCTCGGAGCTACGTCTAGCTGGGAGGGGGCCAGAGAGAATTACTGCCTGTGACATTGTTTTGGCTAGCTCACACACCTCTTTAAAATTACTTTTGGTTAGTTCAGACTGTCTGAGCTTGACATCGTTGGTGCCGACATGGACGACTATCTTGGAATATCTACGTCTATTACTGGCCAGCACCTTAAGATTGGCCCTGATGTCCGGCGCTCTGGCTCCCGGTAAACAATTTACCTCGATAACACCAAGTTCCCTTTCGATATTTCACTCGTACTGCGTCGTAAGACGCTATGGGGAAAACTCCTTTTTCCTCTTCGACTGAAGCCTTTTTCAATCACGCAGTGCAACTGCACGCTGATTGGTTTGTCAAAGTTAACTGATGAAACCAATCGACTGACGGCAGAACGAGCTGGCCAATGGCCGTGCCGCTTCGCCGGCTGGCGCTATTTGCATGCCGGCTCTATAAATGCGGCCGTTTCGCCGTCAAGTTCAGATTTTTCTTCTTTCAGCCTTGGCATTTGTTCAACGCTGAACTCCTCGTCTGAGCCTCGCCGTCGATTAAGCGTTAAAGCAGCTGGAATTGGTTTTCGCCGTTCCCCTGCCGCTTCCGGCTTTCAGCTTATTTTCTCTTTTCTAAAAGAGCACCCAACGGCATTTTTAAATGCCTCGCCGTCGTTGCACTACGTGATCCGAGCCGCTGCACTCCGATGACGGCCATCAAGAGTGTGCGCTCTGTCTCGGCAAGCCCCACGCAGACGCCGCTCTCTCCTCCGCTGATTGCCCGCATTGCGAGGCTCTCAGCATTTCTACGTTGCGCTCGTGGATAGCGCTCTTTTCAGAGCGCGACCCCGCCCCCTCCTCCCTCCCCTCTAAATCCTCCCAGGGCCCTGTGAGGAAGAAGCGGCGGGGAAGAGTGGCTGCGCGTTTATCTGTGGATGAGCTCTCGCCGGCTTTGTGCCCACGAGCCTCGCCACCCCCTTCTGACCCCGTCTCCTTCATCCGCGCTGACCAGCGTCCCTCAGCGGCTGCGAGCGACCTGGTTAAATTCGGCGTGGAGGAAGGCGACGACGACGACGACAGCATTTCACTGGCTGCTTCTGACGCGGTGGAGTTTGCGGGCTCTGAGTCTGACCTTGCCCCCCGGCCGCCGTCATCTTCTCGTAGCACCAGAGACAGGACCGATGAGGAGCTCATTCGCGTCCTGTCTAAAGCTGTCTCCGAGCTCGGACTTGAGTGGTCCCCCCCCGAGGAACCCTCACGAAGCAGGTTGGACGAGTGGTTTTTACCGGGGCGCCGGCCGGCCCCCCAACAACGCTCTGCCCCCTTCTTCCCCGAAGTTCATGATGAGCTCACTAAGGCGTGGCGCTCTCCGTACTCTGCTAGAGTCCGGACTTCCTCCTCTACCGCGCTCTCCTCCGTTGACGGCGCCGAGGAGAAAGGCTACGTCCACCTGCCTCCGCTGGATGAGCCCGTGGCCGCACATCTCTGCCCGCCATCGGCCATTGGTTGGAAGGCTAAGGCAAACCACCCTTCCAAGCCCTGCAGAACCACTTCAGCGCTCGCTGGCCGCGCTTACGCCGCCGCCGGCCAAGCCGCTTCGGCCCTGCACTCCATGGCCGTTCTGCAGGTGTTTCAAGCTAAAATGCTTGCGTCGGAAGCAACCGGTCTCGACGCCACTTCCCTTGCTGACTTGCGAAGTGCGACGGACCTGGCCCTTCGCGCCACCAAAGCCACAGCCCAGGCCATCGGCCGCTCTATGTCGAGCTTGGTGGTCCTGGAGCGCCATCTCTGGCTAACCCTGACGGAGATGAAGGAGCCGGATAAAATCCCGTTCCTCGACGCTCCTGTCACTCCAGGTGGCCTCTTCGGTCCAGCGGTTGAGGGGTTTGCTGAACGCTTCTCTGAGGCTCAAAAGTCGTCCCAGGCAATGCGACACTTTCTCCCCAAGCGTTCCAGCGCGTCGTCTGCCTCTAGTCGCCCCAGAATAGAGCCGACTCGGCAGCCCGCTGCTCCTGCCCCCGTTCCGGTCCCGCAAAGAGAGCGAAGTCGCTCACGCTCAGCAAGGCGCTTCCCTACCCAGCGTGCAGGTCCCCGGCCCAAGATCGCCATGGACCCCGCTCCTAAGAAGTCTTCCTGAACACCCAGGCAAGAGGAAGGGGTTAAGTCCCGCCGCGGCCGGACCACCCCCAAAACGGCTCTGCGCCAACCTCTCACCACCCCGCTTAGTGCCGGGTGCAGAGGCAAGTGTGTTTTCGGCTCCCGCCCGGCCCATGGTGCCCGGCTGTCCGACCGCTGTGATAGCGGAAATAAAAATTTTACATCCTCAAAAAAAGAGCAATTTTTCTCTCAATCATATCTTAGATTCGCTCCCCAAAGGCGGCCAATCTATGAACCTCATTCAGCCACTGTCCCAGCGGGCCGAGGCCTGGCAGGCCATCCCCGCGGTGTCAGACTGGGTGATGGGCACAATAAGAGGAGGTTACATATTGCAGTTTGCTCGCAGACCCCCCCGCTTTCGGGGTGTGGTCCCCACTTGTGTGCGCGGCGAGACCGCTCCGGTTCTCCGCGCCGAAGTGGCCAATTTGCTGGAAAAAGGGGCCATAGAGATTGTTCCTCCAGCTCAAAGCGAGTCAGGCTTTTACAGCCGGTACTTCCTCGTCCCCAAAAAAGACGGCGGTCTCCGACCGATTTTGGACCTCAGACTTCTGAACCGCGCTCTGGTAAAGCGGCCGTTCAGAATGGTGACCGTAAAGCAGATCCTCGCGCAAATTCGCCCCGAGGACTGGTTTATGTCCCTGGATCTGAAAGACGCGTACTTTCACATCCAAATTGCCCCCCAACACAGGCGCTTTCTGAGATTCGCCTTCGAGGGTGTGGCATATCAATACAAGGTCCTTCCGTTTGGTTTATCTCTAGCTCCCCGCACTTTTACGCGATGCATGGACGCGGCACTCTCCCCTCTGAGACAGATGGGGGTCCGCGTTTTCAACTACCTCGACGACTGGCTCATTTTGGCCCAGTCAGAGGCAGTTTCGGTATCGCATCGGACCCTTCTTCTCAGCCACCTGGAGTGTCTGGGACTCAGGGTCAATTTCGCCAAGAGCATGCTATTACCCAGCCAGCGAATTTCGTTCCTGGGGATAGTAATCGACTCGGTGCGAATGAACGCGAGTCTCTCAGCAGAGCGGGTAGAGTCGATCCTGGGCCGCGCAGCCTCCTTTGTGGAAGGCTTCTTGTACCCACTCAAGGCCTTTCAGAGACTTCTGGGCCTCATGGCGGCAGCTTCACCGGTAATTCGGCTGGGCCTGCTTTATATGCGACCCATCCAGTTCTGGTTGAAGCAGAGAGTTCCGATTGCGGCATGGCGCCACGGGCGCCACCGCTTGACGGTGACTCGGGCCTGCGTTGCAGCCCTGACCCGTTGGAGGGACCCTCGTTGGCTAGCCCAAGGGGTGCGTTTGGATGCGGCACACCGGAGGAAGGTGGTCTCGACAGACGCTTCCAACACAGGTTGGGGGGCGCTGTGCGAGGGCAAACCGGCCTCCGGCCTCTGGTCCAGGAAGGAGGCGGGGCTGCACATCAACTGCCTCGAGATGCTCGCAGTGTGCCGTGCTTGCCAAGCTTTCCTGCCGGAATTGAAGGGGCACCATGTGCTGGTGCGCTCAGACAGCCGCTCCGTGGTGTCTTATGTGAATCACCAAGGCGGGATTGTCTCAGAGCGCCTTTTTGCTCTTGCAAAGCGCCTGTTGATTTGGGCCCAGGGCAACCTGCGCTCACTCAGGGCATCGCACGTGCCGGGCAAACTGAACCAAGGGGCAGACATGCTATCCAGGAGCAATGTCTCGTCAGAGAACTGGACGCTCCATCCCCTCGTGGTTCAGAGGATTTGGGACACCTTCGGCAGGGCACGAGTCGACCTCTTTGCCTCCGAAGACAATTCTCACTGCCCAATTTATTTTACGAGGAGCACGGATGCTCTGGCTCACGAGTGGCCAGACCTTCCACTTTACGCGTTCCCTCCTGTCGCTCTGTTACCACAGGTACTCAGACGAGTCAGGGAGCGCGAACTCAAGCTTCTCCTGGTAGCCCCCTTCTGGAGGAACCAACCGTGGGTGTCGGAGCTGTTCCAGTTGTTGGAAGCAGCCCCGTGGCCGATCCCCTTGAGGCGGGACCTCCTCTCTCAAGCGAACGGCTCGCTGTGGCACCCGCGGCCCGAGCTGTGGGCCCTTCATGTCTGGCCGCTCAATGGGCGCCTTTGGGCCTCCCGGAGCGTGTCCTGAACACCATGTCTGAGGCTAGAGCCCCGTCTACACGTCGGCTCTATGCCTTGAAATGGGCCGTCTTTGAGGCTTGGTGCAGGGACCGGAACTTCGATCCAGTCTCCTCGGAGGTCTCTGTGGTCTTGACGTTCCTGCAGGAGTTGCTGGATAAGCAGCGTTCTCCGTCGACCGTCAAGGTTTACGCTTCAGCAATAGCGGCTTTTCATGCCCCTGTTGCGGGGCGCTCGGTCGGCAGGCACAGCGCGGTGATCCAATTTTTGAGAGGCGCCAGGCGGTTGCACCCCCCACGCCCTCATACGGTTCCCTTGTGGGACTTATCCACCGTGCTAAGGGCCCTGAAAGGGGCCCCATTTGAACCACTGCACTCCTCCAGCTTGAAAACGCTGTCGCTTAAGACCGCCCTGCTACTGGCACTGGCGTCTGTCAAACGTGTAGGCGATTTGCAAGCGTTGTCTGTCAACCCGTCTTGCCTGGAATTCGGGCCTAACGACTCTAGAGTCGTCCTGAAACCAAGACTGGGTTATGTGCCTAAGGTGCTCTCAACTCCGTTCAGAGCCCAGGTCATCAGTCTCTCTGCCCTGCCCGCCTCGGTGGACGACCAGGACTTGCACCTGCTCTGCCCCGTTAGGGCCCTAAGAGTTTATGTGGAGCGTTCTGCCTCATTCAGGAGTTCAGAACAGCTCTTTGTTGGCTTCAGTAACCGCGCCAAGGGCCATCCGGTTACGAAGCAAAGACTTTCAAAGTGGATTGTGGAGGCCATTACACTGGCTTATTCCTCCTTGGGGCTGCAGTGCCCCCTTGGAGTCAGAGCCCACTCCACCAGAGGCATGGCCTCGTCCTGGGCATGGTCGAGCGGGATCTCCATTCTGGAGATTTGTGAGGCGGCCGGCTGGTCCTCGCCGTCCACATTTATCAGGTTTTATAACCTAAATGTCCCTGCTCTGCAGTCCAGAGTTTTGTCTATTTAAGTCCGTCCAGTGGACCGACTGTGTATTTTTAGGGGTTAACTCTACCTGTTGGTGTGAGTCCCTAAGTTTTCGAGCCCAGTTGGGCTCCTACGGGGCGACACCCGAGCCACAGCGGCCCCCTTCGTGGCTTGCCCTGTGCTTGGTGTAATATTGTGACGTTCCCCTGGGGTTTGTCCCCCTTCGGTGTCATACTGAGTCGCACCCCACCATGGCACGGCGGGATTGTACTGGTTCCCCATAGCGTCTTACGACGCAGTACGAGTGAAATATCGAAAGGGAACGTACTCGGTTACTTACGTAACCTCGGTTCCCTGAGATATGGGAACGAGTACTGCGTTCCTTGCCGTGCCATGTGCTGCACGCCTCAGATGCTTCATACGAAAAATCTGAACTTGACGGCGAAACGGCCGCATTTGTAGAGCCGGCATGCAAATAGCGCCAGCCGGCGAAGCGGCGCGGCCATTGGCCAGCTCGTTCCGCCGTCAGTCGATTGGTTTCATCAGTTAACTTTGAGAAACCAATCAGCGTGCAGTTGCACTGCGTGATTGAAAAAGGCTTCAGTCGAAGAGGAAAAAGGAGTTTTCCCCATAGCGTCTTACGACGCAGTACTCGTTCCCATATCTCAGGGAACCGAGGTTACGTAAGTAACCGAGTACGTTCCTGGGAGTTCACATCTCAGACAACCTCACCCGGACCACCTCCATCACCAAAAAAGCACAGCACCATCTCCACTTCCTGAGACACCTGAAACAAGCCAACCTCCCTCCTTCCATCCTTGCTGTGTTCTACAGGGGCACCATAGAGAGTGTTCTGACCAGCTGCATCTCCATCTGGTTTGGTTACACTGTCTTGTGATGCAAACACTGCCACACGGACAATCTCATTCATGTTGAACTGAAACTCTCCCAGGAAAATGTTTATGAATAATGTTTATGTTTACAGACGGTACAGTTTTTTTACGCCACACTGCTGCTGATCTTGCACACATTTAATGCCGGCCGATCTAAATTGCAATCTGCTGCTACAATATTTACACAAATTTGCACTGTTGCTACATATTTTGTCTCTCTTGTTATTGTCTCTCTTTCTAGTTTAAGGTTTAAAGTTTTACATTTATATTTTACTTCTAGTTTAAAATGTATATTTTGTATTCTATTTATATATTTTATAGTGCCTTATTTGTTCCTTGTACCTTGTTCTTTGTTGTTTCAGTCTCACACACAAATATTGGCTAATGCTGGCAAGTGAAGAGATCAAAAGTGACCACCATTTGACATGCAATGTACATTTTATTTGCATAACAATAATGAAAACACTCTCACTGATGCATAATACAAACCATGTGTCCTGTAGAAAATTTTAGTAAAAATTAAGACATTAGAACTTACATAATGAGGAAAAAAGTACTAAAACTATGATTTTGTCACGGCCACGCCATCTTCGAGTACTAAGTCTGGGGGGTAAGTCTCTTGGGAGCACGTTTCGGTGTACTCCCTTCATGTTTCTTAGCTCACGTAATGTTTTAACGTGGTTGTGCACCTCCCCGCTAGCTCGCTCCCTACTTCCGTGTCTATTGTCTATATTTCGTGTCCACTCCCTAGTAGCTCACTTCCTGATTAGATCGCTACTTATGGGTTTTGTGTACACTTCGTGTTCCCCCTTCCTAGTAAGTCACCAGTGAATTAGATAGCGTGTTTGCTTTTGGTTATTATTTCAAGCACCTGGTTTGATTACTTTCTGAGTTCTGATTGGTTCATGAGTTGATTACCTCGTTTCGTTCTGTTATTTTAACCCAGTTCGATCTGGCTTTATTTTGTGTTCTTCTCCCTCATACCTGGTGTCGTGTAGTTTTCAGTTCCAGAGTGTTTGAGTTTACGGTCCTGTTTTTTTCGTTGTTTTTTCTGGCTTCACGTTCTATGTATTTTCTATTTTGGATTCAGGCTCATGCTACCCACTGAAGGACTAATCGCGGCGATGGTTCGCCTTGGACTTTCTCAAGAGTTGGAACGTTTGGATCCTTTCAGTTTTCCCAGTAGCTGGGATTCTTCCAGGTTGTTTGTGAACAGAGATGTTTGAGTGCACGGGGGCACAAGACCTTTTTGTTTCTTTTTCTCCAGTCCTGAGTATTACCTGCATCTGCATATTTTTTCCGTTCCTGTTTTTTTTATTAAGACCACCGTCAATCTGCCACTGCATTGTACTCCATTTTCCTTTTATTTCAACTACACGGCACCCACATGACAGGTTTAAAATTTTAAGCATTTTGGGTCGATTTCCCAGTCGAGGATTAAGCCTAGTCCTAGACCAGCATTGAATTTGAATGGTAAATCTCCACTGGTACTGCAACTTAGTCCAAGACTAGGCTTAATTCATGAGCGAGAAACCAGCCCTTTGTCTACTAGTGGTGTTGGAAGAAGTACTCAAATGTACCAACACTGTTAAACTGCTGAAAAATCAGTCATTTACCAGACCTTTCCAGTAGACTTCTGAAACAATTACCATCAATGCAAGCAAAATAGGAAAAAGTGAGTGAGTGCCAGGTACTATTCTCTTTGATCTCTGTTCTGCCTGACTTCGGATGAGAGAGAGGGGGAGAGCGAGAGAGAGACAGAAAGTGAGTGACAGAGAGAGAGGGAGAGAGACTGAGATCAGATAAAAATACTTGAAGAAACAGCTTCATGTTGCAGGCAGCAGATGCTCGGACATTTGGATTAAAGGACCATCTGAATTTGCAACCCTGTAAGAGCAGCAGATCAGGAGGGCAGAATTTCAAAAACTGCATATTCCCAATGAACACATACAGTAACAAAAAGGTCAGATTTCCTCCTGTTTAGCCTTTATTGTATTACAATTGCCTTATTTTATTTAATCTCTAAAGCCTCATGCTGCTTTGTGCTTATTTGTCCAGATATAGGCTAATTGTTACTGTTGTGCCATGATGTCTGTCACCCATGTGGAGGTAAGTGATGAATGTGCTTAGTGTGAAGTTTCTTCAGCTGATGAGCCTGTGGTGTTGGAAGCAGCTGGAGCATCTGGCTGGCCCTGAGTGTGTCATTTGTGTCATTTGTGTCATTAACCCATCATGCTGCATTCCCCACTGTAATCTGCAATTGACAACCCGCAGAGAGCAACTCCCCACTCATACTAGCCCAGTGTCAGCGAGCCTGCAGGATTTATGTGTATTTGTGTTTCTGTGTGTGCATTTTGATTTGATAGCTCAGATGAGGACTGTGCATTCTGCCTTTCAGATTACTGTGAATTAGTGCTCAATGGGGAGCAAGACTTAACTGGAATAAGATCATCCAGGCACATCTTTCTTATTGGTGAGCAATTTACTCACCAATGGTTGGTGTTACAAAATATCAAACTGAGTGTGTCCTGTGTACAACAGGCCATTAATAAGCTAAATGCTGCTTGTGTCTTACAATAAAACTCTCTTCTTGCCCACTGGTGTTTCTTTATGGACTTTATTATTAAGCTCCCTGTGCGAATACCTGCGTACTTTTGCAAAGAGACTGCTTGGTTGCCTGGAGCAGAGCCCTGTTGTAATGCATATTTAGTTGACTCTAGTACTGCCTCAGTGTTAAATGGAGATGATGTGGACCTCCGTTGACACAGACATTGATCACGTAGTGTTACTCAACTGTCACCAACAGCAATTACTATAAATACCATTATACACCAGCTGGGATGCATTAGAGCACCTTCTTGTGGCAAGCCATTGTCTTGCTACCCAAAATTCCTATTGATTACCTATTTTGAAAGGCTCTTTCAACCAATTGTGACTCTGCATGGCAAAACCAGTCGCTTGTTGCAAATTTTCAAACTTGAGTTATGTTTTCATGAAAGGGCATAAATCAACCTTCAGAACGATACCTATATTGAATGAATCAGACGACATATGACTGAGATATTAACATTCAAAGGAGTCGGGTTTCTCCTGTCACGCCAAGTGAGAAACTGAGAAATCTGCCTTTGAAATTGACTGTCGATGTAGCACTCACAGACGCTTGGTGGGGTTGCGGCTATGTTTGTATTTACGGTAGCCTACGCTGCATTCACAGCCACACAGATAGCCTACCTGCATTAGGTTAACTGAACTCGGGAGACGAAGATGGATTCTGGAGAAATATCTTCACGCTAGGCAATGAGTGGGTTTACCGTAAATATTCAAGTAGAGCAGTCAAAACAGAAACTTTTAACATTCAGCTGGAATTGAATTCCTCACCTCAAGAAAGTCACGTTTTTAGGATGGAAAGGGTACATTTTTCAGTGAAATTTATTCACAACAGTACAGTATAGACCCTCTACTGTTTCAAAACACAAAAAAACAAAAAATCCCAAATTTTACCCCACGCAACATAAACGCTTGTTTTTCTCAGAAACCTCCATTGCGATAAGCGACTGGTTTTGCCATGCAGAGTGACAATTGATCTTTAAGAACTTTAAGAACCTTAAGAACTTCCAGACTCTGAGGAAAAGAGGAAAGAGGAAAAGTCTGACCGGACGGGAATTTACTGAGGAGCACGAGCCTGAAGAAAAACACAAGAGAGGCAGGTGAATGAGAAGCACAGAAACATGAACATAACAAACACAATCCTATATACATGTAACATGATGGTGACAGACACAGGGAGACGCGGGCGGAACTGGATTAAATAAAACGGGAGAAACAAACTAACGAATGAGTGCGCCAAGCCCAAACTGAAAGTAAACGATGCACAGGTAAACATAATAATAGCGTGGGGGTACTCTAAACAGACACTAACCTACTAGGTAGGGAGAACGCAGTGAAGACAACAAACACGGAAGTGGGGTGTGCTCTAAACAGGGAGTGAACTATTACTGAGGTGGCACAAAGTGAAGACATAGAAACCCGGAAGCGGTGAGTAAGCTAACGGGGAAAGCTAAAGCTAATCGAAGACACACAAGGTGGACTAGACACAACAGGAATGGCACCAAAAGTGAACCTGGAGGACAGAACGAATACCGCCAGGTCAGAACTCTGGCAATCGTGGGATGGCCGGCAAGAGGGACAACGCCATGACAGAATCATGTTCATTTGAAATACTGATCACACTGATAAAATAAGTACAGTCGGAATATTTACATTTTAAATTTTAATTTGCAGCACACAAATCATGTTTGTTTTGATTTTGTGTTTTGGCCTGTTGGGCCACCCACTGCGATCTCCCAATAATTAAGTCAGCAGCATTTTGGCATCAAAGTTACCAGCTAATACAGCTACAAGCATTCTGGATTGCAAATGTCTGATGTAACTAAACTAAAAGGAGGTGGAGGGCTACATTATTTTCAATTTGACTGCAGTACCAGTTTTGGGCACAAACATAAAGCTCCTTTAAATGACTAATGTTATGGCTTCCGTTTACAAGTGAAGTATAAATGTTTATGTGTTTACTTTATTTATTTAAATCTTAGATTAGGGCTTGTTAAATTTAGGTGGCCATAGACATGGCATCAAATATTGTGACTAGACAAATGCAGTCCAGAAGTCAAACCACAACCAGGATAAGGAGTCACTGGGCTTCATGGAAGTACTGCAGGAGATTTGTGAGAATGTGTTCATAAAATGTTATGTCAAATATTAATCAATAGGTAGGTTATACAGTTATGAGTAAAAAATGCTTTAGCACTGTACACAAAGAAAAAAAAACCTACTGCAGTGTAATTGTTAATTAATTATTCCAATTCAAATGTCACTTCCACCCTTCATATTTTATTGCCCTGACTGTAGAATTGTTACATATTAATTCAAAACAACAAAACAACAAGATTTCTTGTCAAGTTAAATGATCTTGATGCAGATGGATAGTTTCACTGGTCATTTAGTGTCTATTTAGTTTTAAATTTGGCCTTGCAGGGTCCATGCAAATAAGAAACTATATTTCTGTGGCCCCTTTGTGATTGTGTCTCTCACAGCAATTGTCATGCTAACACTCAATAGCTCTTAAATTTCTGCACATCCCATGTTTCAGCAAGGCGCTAGCTCACTTAATGCAACATAGACTTACCCATCCTAATAATCATTTCCCCTTCAGGAGTCGGATCATTAGAAATGCCATTTTCATAACGGAGCAGGGAATCAGTTGCAAATTACCTCAGCCGGGCAGGGCAGAGGAGGAGAGATCAATTCATCAGTTGCCTGTTTTTTTATGAGGAGGCAAGCGCACACAAAGATTGAGCCCATAGAGCTGAGAGGCAACTAAAGATGGCAACTAAGCAGAAGCCCTTTGGGAAGCAACAGAAGTTTTCTTTAGTTCTGAGGACTCCACTGTATGGTTTACAACAGGTGAGGTGAAGCATGGTGAATTGTGACAAATGAATCTAATCTAGGAATGTGAACATCTCAGTGACAAATGTCTGCTGCATACCCGATTGGTGTACGTAATTATACCCAAATGAAGCTGTCATGTCGAGGGCTTGTCACTAGGGCCGCTATCAGCACGACTCTCTTGACAAGCCTTTGGCTACTCTGAGAAAATAGACTGAAAAAGGCTGTGGTTTGCCGATACTTACTGGAATGCAAAGACAATAGCTCACAAGTACGTTTGAAGTAACAAGTATCAACCTACTGCACAGCACAATACATCTAAGAGTGTAAATGCCAACTGCATTGTACTATATTCTATAAAGCTTTAAAACATGATGAATATAAATCCAGATTGGTGATTTGTTTTGTCTTTTTCATAGCTTTATTTAAATAAAACAACAAAGAAGTAATTGTTGCTCTCCAATATTGCAAAATTGTCACAGAGCAGGTAGCTGTCACACGTTGATTATGAATATTGATTTTGTCCTTAAAAACAAAATATGTTCTTAACAACAAAATTATGTTGTTTTTCATGTTGGTTAAAATGGCTGTATCCAGAGGGACTTACATTTCATAATACAGAAAAAGGGACAGTCTCAGGATTGAGGGTCTTGCTCAGGTGCCCAAGTGTGCTAATGCCATAAGTAGAACAGAGATCTTATCGATAGACCACCACCACTGCCAACTTGTAAAATACTGTGCAAGGTAGTGGTAGTGCTAATGGTACTGCAGGCCTCTGTGTTTCATGTTATATAGAAGACTACAGAAGTGGAATTGATTTAATGCTATAGTTCATTGCAATGACATGGAATTCTACTTAGAACAACCTATTCATTAAATTCATTAAACTGCTCATTAAAGCTGTTGGGAACTGTGTTAAAAAGATGGAGCTCTGTTTTATTTAATTCAGCTCTCCTCCCAGCTTGAAACATGAACGTGTGAGTTGTTAAGTGTTCTCTTTGTTAAAATAATCATAGAGCACAATTTAGTTTTTGACCTTGTACTAAAAAATTTAAATGATGTATTAATAGTGTATTATCTCACGATTGCGCCATGTACAGGTAGAATTTTTTTTTTCTCTCTCATTTTCCAAGACTTTATCATGCTTTCAAAAGGTGCTGGTGTGGAAACGCAGCACAGACGCAGGAGTGAATGAAAATATATGATTTAATAAAAGAAAAACACACAAGCACACAGACACACACTCGCACACATACAATTCTTAAATAATGTATATGTAGTTGCAGGTCAGAACTCGATCAGACTCCAAAGAAGCAGAAGCAGTGGCAGAGCCAGAGGGGTGTCCGGGGTGGCACTGTAGTGTTTCTTCTTGTGCAAAGTATATTATAGACTGCATACACGGAGAGGTATAATTCAGAAACACCTTTATTTTTACAGAACATCAGCAGCTCACACTGCTAACCATGTTGTGCATCTCTTTTTTATCTTTTTTTTTTTTTTGATCCCGCCACCACCACCCCTCTTCGGAGGTCAACTTTATTCATTTATTTATTTTTCCAATTAATTAAAATACTTAAACAGGATAAATAAGGTTGATAAGAGAGGCAACAGAGGGGGAGAGAAGAAGAAAAGGAAGGGAGAAGAGGGAAAAGAAAGAGAAAGAAAAGAAAGGAAAAGAAGGGTAGAGAGGGAGAAAAAAAAGGATATTCTGCTTCCATACCTGCTGACAAAAATAGAACACAGGAGACACAACAGCAGAGAAATTGCAGCAACAATCAACATCTGCATGAATCGCAGTAAATACTAAATGTTACTGAGCAGCGCACATAAATATTACAGAATATATTTTGAAGGGACAGCAGATCAAGACAGTGTGTATCTGTGAGCACCTGTTTTTACACCAATGTGGATGCTTGTGTCCACACCTGTGTGTGTGAGCGCGCTTGAATTCATAAGGTTCCTCCATAGAAATGTTTAGTAGTGCGTGTGGGGAACCTCAGTCCTGACCCGCAAGGTATGGAGCAGACACAGAGGGGACCCGGGCCCCAGACCTCCGGAGGCCCCCCAGGGCCGGGAGTCCCAGGAGAAACACCACCGAGAAGTCTGAGGTACCCTCCCAGAAAAAGGCAGAGGAGAGCCCGGAGTGGTCATCCAGCAGCCGCAGCGCAGACGCCCCAGGGGGCCGCGGCGACAGGTCCGCAGGCTCCGCCGGCGGCCGCCCACCCCAGGGCAGTCCGGTCCCTGGGCCCGAAGATCCAAGGGCCCCCCACCCCCCCAAAGCCAGGCCTGGGAGCCAGGAGGGGCCAAGCCCCGCCCAGGCGACCGGCCGAGAGCAGGCCAGCACTCCCCGAGCAACCAGCCCCAGAGCGAGGAACCGCCAACGCACACCAGCGGCCAGGGCACCTCCACTGGCAGGGGTGTGGTGGCAGGGCAGGAGGCCTGAGATAGCTGACCGAGGTGAGTCTTAGGCCTGACCTGACATATGGACAAAGACCAACAGGCGCACCTATACGCAAACATACGCCTCCCCATGCACACACAAACAAATAATATATACAGTCGCCCCACATGTAGACATACAAAAATCGACATGATACCCACACTCACACTCCCCATATATACTCTAAGCTCCTAGATCCGGACACCACTACCCCCAAGGGGGCAATCGGCGCCAGACCCTGGAGCTGAACCCCTTTCGCTCTGGGGTGGAGACAGGAAGGCCACCCCAGTCCCCGCAGCGGCGGCGATCACCACCAATCCTGCATGTCGTGCATCTCAGTCTTCTTCGTCTGACCCGGTAGAACCCCGCAGTCAAAACCCATGTGGCCCTCTAGTGGAGTCAATATGCAATTACATCATCAGTACATATAACACTGCACCACAAGCACTGGACACCCCTGACATCCAAATGGCCACCCCGGGTGCCACCCCAAAATATTATTTGGTGCTGGCAGTTCTTGATGCTGATTGACATCTTATTTGTCTAAAGAAGTTTTTGAATTTTGCCGGCAACGCTGCTCAAGCTGTTTTCAAATCAAAGACGAGCCGAAGACAAAAGCATAGTTTCAAGGTAAGACGAATAATAAAACATCATATTTGAAATACATTTTCTAGTTCATTATAAGGTTTGTTTGCTGAGTAACGTTTATTATCCGCTGTGTAAGTTAACGAGGTGCCGACGACTTCAGTTAACTTAATGAGATTAGAGAGATCAATTCGCACTTTAGACAGTTAACGCTATACTTCATCTGTGCTAGTATTACATGCACATACCATGTATGTAAGTTATTATATTTAATTTACGATGCTCAAATATTTTGCTAATATGGGGAAGTAATGTTAGGCTAGCTGTTTGTGAGTTAAATTTAGTTGAAATGGAATAGCCAGCTCATATACTTTCTTCAGAATAATGTTATCTAGATTGTTTGCTGATTTTAATGTGCAGGTATGATAAAAGATATTTTTAATTAGGATAAATATGTTTCTAACTGGATCAGATGTAACCAGACTGTAATATTTTTGCACAGGGTCAATTGAACATGAAAAGAAAGGGCGAGATATCAGAATTCTTTATAAAGAAGCACAAACAGGCAGATCAGGTTCAAACAGACCCTACCCTTTGCACTGGATCCCACAGCAGCGCCATACCTGAGACTAGTCAGAGTCAGTGTGGTCAGACTTCAGGTCCACCAGCAGGTCAGAGCATCTACTAGGCAATCACATGTTTCAACCAATGTTAGAACTTAAGCTGAGCTTCAGGAAATTTCAACTAAAAAAATCAAATCCTGTCATTACTTATTAACTCACAACAAAGTGAGTAGATGATGAGTGAATTATTATATTTTCATATTTTGAATTATATGTTGGTAATGTAATAGATTTGGGTTTTCTAAACACTTTCATTGTGTTTGTGTGTGTGTGCATCTTTGTGACATATCAGGATACAAATTTGTATGGTATGAGTATGACAGGTATTTCAGGAGAAGGTGACTTCTGACAACATTGCCCATGCCCCCATTTTTCAAAAGGCTTATAAATATTTTTAAATGTTACCTGTGAGGGTTGGATTAGGGCAATAGAAAATAGTTTGTAGAGTATATAAACAATGGAAACCTCTAGAATGTCCTCACAATTCACAAAAACGTGTGTGTGTGTTTTTCACTATTCTATGGGAACTAATGGATTGTGTTGTAAATAGATGTATCAAGGGATGACACAGAGACCTCTGGCTCTGAGCAAGACAGTGAGCCAGAGCTGATAGAAGATGTCATCGAGCCCCTTCCAGCTGCATCAAGCACCAGATTTGCTGTTCCAAAAGGACCCAGTGGTAGGCCAGACCTATATTTTAAACTACACATTTTAGTTAGCTGCTGTCAGTTAGCTGATTTGTTCCCTTAATTTTGTAACACTAAAACTGTGTTTTTGTTTTTCTTTTCAAATCCAGGTCTGTTTGATGTCTGCTATGTCTAATTGCAGTATTTTTTTGTTTGGTTGTTTTTTCTTTATGCTAATGTTTTTATAAATGAACTCAGCATTGTTTTTGCAAATAAAACATTTGAATTTCTTAATTTATTATTTCAACTTTATGAGTACAGTGCGTGTGTGTGTGGACCCCCTGAAATAGCAGTGGCCACCCCCTGGCCACCCCATGTAAAAAATTGTAGCTCCGCCACTGAGCAGAAGGCACAGCGCGGGTGCTCGGGGCAATGGTCAGGAGGAGAAACAAAACACATTAAAGTGAGATTAGAATGGCAATATTTGGACACTGGACTTTGCATCAAGCTGGCTTAAATCAAGAAAGGAAGGAGTGATCACATAAATGTTACATGTGCATTAAAACACTTAAATTGTCAAAAAATCAGGAAAGTTTATGTAATTGTTTGATGCATCAAGGCTTTCCCTCCAATTGCTTCAGCTTTCAGTCCAAGTCCTGTCAAGGGAGGTACCTTTCATAGAAAGGGAATTTGCATGACCATGTTCCTGCATAAATTTTGTACAAATAAAATGAGTGTCAGGTCTGATTCAATACCCACTGTTACAAATATAAATAATATAATTTTTACATACGGTTGGAGTCTTGTGTAGAAAGGTAAGATTCAAAACGTTCCTAAACCCAGAGATTTCTGTTTCATAAAAATTATTTGCTGCAAACTTCTGAACATCTGGCATTGTGCTCTGCACAAAATAATTTTTTCTGCATGAGAGTTTACAGACAACAGTCATACAAAATCCATCTCTTTTCAGTAATCTCCACAGTGTAATATTGTTATATTAGAAAAATAGACCCAGAGAAATCCAATCAATCCAGCATGAAATAAAGAACTGCTGCATCTTTATTTTAATGGAAATGTGGCTAAACCTGGACATCACGGACTTGGCTATCCAGTTAAATGGGCTAGCATTCTTTGTCTGGTAAGAGCCGTGGAGCCGGATTGTGTATAAACATCAACAAACTCTGGTGCATGAACTGTACTGAAGTAAGTCGCCACTGCTCACCACAGATAGAGTCGCAAAGTGTCACCCGTTCTGCCTGCTGAGAGAATTCTCTGTGGTGCTAGTCATAGCCGTGTACCTGCCACCAAGCACTAGCCGAATTGTACAAGGCTATTAACAAGCTCCAGACCATGCACCCAGATGGATCCTTCATCATTGCAGATCACCCTGCATTGCACATTGCTGGCGACTTCAACCACGCAAATCTGAAGTCAGTTCTTCCCAAATTCTACCAACATGTGGAATATGCTATGAGGGGGGAGAACTGCCTGGACAAAGTCTACACCAATGTGCATAGTGCCTACAAAGCAGCAGCGTGCCCCCACATTGGCTCTTCTGATCATGCAACAGTGATGCTACTGCCCACATACTCATCACTGCTGAAATGCATGAGACCTGTCAGAAAAACCATCAGTGGAGCTATCTCAGCACTCCAGGATTGTTTTGAGTACATGGACTGGAACGTGTTCAAACAGGCAGTGACGTATGATGGCTCCGTGAACCTGGACAAGTTTGCAGAATCTGTGATCTGCTACATCAGCAAGTGCATAGAGGATGTAATCATCTTCAAGAACATCACCACTAGAGCCAACGAAAAGCCCTGGTTCACAGCACAGGTTTTTGCATGACTAAGAGAGAGAGATACTGCTTTCCAGTCTGGAAATAAGGCTGCTCTAAGAACAGCCAGAGCCAACCTCTCTCGCGCCATCTGACAAGCAAAGCAGGTACACGCACAAAAGATCCAGAACCACTTCAACAACACAAAAGACCCTTGCAGTTTATGCAAGCGCATCCAGGCTGTCACTCAGTACAAGCCAGCACCAAGCAGCTGTGTGGGGGATGCCACTCTCCCTGGAGAACTGAACAAGTTCTACGCATGGTTTGATGCACTGAACAACATGCACAGGACGAAAGCCACACCTCCCATCACTGACCAGATCATTTCTCTGCCTGCAGCTGATGTGAGGAGAACTTTCATCAAGGTCAACCCACAAAAGACTGCTGGTCCAGACAACATTCCACGTCATGTACTTAGAGACTACGCTGATCAGCTGGCCAAGGTCTTCACAGACATCTTCAACACACTGCTGAGCCAGATGATCATCCCAGCATGCTTCAAGTCCACCATCATCATCCCAGTGCCAAAAAAATCTTCAGTTTCCTGCCTGAATGACTTATCTGCCTGAACTGCCTGAAGTACTTGTCATGGCACAGGTGAAAAGCAACCTCCCGCACTCACTGGACCCTCTGCAGTTTGCCTATCACCTAAACAGGTCAACTGAGGATACCATATCCATTGCACTTCATCTTTCCCTCGAAAGACAATAAAGACTCTCACGTTAGATTGCTGTTCATAGACTTTAGTTCAGCATTCAACACCATCATTCCCCAAAGACTGTGTGTGAAACTGAGTGAGTTGGGGCTGAGCATGTCCCTCTGCAACTGGATACTGGATTTCCTGTCAGAGTGGCCTCAGTCTATCTGAATTGGCGACAACATTTCCAGCACCATCAGACTGAACACAGGAGCTCCTCAGGACTGCGTTCTCAGTCCACTGCTGTTCACACTTCTGACCCATGACTGATGCAGTCTGGATCAGGAGTGTGAACAGGAGTGGACTGAGACAGCTGTGCCCTGCACAGCTCAAACCACATCATCAAATTTGCCGACGACATGACTGTGGTGGGGCTCATCAGCAACAATGATGAGTTGGCGTACAGAGATGAGGTTCAGCAGCTGGCTGCCTGGTGCAGTGACAACAGCCTGTCACTGAATGTGGATGTAACCCACTAAAATATAATTCTAGAAAGTTGTGGGTTATATTGTTCATTTATTGTTTGTTAATTTGTGCTCTCATTTAGAGCTAAAGTATTAATGGAGTCTAATGCTTTGTTTTCAAGTCACAATATGTGTGTGCTTGTGTCTTTAAGAATTCCATTTTGGTAGCAAGGTTGATGGGTGTGTACAGGTGGAAAAATGTGGTTTTGCACTACAAGTTAGATTGTCTTCAGTTTCATTGGTTTGTATGTGTTAAGACCCTACCTCCCAGGATAATAGAAAATGGCGAGTGGTTAAAAAGGAGGAGGAGAGAGACCGAAAATGTGCAGCTGTGAAAGAGTTGATCAGAACAATTGAAATACAGATTGGAGTAAGTACAGTGAGTTAATCGATAAACCGATAAATTGTATTAATACTTTGCAGTGTATATAGCGAGTATGTATACTCAGATTGTGGTGTTTGTTGTTTCTATCCGAGTTCTCTGTGTATTATTTTCCGCTATTGCGGTTACATCATTCACTTGTAAATAGTGTTTAATCAGACTGAGCTTTAAGTTATCCTAAAAATTAATGTGAAAGAAGAACACAAGGACTGAAATCAACAAGAATTCGTTGCGTGTTTGGATCGAGGGAGATCAGATAGTGCCCCAGATCACCGTGCGGTCTGGGGTTTCTCTGGCTGCACTGGAGGGTGACCCATGCCGGCAGCCCGGGACAGCGCAGGAAGTGGATCTGCAGGAGGCCTAATACAGGATTCACCATCGCGATTTGTCCCACACATGAAATTGAGGTATTGTTGTTGATTTATTTGTGCTCAGGAGAGTGAAGGGGCTAATTTTCAGTTTCTCTGGCCACCAGGAACACGAGCTATGTTCCAGGCCTGCAACGGGGTGGGTTGTGAATGACTGGTGTGTGTGTGTGTGGGCCCACAAGTGTTTAATATCAGTTATACAGTGTTATTCAGCGCGCTTAGGATCTGTGAGTATTTAACGTGATACTTTACACTCATAGTGAGTTTGTTTGAAGTGTATTTGACATTGTGGTCAATTTAGTAATTCAGAGTCTGTGACATTTCCCCTTTGGGGCTAAATATCTTCCAGACTTGAGAGCTTTTTGATTGTGTGATTACATCACCACCTGAAACCATGTTTCTTTGACCCATTTCTTCTTTCTGATCTTACTTTAATTAAATTCTGTACCTTTTTCTACTTATCCAAGTGTTTCATTAATTCAAAAGAGTTCATTCTTGACACAGTGAAGTTGTGTTAGGATAGATTTTATTCAACAGATTTTCTGAAAGAGAAGTATTTCATTTAGTGGCATCAGAGGGGCCTTAATACAACATCTCTTAGGCACTAGATTATTGAACCTGGTGCTGTCTCTTACTAATCTGGTATAAAAGAAGGTAGGGGGTGCTACATGGACAAAACCAAAGAAATGATTGTTGACTTCAGTAGAACTCGTTCCACCCTCACACCACACAGCATCCACGGTTCCACGGTTGACACTGTTAAAAACACCAAGTTCCAGGGAGTTCATATTTCAGATGACCTCACCTGGACCACCAACACCACCACCATCACCAAAAAGGCCCAGCAGCGTCTCCACTTCCTGAGACAGCTGAAGCGAGCCAACCTACACCCCTGTGTTCTACAGGAGCACCATAGAGAGCTTCCTGACCAGCTGCAATCTCCGTCTGGCTTGGTAACAGCACTGTTGCCAAGCACAGATGGCACAGGACTGTTAAAACAGCTGGCAACATCATTGGAGTGTCTCTCCCACCACTGCAGGACATCTTTTACAAACACCACATCAGGAGGGCTTCCTGCATGGTGCTCGACCCCTCACATCCTACACTCCTTCTATCTGGCAGATGCTATCGCAGCATCAGGACACGATCCACCAGAATGTGTGATAGCTTTTTCCCACAAGCCATCAGACTCTTGAACACATTTCCTGCCCTCACACTCTCCCCCACACTCATCCAAACTGTGAACTGACTCTGTTGCACCTCTGTACTTTACACATCACCGTCACTGTAATGCACATGCTGCTATATGGAGAATCTCATTCATGTTGCACTGAAACTGTCTCTGAAAATAATGTTCCCTGTCGATATTTCACTCGTACTGCGTCGTAAGACGCTGTATGGGAAAAACTCTCTTTTCTCTCCTCGACTGAAGCCTTTTCCAATCATGCATTGGCTCGCTCAATTCCGCCGTTGAGTCATTGGTTCGTTTTTATTACTTTGAACGAACCAATCGACGTGCAGTTTCACTGCGTGATTGGAAAAGGCTTCAGTCAAGAAGAAAAAAGAGAGTTTTTCCCACACAGCGTCTTACGGCGCAGTACTCGTTCTCATATCTCAGGGAACCAAGGTTATGTAAGTAAGCGAGTACGTTTATATTTACAAACTGTACAGTATTATCACTCTAAACTGCTGCTGATCTGGCATACATTTAATGCCAGATGATTGAAATAGTAATTCTCCTCAAATGAATGTTGCTACAACATTGCCATAACATTTGCACAATTTTTGCATGCTGCTACTTAGTTGCACAAGAAATTATTGAAAAGTATTGCACACACTCTAGTTCTCCACTGCTGTTATAATATCTGCACTCTTTTTAAAGAGATACTGTTTTATTAATAGACTGGATATAGAATCTTTCATATTGAAACTGTCACTAATCTCTTGCACATACAGTGTAAAAGTAAATTTCCAGTAGCTTAATACTGCATCTAAATTGTCTCTCTTTCTACATCTATTTCTAGATCTAGTTTAAAGTTTATATTTAATACTCCATTTCTAGTTTAAAATGTGTATTTTTTTAATTCTATTTATATATTGTTATTCTATAAGCCCTATTTGTTCCTTATTCCCTGTTTCTGTTGCACTGTGAAAACTGGAACCACGTCATCTCGTCTCTCTGTATATCTGTACAGTATATAGCAGAGATCACAATAAAGTTTACTTTGACTTTGAAAGAAGATAGTACTCAGTAGTCAGAAACTCCACTTATTTGTGTTCTGTAAATGAAAACATGATTTTACAAAATGCTTTGTGTTTGCTGTTGTTGCAAAGTTGAAGTCAAAGTCAAAGTCAACTTTATTGTCATCTCTGCTATATACTGTACAGATACATAGAGAGACATTGCATTAGTAAGATCCAGATTCTATCTGAAAAACTTTCATTTTAAATCTCAGTTTATAGTTTTCTGCCTGACTTTTGTAGTAATGTTCCTTGTCAGTCATTAACAAACAGCTAATTCATATGTGCAAATGTAACCGGTCTCAACGGGTTATGCTGACTTTGTGCTGCGTGGTGTTCTGGTGTCAAGAAAGAGATTGGACACAGGACTGGATCTCCGGTTGTTTAATTGATGAAAACTGCAACAATAAAATAGCTGGCATAAGCTGTATGTGCTGATTGTCTCGTACACCTGGCTCCCCTAATAAAAGAGTGGAATGCACATGAGCAAGGTATGGCGCCATTTCTTTTCCATGCTTATCTGCTTACAGGTGAATATGCTGCCTTCGAGACCAATTGCTTTTGAAACTTAAATCAACGTAAGCAAAGCCCCACAGCTAAACAACACATTCAAATTTAAGGTATGACCTGTTTTGTTAAAGTTTTTAACACGTGCGCGGCAGTAGAAACGAGAAAAGCTATGACTGGCGAGTGCATGCACACACGTACCTACCTGATTGCTCAGACCACGCCCACACACTCAACTTGGGAACGTACCAGCAGAAGAATATATAATTAAATATATAGAAATATGGAGATATATAACAATTAAATTTGGAATGTTTTGGTAGAATTATCTTTCTTTTATTTAAATTGTTACACAAACTCAAAAGTTTCTAGCCCTCAAGACACAACACACAGCAACAGATATACACATCAACCTTTTGCTTACTGTGCATTGCCTTTTCTAGGCCTTTAAAGAGGTACTTGGACAAGTAGAAGTTGATGCAAAGCCATCTTAGTATATTTGGAGAGAATGGAGAAATGCTGGATCAAACTGCAAATTGCAAATAAAGAAATTGTGGGGATATTCTCTCAAACAAATTGATCATTTTCAGGCATCTTCAGCACAGTCAAGTGGCAGAATGGTGTTATAACTTGCAAAACATTAGGAGTAAATTATCAGGAATATTCCAGGCTGACCTCAAAGTTATGAGAGGGAAACATGAGAAGCATCATTGCACCTACTTGTTGTAAGAGCACTCACAATCACCCAGACAGAAGACTGGGCAGAACTCCATTCAGCTGCCCCAAAGTCATAATCTGCACTACTGCTCTCAGTGGACTAAGCCTGATTGAATCCTGATTTGAAACCATTTATGTCTTCTGTTTGTGTAAGGCTGCTTGATTGGATCTCTGGAGGTCCAGCTGGTTGTGAATTCCCCAAAGGACTCAATCAGGCCTCTTTGATTGAGAAATTAACCATACTGACATTACCTAAATAAGCATGTCTGTCAGTGCAGATGGTACCTATGCCTGTTGATGTTTGTTGTGACATGATTAGTTGTATACATTATGTAAGACAAGTCAACCAAAGAAAAATTCATGAGCACAAGAAGATACCAAAAATAAAAGAGAACATACAACCAAAGGTTTGAAGATATTTAAGAGTTGAAATTATACACCTTTAATAAATATCAAAGTAAATATATTTAAAAATATATTTTCTAAAAGCAGTCTAATAGGGAAATGATTGACTGCACATTAATTAGAATTTTAGTGTATTTGTGGATTTTGTGAAATGATAAAGTACCACTATGGAATTGTCTAATTTGTCTATTCATATTAGTTTGGCAATTTCTATAGATTCTGACTGACGTTCCACCATTTATAAAAGATGTGGTGGTTAAAGTAGATATTTTCCTTCCTGACATACCTACAGTATTTAATAACAGTTATATTCTAGATGTGTCAAAAAAAGTAAACTGAATTCTATTTGCATCAGCATTGCTAGTGAAGTTCTGGTTTGAAAAAGACAAAATGCCTTAAAGGTCTGCTTTATTCTCTTGCCTTCTGTCGTATTCCTGCAACTTATATGTCAGCCTTGAGGCTGGCTTACTGAGTAATGCCTGATGGGATGTAGTGGGCTGAAACTTTTCTAAAGTTAGAAGTCGACACTACAGGAAGATGAAAGAATCCACGCTGGCTATTTGAGCATGACTTACAGTAAACATAGTGTGGAGTTTTTTTTGGAGAGGACTGAGTTCCTTCAGGCTTTATAAAACAATATTCCAACTTGCTCTGTCAGAACTCTGTCTCTGCATTTAAACAGTTGAAAAACTGAATCTATCTTGCAAAATGTAGCAGAGGTACAAATGAAGGTCTGTGTGTCATTACTTTGCTACAGTAATACAAAGGTCAATTAAAATGTGTACAAAGATACTAGATGATGCGTTAAGCATTCATCGATGTGCAAATTTGACTGGTCATTTTGAAGTTTTAGAAAGAAGACTTTTTATAATAAATCTATATACTTTAGACCACAACCTAAAATATTTTGGGGCAGTTAACAATGTGGACTGATGCACTTTGACCTAAAGTAGAGAAACAATTATTAAACACCTTATACACTCGAGACAGATGGGCACTAGAGGAAACTGGGTTGACTATTCATTAAAGGTTCCATAGTATACATTTTTTTCAACAAGTTAAAATAGTATTCCTAAATGCAAATGAGCCACTGCTGCCCGCTGCCCACTGCCACTCCGAAACAGGGGCACAGACAGCATGGAGAGTATTTACCTCACGTAAAAATAATCAATATGGCTGCTGCTAACAGACCATCCATACAGCCTTACATGTTCAACATGACACTCCGCCGGTAGACTTCTTCATTGCGATTCCAGTGCTTGCAAGAAAACATGGCAGATCAGAAAGCACCAGCAGTTTTTCTACCTGGTAGGCAGAGGATCTCAGATAAAGTAGGAGGGTGGAGTTAATTAAATATCCCCTACTGTGACATAGAAGAAGCAGAGAAACCTAAAGGGCTTGTTTAAGAACGTGATTTCTGACATTCGTAAATTAATACAAACACAACTGACCATTTTTAGTGTGTGTAGATGCAGCACAGACCCACATGGATGTCCAAAGAACAGAATTCTTTTTTATTTTTTTCATAATATGTGTAAAATCTCAATCTGAACCCAGATGGGAATCTCCCTCCCCTGATAGACTGCCAGATCCATAGTCCAGTTCCAGGACTTCTAGTCAATCCTTAACTAGGTCTAGGTCATCTGAGTTTTAACTAGTGACGCCTCTGTCTTTCCAATATGAAAGTTCCCATGGTTCTGTAAGTTCCTCACACGGCGTGTCAGAAATGTAAGTTCCTGGCGCAGGGTGTCACTATGTTGGTGGCACACAGTGTCTTTAGCTTTTAGTAATCAGTCTCATAAAATTACTTGCATCTAAAAATATTGTGAATCTAATTAACATTAAATTTGCAATAATTAATAGATTACTTAATTAAGTTTATTATCACAACTATAATTTTACTTACAGTTAATAATGACTTAAGTTCTGAAGGTTAATAGTTCGGCGATAGTACATTGGCTTCCGTCAATATCTGAATGACACCACAGACACGGAATTCAATAAAACAGCGTTTATTGACAAACATCAATGGCAAGCAAAGTAGTCATCAACAATGCAATCTGATTTCGGTTGAGTCATAGACCTAGGTGTTACATATGTGTGCGTGTGTCTTTGAAATGGTAAGCGTGTGTGTGGCTGTGCGTGTCTGCGGGCGCGAAGGTGAGGGCGTGGTCGCGTTTGTACGTGTGGATATGTCTTTAAAATGGTAAGTGTGTGATTAGCGCATGTGTGCGTCTGCGAACGTGAGGGGCGTGGTTGCGTATGTACGCGTGGGGGAAGAGAGAGCTGCTTATCAGCGCTTTCGGTATTTATGGCCCGAAATTTACCTACCCACTAAAGATTGGAATTGATACGTTCCTTTGTTCTCCCTCGAGACTGGGAAGAACAAAGCAGCCAAATTTTTAAGATTGGAATTTTCAAGAACAATAGCCGCTCTTAGAGAGAGATTTGAATTGACCCCACTGTATACGCAAACCTTCGCTCCACACTTAGTTATAACATAGATCTAAAATCAACCTCTGATATTAAAGCAACATTCACCGTAGTAAAATTTCCTTTAACCCAGAATCATTACAGTCGACTGGAAATCACTATAAACTGACCGTGTTAGTACGTGAGAAAGAGGAAGAAAGTTAGGAGCTCGCATGCAAATACTTGCGCGTCCGCCAAGCACCATGGAGATTTCTCCATTTAACCAGCTGACCAGCAGTAAGGTAACAAGGATTATACAGTTAGACTAACAAGTACACTGAGAGTATTCTCATAACTTTAACTAAACACAAACACTGCCCAGATGAAACAGTCTTACTTTGAGACGAGAGCACTTTGAAGGGAGCGCGGGCCGAATGTTGCTCGCGGTGCCGCACCGAACGAGGTTTTTGGCGTGTTGGTGAGAGTCCAGTGGTGCTGGGAGTCCGATGAGCGGAGCCTTCCGACGTCCAGGAGGGAACCTCACGAAGGGCAGCTGCCGGATCGTTAGTTCTCCAAGATGTTTGGAACAACCTACCAGCCGAGTTCCTTCAAAAACTGTGTGCAAGTGTACCTAGAAGAATTGATGCTGTTTTCAGGGCAAAGGGTGGTCACACCAAGTATTGATTTAGATTTCTCTTTTGTTCATTCACTGCATTTTGTTGATTGATAACAATAAATGATTAACACTTCCATTTTTGAAAGCATTCTTTGTTTATAGCATTTTTTCACACCTGCCTAAAACTTTTGCACAGTACTGTATATGAAGATGCAAGAACGTATAGAACTAGAATTGTGTTAGAGCTGAGAACACCAGCTTACCTCAATGCTGGAACCCGCTGTATTGACGCTGTGGTATGGGGCGTGGGGAGAAAGGAACCACACAAGTAGAAGATCTTTTTAAGCACTTTAGTGTTGATTTTTGTAACAGGGTACACCAACTGGGACGGTCTAGCTCCAGCATCCGAACAGACAGATTCAATGCTGGGGCCGGCAACTCGTCATTTTTTTAAAACTGAACTCAAAAGTCACACGAGCATGCTTCTATATCTTGAAGCACTGAATGCTGATTGGCTATAACAAAAAAACACTCCAACATCGTCTCACTACACCACCCCCCGTCTAACAGTGCTGATTCCCCTCGGCACCTGTACTGGTGCCAACACTGAAAAACAACAAAACTTTTTTTTTCTAGATCGCCCTTTTTTATCTTAACATTGCTAGTATAAAGCAATCTTCAGGAACTGAACAGCTCTGCCATACATTATTACACTCAAAACTGAATTGCATAAAGTGACTTTATTTAACCATAAACGTCTACATCCCCAATAAGACCAAACATGTTCACAGTCACTCAGGATCATCTCTGTAATGCGCTGGTAAGTTTACAACCCATCCTCTTCGTGTTGTCTGTGCACACCTTGAACCCTCTCCCTTTGAGTCAGAGGTATTATCATGTAGTGGTTTGGGCATACACTTCACTCCATTATGCCGTTGTTGGGCAGCAGGATTCTCGTGCATTCTTGCCCCCTCGTTAATGTCATCAGCTGGAGGGCTCTGTGTCTCCTGGGGCTCCTTGTTGTCGCTGTAATCTGAGTGGGCAACAGGATTGGGGGTCAGAGTCAGTGCGTGCAAACATCTGCTGTGTGTGTGCTTATTCTCACTCCCCTTGCTGTCCACCCGCAAATCATCCTGACACAATGTCCGACGTGTATGGGAGTAGCCGATCATGATGGAGGACTCTAGTGTGCCTCTTGTCTCAAACATGGTAAAGCACTGGGCCCAGGTTTCTAGTAATGAGACAGGGGCCCTTCCAGGGAGCTTGTAGTTGTAGGACTCAAGCCTTTCTCTTTGGGACTCAAGCTGTCTCTTACATAGACAAGGTCACCCACCCCATATGCTCAGTCTCTGAGATGCAGATCATGTGTTCTCTTCTGCCATACCTGTGCAGCCCGCAGATGTTGCCTTGCTAGTTTGTGAATTCCTTCCAGCTTTTTTCCTAAAGTCTCCACAAATTCTATAGGGGGCAATCTGGTGACATTACGGTTGTCAGCATGCAAGGACATTTCTATTGGCTGATGGCATCATCCGGTTTGGTGTGAACCCTGTGCCAGAGTGAGGAGCACTTGTGTAGGCCGCTGTGAGCAATGGCAAATATACATCCCAATCTTTTTGGCTTGCATCCACATAACATTGGATCATTTGCAGGGGGGGTTTTGTTGAACCTCTCAACTTGCCCATTTGAGCATGGATGATAGGTCGTTGTCCGAGTTTTTGTCACTTGGAGTAGTTGACAGACCTGGGCCAAAAATTCACTTTTGAAGTTTCTGCCCTGGTCTGTATGAATTTCCATAGGCACGCCAAAGTGGGCAATGAACTCGAACACCAACATCTTAGTGGTGGCCTCTGCTGTCTGTTCATGTATGGGGAATGCCTCCACCCAGCGGGTGACTTTGTCAACAATCACGAGTATATATTTATTGCCATCACTAGAAAGGGGTAATGGGCCCATAATGTCCATGTACAGTCAATCCAGTGTCCCAGCTTGGTAGGACTAAAAAGGTGCCTTGTCAACTAAGCCTACTGATTTACATGCTTGACATTGGGGGCATTCCTTTATGAATGTCTGCACATCTCCTCCCATTCCATGCCAGAAAAAGTGTTGTTGGATCTGATGCAGTGTTTTTCCAATTCCAAGGTGGCCAGAGAGAGGTGGGCTGTGGCAGGAGTAAATTACTCTGTTCACAAGTGATTTGGGCACCAATAAGCATAGTAGCGGAGGGGTTCTAAAACCATTTTCCCACCATCTAGCATAGGACTCCCTGGCGCCACTTAACTTGAGGCCATCTAGCACAACCTGCTCATGTGTAGGGAACTCCCCCTCATCCATCCATTTATGTAGCTGTCCCAAACATGGATCTTGCCATTGTTGCGCTCTCAGTTCCTCTTCGCTGTACTGCAGCATCCAGGTTGTGGGATACTCCTGATGATCAAGTCCCCCACTCTCTACTGTACAAGGATCTTTGGATGGTAGGGTCCCGTCAGCTTCTTGTGGCAACTGTTCTCACATGTCTACATGTCTAATGGTGAGTGGAACAACATCATCCATGTCAGTGTCAAATCTCTCCCATTGCTCAAGGAGTTTCTAACAATGCGCACAGCCGCCACAAGGCAGGCTATGCAAGTCTCTGCCAGTGCGGAAGCAGTCGCATGGGGGCTTAAGTTCTTTCCTTGAAAGTGCATCAGCATTACTGTGTCTTGTGCCAGGCCAGCTAAGCAGCTGACCTTCTGGTCATTTAAAGTGAAACAGCCAAGACAAACTACTGTGGTCTGTTTGCAAGAGGAAATGATGGCCCAACAGGTAATGTCTAAATTGTCTTGTAAACTTAACCACTGCCAGCAGTTCGCACCTTGTTACACAATAGCGTTGCTGGGTACTCTGCAGATGGGAGCTGGCATATGCAATTAGCTTCTCCTCCTCATGTTGTATCTGCAACAGAACAGCCCCTACGCTGCAGCTCGATGCATTTGTGTCTAAGACAAACTCCCCATGAGACATAGGGTAGGAAAGCACAGGGGCAGTGGTCAAGCAATGTTTCATCTCCTTAAAAGCAGCTGGCTGGGTCTCACCCCAGTGGAACTGCACCCCCTTATGCTGGAGCTCATGTAATGGGTTGCAGATTTCAGAGAATGACTGTATGAACTGCCTGTAATAATTACAAAGCCCCACGAATGCTTGGAGCTCCTGAAGATTATGCAGCAGTTGCCAGTCCACCACATCCTGAATGAGTTTGGGGCTAATCCCTTGAGCATTAATGAGGTGTCCCAGGAACAGAACCTCAGTTCTAAGAAGATGACATTTAGAGGACTTAAGTTTTAACCCATATTGTTGCAGGTGCTGAAATACAACCTCAAGTCTGTCCAAATTGTTGTCATAGTCCTTTCCCAGTATTATGATGTCATCCAGGTAAATCAGCAGATTCTGCCACTGTAACCCCCGAAGCACAATCTCCATTGCTCTTTGAAATGTGCTAGGGGCACTGCACAATCTGAAAGGCATCCCGATGTACTCATAGAGCCCATATTTAGTGACAAATGCAGTTTTACATCTGTCTTCCTTATGCACCTTGATCTGCCGGTAATCACTTTGTAAGCCAAGTGTAGAGAAAACAACAGCTCCCTCCAATGTGTCCAAACATTCCTCAATTTTTGGGAGGGGATAAGCATCCTTTAGTGTGAGGTCATTTAACTTCCAATAATCAATGCACCACATAACCCCACCATCCTTTTTACAGACAAGGACAACCGGGGATGCCCACTCTGCTTTTGAGGGAATGACTATGCCAGAATCTAACATTTCTTGGAGATGCTTTGTATCTTCTGATTGAAACCCAAGTGGTGTGCATCTTGACAGCTGCCTAACTGGTTGTGCATTCCCAATATTTATGTGACAAGAAACAGCAGTCTGTGTCACTAGTTGCAAAGATTGTCTGGTACCTCAGAAGGAGTGCAAGGAGCTTCTCTTCCTGCTCTTCACTCAGACCATTGCTAGCTGATAGGAATAGCTGCTGGATGTGAGCAGGTAAGTCTAGAACATTTCGTGACCTCAGTCATCTAACCTGCTGCCGGGGAAGGTGGCAGGTCATTTGGGAAGGGAAAGTTGACTTGTGACAGTTATTGTCTATCTGTTCACAATCAAGGTGCCTTGTGTTGTCTGCTTTTTCTGAACAACAAGGGTGTGCTTCAACCAGTATCCCTAAACAGGTACCCTGGGACAGGCAAATGCTCACTGGGGACAAACTGCACACTCGAACAGGAACCCTCCCATCTCCACCAAAACACTCCCAGAGGAAACACCATCTGCTATGCCTGCTGGTTCCAGAACAGCTGTCACTTCAGGCCTTGGGTCCTCTACATGTCCCTATACATTGCATTCACTTTGTGGTGGGAGTATAGACAGTTTAGTTAACAGCACTCTTGACACAGTGTAAATTCCAATTGACTCACATTTAATGTAATTTGGGATAGGGTCACCATCAATGAAAACCCTTTTGTATGGTCATGTTAGCTTCTAGCATGAAATCTAGCCCTATGAGCAGTAGGTCCTGGATTGGTGCTACGTAAACTGCCCAATCGATAACTTTACTCCCTATTTGTAGCATCACATCATACCCAGTTGAGATGCCTATTGTTTTACCTGCATTCTGCAAACTTGCTCTTTTGATGCCCATTTTGTTCTCTAAGTGAAGCTGTTTGAACACCTCAGAAGACATAACAGTAGCTTCAGCCCCAGTATCAACAACACACATAAGGGGCAACTGCAGGGCTCGCAAAATTTCAAAATCCCTGGTAGCCCTTTGGGCAGGCACTCTTCAGTTTTTGGTAGCCCAAAATAAATTTAAGTAGCCCGAATAAAAAAGTGATTATTTTTAATGTATAATATTGTAAAGGAAACAAAACATCAATCAAAAAAATTAAAACACAAATTACAACAACTGTATAAAAACATTGTTATTTAGCTTCTCATATTCCAGCCACAGAAATTCTTTTGTCCATGAAACCAAAAAGCTGCGCTTTCTTTTTGCCTCATAGTCTGATTTGTCATAACTTTTCCGCTTTGTGGTAGGCTTTTCTTTGGCTGTCCCTTCTTCACCCTGACCTGTCTTATTTGGCTCAGCAGAACCCTGCAATGTTTGCCCCCATATACGCCAGTACCGTGCTGCTGCTGACCAACCCTGGGTGAAGGGGATGGGGTTGTGGCCCCTCTACTGGAATCTGACTCTGCACTGAAGGCTCCCCAGGGGATGCATTCAAATTCCACACACTTGCTGGTGCTGAGACAAGGGCATGCTGATGGATAACATTTAGCTCTGGGGAGAAGTCTGGAATGTTAGATGCACTGGTGGGCAGCCCATCTTGTGAGATTCTCCACCCTTACGGCAGCACATGCTGTGGAGGAGCTGGTTACAAACTGTGACATTTTGAAGGTTTCAGGATGCTTTGGGCAAGACTCCTGAATAATCTTTACTGCTGCCTCTATTTTAAGCAAGGCTGGTGAAAACACTAGCTAAAGCTGTTTGGTTTAATGTTCTAGTAAGGTCTGTAGCCAGATGGGAGGGCTATCAAGGCTACTGGATTGGTAACCTTACCAATGGTAACCTTCAGCCTCCATTTTTTTTTCCTTTTCTCTTTTTTTCTTTTGAACTGTAACATTAGTTGAGCTTCAACGTTCCTTGTGCTTTTACTTTGATATATGGTCGCATACTGATGACGTAGGTGGTCACGTGACATTAAAGGACGTATCGGGGCTCGGTTAGTGTTAGCTTTCTAGCAGCTAACCGGCAGCTAGCTCATTAGCACAGATTCCTGGCTGATATCGCTCTATAATCCGATACTTATTTTACCTGAGAGTTACTCATGGGCGTTATAGATTGTACAGTTACTTCTCCAAATTATCCCAATTCTGACACCAGTTGTTGCATGTCCCCTTCTGCTGGCTAATGTTGTACACCAGCTTACCTCAATGCCGGAATCCACTGTATTGACGCTGTGATGCAGGGAACCACAGACATGTAGAAGCTCTTTTTAAGTGCTTTAGTCTTAATTTTTGTAGCAGGGTACACCAACTGGGACAGTCTAGCTCCAGTATTTGAAAAGACAGGTTCAGTGCTGGGGCTAGCAACTCATCACTTTTTTAACTGAACTCAAAAGTCACACAAGCATGCTTCTATATCTTGAAGCACAGAACGCTGATTGGCTATAACAAAAAAACACTCCCACATCTCCTCACTACAGTATCTTTGTGGTCCTAGGAATTCATCTTTTGCTTGTAAAAGTCTAAGTTGTAGTAACATGTTGTGTGCAAAGAATCTTTGGAGTTTGAGGTTAGTGAGACAGCACGAGCTGCACTGCACTCATAATAAGTCAAAAGACTTTGCTATCAAGACAGAAAACAGAAATTGCCAGCAAAGGCCATTGATTTCATCACCGACCTGCCTGAATGAGAGGGTTGCACTACCATTGTTACAGTCATTGATTGCTTCTCCAAGATGTGCTGTCTGGCACTATTACCTGCCCTGCCTACAGTCTTAGAGACTGCTGAATTATTAATAAGATAAATGTTAAGAGTCTTTGGCATTCCTGAAGACATTGTTTCTGACAGGTCCCCCAATTTACATTCCAGGTATGGAAGGCATTTTTCTCCTGTTTAGGGGTGAGGATTAGTTTAACCTCCAGATACCACCCACAAAGTAATGGGCAAGTGGAAAGGTTAAACCAAGAAATAAGTCACTTTCTTTGTGCTTATTGCTCACGCAATCGGAAAGACTAGGCCAAGGTCCTCTGCTGGGCTGAATATGCCCAAATTTCCCCCTTGTCACTCCACCATGCATATCATACCCTTCCAGTGCATGCTTGGGTTTCAACCCCAATGTTTCCCATAGGAGGCAGACTCCACCAATGTAACGGCCATCAAAGAATGGTTCAGAAGAATGGTTCAGAAGGTTCTTGGGCTGAACTTGCTTGGATGTCCTGACCTTGCCATGTTGGTAGTTATTTTAAACATTCTCCACTTGTAAATTAACTTCCAGCCAGTAGAATAGCTGATTGAAAAGTCTCTTGAGATCTTTTTATATCCCTTTCCAGAATCATAAGCATCAACAGTTCAACATTTCAGAGAGCTCTTTGGATCAAACCATAGTGAAGGCACTCATTTTAACAATCAAGAGCAAACCAAATTAAATGTCTGAGATTAAAATACGAAAGGTTTCACCAAAAGCTCTGTAAGAATATTCAATCGTTTTAACCTTATGATGTGTACCTGAGTGTAATTCTAGACATTTTAAATATGAGTGTCCTAACTTATTCCTCAGTATGAATCGGCATTTTAGTTTATTTCATTTGTTAAATTACTTAATTTGTTTTCTGTTTTAGCACAGAAGGTGCAATTATACTCCCATTATCTATAGATATAATCTGAACAAAAGATTTACTATTGATATAATGATATAAAGAATGAGATATTTAGTGGGGTGTCCTAACTTTTTCACATGACTGTATGATATAATCAATCTCTCTAGAGTCACAGTGTCTTTGCAGACCTATGCCCAGTAAAGTATACCCATGTTGCTGCTGACCAGCTTTTACTGCAGCTGTCCCAGTACTGGGCTAATTATTTTCATTGAGGTTGTCTTTAACAAATGACCTGCTCTAGATCATTTCAAGGTGAGCATGAGTTCAGCATCTATGAGTGGAGTTTTTTGGTGATAGAGGTGGTGTTGGTGGTCCAGGTGAGGTTGTCTAAGATGTGAACTCCCAGGTACTTGGTGTCCTTAACAGTATCAACCGTGGATGCTCAGTGGTGTGTGGGTGGAGTGAGTTTTCCTGAAGTAGAGGATCATTTCTTTGGTTTGTTCCACACTCAGCAACAGGTTGTTCTCACTGCACCAGACAGCCTGCTGCTGAACTTCATCTCTGTACTCCAAGTCATCGTTGTAGCTGATGAACCCCACCACTGTAGTGTCGTTAGCGAATTTGATGACGTGGTTTGAGCTGCGCAGGGCGGTGCAATCGTGGGTCAAGAGTATGAATAGCAGTGGACTAAGAACGCAGGCCTGAGGAGCTCGTGTGCTCAGTCTGATGGTGCTGGAAATGTTGTCGCTGATACGGACGGACTGAGGCCTCTCTGACAGGAAATCCAGTATCTAGTTGCAGAGGGAGATGCACAGGCCCAACTCACTCAGCTTCACATACAGTCTTTAGGGGATGATGGTGTTGAATGCTGAACTAGACTATGAACAGCAATCTAAGTGTATTTCTTGTCCAAGTGTGAGAGGGAAAGTTGAAATGCAGTGGATATGCCATCCTCAATTGACCTGTTTGGGCAAACTGCAGTGGGTTCACTGAGTGGTGGAGGTTGCTTTCCACCTGTGCCATGACAACTCTCTCAAAGCACTTCATGATAATATATGGAATGCCATCATCTTCCGGAAAGACCAAAAGCAGCTCATTTTATGGCCAAAATAAGTCCAGATCAGCTCAGAATTACCCAAAACTTTAATGTTTCTTCATTTTCAATTGATCTGATTTTTTTCCCATTTTATAATGGTAGAGAGTAATCAATAGGGAAAATAAATAAATAAATGTTATCAAACCTACGTATTAACCTTATTTTTCTTCACAGTACTAATGCATAGATGTCTCTAAATAATAAAAACGCAATAAAACATTCTGCCACTGTGGTATGTTGAGTTAACATATGATGTTATCAGTTTAGATAACTGTTTCCAGTGAAGCGATTTCTTCACTTTAGATACAGTATGTAAGAGAGAAATATTTAATAAATATGTTTAATGTTGCCTAGGCTTTGCATGTTCCACTTATTTGTCATGTGGCATAAAACATGCATTGGTCCGGTCTCGACTCGGTCTTCGCCTGCCCTGGTCTCAGTCTTGTCTCGGTCTCAGCCCTTCAGAGTCTTGGACTTGGTCTTGGTCTCAGCACACTTTGGTCTTGGTCTTGTCTCAGTCTCGGTTTAGGTGGTTTTGATCCCAACTCTACTTTTAAATGAATAATTGTACTGTGGTCTAATTGATTGTAATTTAAAATGTATGCCAGTGAGCAGAATTTATTGACACATTATTTTATTTTCTTTCTTTTTTTTTCTTATTCACATTACTTTAGTGGCTTTGCTCCTACCAGCCTTGTTGTCTATCTTTTTTGGGCTTTGTGGGGACATTTTAGAGGTCCCCATGAGGAGAAATGACTTTGTAGAAAATGTGCTTATTTTATTTGAGAAACTAAAAGAGGTAAAAGATGTGCTTTTTGTTACTGAGGTTAAGGTTAGGGTTAGGATTAAGTGTAGGTGTAAAATTATGTACTTTAGTTATTATGATTATGGGAGTCTATGGAAGGACCTCACAAAGACCTTTTTTGAACTTTTTTGCTGCTCTCACTCTAACAGCTAGAGTGGATATCATCGTTCCCATTCATTCCTATGGGCCTTTTTTTCGCCAGAAAAACAGGAATACCAAACGAACGACAAGGCGTAGCATAAAGCTGTGACCAAGCACGCTATTCCAGATCGGTCCTGACATGTCAGAGTTGGAAAGCTCTGGGAGGAGTAGCAGGCCAAAAAAAACGGGTGAACAGAATAATAATAAAAACTAGAGAGGTACATTTTCTGAAGAAAATGTGAGTGGTGCTTGCCGTGGCAAAACTTGGGCCTCAATATTACAATATTTCCTTCAGTTCTCTGTGAAAAAACAACATTTAAACTGCTGGTATAGCAGTGATATGACAATAAGACAATATTGCTTCCATTCATATTGGTTATCATGCTAAGAGCAAAATGCTAGTAGAGTCAGCATTATGCTAGCAACATGCTAATGTAGTTAGCATTATGCTAGCAACATGCTAAGCACTCTAGCATCATGATAGCGACATTCTAAAGCTGTTGCTATCAACATGCTAATATAGTTAGCATAATGCTAGCAACATGCTAATCAGCAAAATGTCATGCTAGCAACATGCTAAGCACTCTAGCATCATGTTAGAGACATTCTAATGATGTTGCTAGCAACATGCTAATATAGTTAGAATAATCCTGACAACATGCTAATCAGCTAAACGTCATGCTAGCAACATGCTAATCACACTAGCATCATGCTAGCAACACGCTACACATGTTATTAATGGAATGTTAATATAGTTAGCATAATGCTAGCAAAATGCTAATATCGTTAGCATCATGCTAGCCACGTGCTAATATAATTAACATAACGCTAGCGACATGCGAATATTATTAGCATAATGCTAGCAACATGCTAAGCGTGTTAGCATCATGTTAACAGCATTCTAATGATGCTGCAAGCAACATGCTAATATAGTTAGCATAATGCTAGCAAAATGCTATTCAGCTAAACGTCATGCTAGCAACATGCTAAGCACACTAGCATCATGTTAGAGACATTCTAATGAAGTTGCTAGCAACATGCTAATATAGTTAGCATAATGCTAGCAACATGCTAATCAGCTAAACGTCATGCTAGCAACATGCTAATCACACTAGCGTCATGCTAGGAACATGCTACACATGTTATTAGCAAAATGCTAATATTGTTAGCATCATGCTAGCCATGCTAGCCACGTGCTAATGTAATTAGCATAAAGCTAGCGACATGCTAATATTATTAGCATAATGCTAGCAACATGCTAATTGTGTTAGCATCATGCTAACAGCATGCTAATGAGGTTGCTAGGGGGCGTGGCTTATGAGCATCATGATAAATGCGAAAGACTGATTGGTTGCCTGAGTGTTGCCCCTGTGGGGGCAATATCCCCCCCCACCTCTTTACAAGAGTCATACCACCCCATTCCCGAATGAGCCGCACAATTTGCCACCTCTTTCATGGGTCTACGACAAACGGTACAGGAATAGTTCTGCGCCAAAATCCACATTCTAAGTCAATGGGGCAACTTTGGGCGCCTTTTCCGCCCCAGGGGCAAAACTTCTACCCTCTTGCGGGGTATGTTCTGACACAGCTTGCAAGCCTCTTCAAATGTGGTGAATTTGAGATTTCTACCAAATTCTCACTCTGCGCTTCAATCCGTCAAAGTTGGTCTCAATATTAAGTCTATGGGATTTTTTCCCCATTCTATGTCAATGGGGCAAATTTGGGGACCACCTGTGCCCCGGGGGCAAAACCTATACCCTCTTGCGGGGTATGTTCTGACACAGGTTGCAAACTTCTTCAAATGTAGTAAATTTGACCTTTCTACAAAATTCCCTCTCTGCGCTACAGTCCGTCAAAGTTGGTCTCAATGTTAAGTCTATGGGATTTTTCCCCCATTCTATGTCAATGGGGCAAATTTGGGGGTTTCTTGTGCCCCGGGGGTAAAACCTATACCCTCTTGCGGGGTATGTTCTGACACAGGTTGCAAACTTCTTCAAATGTGGTAAATTTGACCTTTCTACAAAATTCCCTCTCTGCGCTACAGTCCGTCAAAGTTGGTCTCAATGTTAAGTCTATGGGACTTTTGGGGGCGGTTAATTGCCCCCTTAGAAAAGTCATAGCACCCCATTCCCGAATAAGGCGCACGATTCGATACCTCATTCATGGGTCTACGACAAACGATGCGGTACTAGTTACGCGCCGAACTTTTATACGGAAGAAGATTAAGAAAAAAAAAAAAAATAAACCTGAGAGATAACAATAGTAGTGCTTCGCTTCGCAAGCACCACTAATAATAATAATAAAACTGCTGTGTGCTAATAATAAAACTTAAGAAGAACAATAGTGTGCTTGCTCTGCAGTCACAGTCTTACAATCTAGCCTAGAATGTTTTCTTACTGCACTACTCAGACTACCCAGATTACAACTGTAAGTTGTAAAATAATCCAAATGTGCTCAATTAACTCAAGATGATTTCATAGTATGGATAATCATCTGTTTAGTTGTCAAAGGCTAGATGCATGCCATATTGGAGGTGATAAACTTTGGAGTGATAAACTTTGTATTTGGAGTCATTCTTGGACATTTGGTGATTACCTTATTCAACCACACATATTACGTTTGGCAGTTAATGACTGAGATAAACCCATTAGATGAGAAATTCCAATTTTGCTGGATTGTGGCATAATGGTAGGGTGTTCGCCCCGTGATCAGAAGGTTGCAGGTTCGAATCCAAGGCCGGTATCACGAAGGGCTGGGTTAACAGGAGATGAGGCGAGGTCACGGTGCAAGCCATTTATTAGCAAGACACAGACTTAAACAGAAATAGGCACGAGGGCCACAACACTAACGACACTATTACACAAATAATAAACACATAAAACAAAACCGGCACGAGGGCCATAACACTAACTTTACACTAGGAAACCAAAACATTGCACAAGCGACCACCAACTGAGACGAGAACCACAAACAGAACAAAACTACTCAAGTATGACAAACCCACAAGCAGTACGCCGACATAGGGAGGGTTGTGTGAGGGTGGACCAACAAGAAACACTGGGAAAGACTGAGCTTAAATACTCACACACAAACAAGGGGCTGGACGAATGAGACAAAGGGGAACCAACAGGAACGTGATCACAAACAAGCTAAGAAGGGATAACCAATGGGACAGAGGGGGCTGGACTAAAACAAACAACACCCAGGTGCAAGGACTAACACACAGTGATCATTCAATAAGACACAATGGGAAGGTGGGACATAGACAATGATAGACAGAAGACTCAATACAGTACACACAACATGGCCGAACACGCTAGAGACCACAGACACAAAATGGCCGACCACACTATACACAAGACACAAAATGGCCGAACACACTAGACACAACAGACACAAAATGGCCGACTTTGTCTGCTGCCTTTCCACAGTCCGGCGGGGGTCATGACAGCCGGTAACCGGTTACCACTGAATTAGTCCCCCCACCCTTGTTAGCTGCCCACTGCTTCTTCACAGATGGGTCAAATGCAGAGGTCATATTTCATTGTTATGCACTGTGGTGTGTTCACAATGACAAATAATCACTCACTTTCAGGTATGCGTTTAGATGATGTCTCACAGCGTTTATTATGTCCAGTAAATGATAGTGATGAAATATTTTTAAAAATAAACCAATAATATTCTTACACTGTATATAAACCATGTTGCAGAGTATAAAAATCTTAACAAATCCAGTTTAAACCTTAGAGACATATGAGCAACACAAGATATTTGTAGAGTCAAGGTCAGACCGCAGGCAGAAAGGCTAAACCGATCGCCTGGGAGTTACCTTGAGTTGCCACCTAGGTACCACAATATTGACATTGTAACTGTGCTCCAAACCAAAAATGGTTCACGTAAAATGCAAAAGGCGTCCTTTTTAAATCTAATTCGTATTAAATTAGAACACCCAATGCAGGCTATCTGCAGCACTAATCTAAAAAAGGACTACTAAATGTTAGATCATTAACTGCTAAGGAACTTATTTTTAATGAAATGATTTCAGACCATGTCCTAAATGTGCTCCATCTAACCGAGATGTGTAAAACCCGATGAGTATTTTGCCGTAAATGATGTGACGCTTCCAGGATATAGTTATTAGCACAAACCCTGACTCAGTGGTAAAGAGGAAGGCATTGCAACCATTTATGAAAGATAATGAACAAGATCCCCTGACAGCAGCTTTTACTAATTTACTGGACTCCATGGGTATTGTTTAGAATGTAACTGAGCCCACCCACAACTGGGTCATACCCTAGATTTAATGCTATCATTTGGTCTTAATGTAGATAATGTAACTGTAGTGCCTCAGACCAGCATTATTTCTGACCACCATCTTATTATGTTTGATTTTTACCTTAGTCAAAATACAAATTCCCCAAATGACTTCAAATACAGCTAGTAACTTTATTCATAATCTCCCTGATCTGTTGTTCCTGACACGAGAAATGTCCAGTCTTTCTGGATTTGAGAGTAATATGGATTATCTTAGATAAAACCACTCCGTTAAAAATGAAAAAGATCAGAGAAAACAAAACATGGTATAATGGTATAATGACAACTTACGTACCTTAAAACAAGAGACATGAAACTAGAACATAAGTGGCAACAAACTAAACTAGTGGTGTTTGAATTAGCATACAGGCGTTTGAGCTAGTATTTGAAAGATGCTATGGGAAGCTATAAAAAGGCTCTTAGAGCTGCCAAATCACAATACCTCTCATTGCTAATTCCATTCCAACTTTATTTCTATAGCACATTTAAAACAAACAAGTTGCCGCCAAAGTGCTGTACCATCAAAAATTACACACAACACACATACATACCATATGAAATACAGCAACACATAGACAACAACCGTAAAAGATGCACAATCACTGCAAAGTAAAAGCTAAAGAAAACAAATACGTTTTGGTAAGAGATTTAAAAATAGGGAGAGATGGAGCCAACCTAACATCTAACGGCAACTTATTCTAAAGTTTTGGAGCCATGATTGAAAAAGCTCTATCCCCTCTGAGCTTCAGTCTAGCCTTTGGGACCACCAAGGTCAGATGATCGGCACACCTTAGGGACCCAGAGGGAACATAGATCTGAAGCAGATCAGAGAGGTAAGGAGGAGCAAGACCATTCAAACATTTATATGTTAAAAATCAATTCTATAATGCACCGGGAGCCAATGAAGACTGGATAAAATTGCTGAAATATGTCCATGCCTACGTGCCCCAGTTAACAGATGAGCAGCAGCATTTTGGACTAGCTGAAGGTGAGAAAGGGCAGCCTGACTAACCCCAACATGAAGGGCATTACAGTGGTCCAGACAAGTTGTAATAAAAGCATGAATCATCTTTGCGAAATCATTCTGTGTCAGTACAGGCTTTAACTTAGAAATCTGCCTTAAACAAAAAAAAACTCTTCTGAACCACAGCACCAACTTGTGAATCAAGTTTAAAATCACAGTCCATAATCATTCCCAAGTTTGTAACAGTACTCCTTAAATAATGCTCCAGATAACCGAGGTTAAGCAGAGAAGGATCAGTGGTATGACTAGGAACAAATGACTTAAGTTTTCTTTTCATTAAAACTTTAAAAATTTAGCGACATCCACACTTTGATGTCATTAAGGGCTTCCAATAATGGTTGAATGGAATAGGAACCATTACAGTTTAAAGGAAAATAAATCTGACAATCATCAGCATAGCAATGGAAGGAGATCCCATGTTTCCTCAAAGTAGAGCCAAAGGAAGCAAGTACAAAGAGAAGGGAAGGGGCCCCAAAACTGAGCCCTGTGGCACCCCGTAGTGGAGAGAAACTGAAGAAGACAAAAAGTCACCTATACCAACACAGAAACTTGTGTCAAGTAAGAGTCTAATGCCGCACCTTTGATACCCACTCAATGCTCAAGACGTGACATAAGTATGCTGTGATCAACAGTATCAAATGCAGCCATCAAATCCAATAGCATGAGGACAATAAAGTTACCAGAGTCATTTGCTAAAAGAATATCATTAAAAACCCTCAAGAGTGCTGTTTCAGTACTATGCCGGGTTTTAAAACCCGACTGAAACACCTCAAGGATATCATTCACATCTAAAAAGGCATTTAATTGAATAAAAACAATTTCCTCCAAAATCTTTGAAAGAAAGGGGAGTTTAGAGATTGGCCTAAAATTAGACATGACTGAAGGATTAAGACTGGGTTTTTTAATTAGTGGCTGAACAACAGCATGTTTAAAAGTCGTGGGAACAACACTCGAGGTAAGGCTACTATTTATAATGTCCAAGATGGAGGATCCAACGCTAGGGAGAACCTCTTTCAAAAGATGAGGGGGTATGGCCTCTATAGGAGAACCTGAAGGTTTCATCTGACCAATAATATCATTTTAAAATGAGAGTGACACAGGTTTAAACTGAGTAAGAACAGCAGAACAACCGACATTAATAGATGGATCACATGTGACCCGATCTGCCGTAATGAGTCGGAAGTCAGCGTTCTATTTATTTAGATACGGGCCGATATTGTTGAAAAACATCAAAAATATAGATTCTTCTTGTTTGGTCTTACATGAAAGAAAATGTCTTCAAAATTAATCTGGTCTCCGAAAAGGAAAAAGACAATATTTTTGAAGTTTTTCAACATAATCGGCCCATATCTAAATAAATAGAATGCTGACTACCGACTCATTATGGCAGATTGGGTCACATATGAAGAAGATGGAATAAGTGATCTAGCAGACTTTATCCACAAAGAAGTGGAGAAAATTCTCACAGATTGTAGGAGAGGCCTCCAAACTGGAAGCCGGAGGAACATGAAGAATGGAGTTACTAGTCTTAAAAAGGACACAGGGATCATGACAGTTATCAGAGACAATATCAGAGAAATATTTTCTTTTTTCTGACTTTACAGTACTCTGGTAACGTTGCCAGCAGTCCCTCAAAATGTCAAACAACACCTGTAGTTTATCCTTCTTCCACACTACAGTGGCTGGCCTTGACAAGGCAAGTACTAATACTGCAGCCGCCTTATTTGAATCATTTAATCCGGTTGACCAGTCAGATCTATCATCCTTAATCCTCTCCTCAATCCTCAAATTCATCTACCTTTATATTAGACCCTGTTCCAATAAGGCTACTCAAAGAGATATTTGCAGTAGTGATTAAACCTCTACTAGCCAATAGTTAACTCCTCTATTAGCATTGGTCATCTACCCAAATCTTTTACATTATCAGTAATTAAATCCCTGTTGAAGAAGCCCAACTTAGATCCCTTGGAAATGTTAAACTACAGACCAATATCTAATCTCCCATTTATCTCCAAAATAATAGAAAAAGTTCAACCAAGGAGACCATTCAGTTATAGATTGACAAGTATTTTATTTGGCAAAAAACAAGCTGTCTGTAGTGTGTATGTGATAAGTTTTGGAGGAAGCCCGTTGCTTGGTCGTTGGTTCCCTCGTCTCTGAAGCCGGCAGATCTGGCTGGGAGACTAGGCAGTAAGGCAAAGTAGCCTGCCCCAAAAAGTGATATCATTGTTCAAGGAAGGGGGAAGAACCGTACCATTTCGTTGTCCAGTGGAGTTTTAGACCTGCTCAAAGAAATACAGGATTAATCGGGTTTGAATACAGGTTATGGGAATCCAGAAATACCAATGTTACAAAAGAGAATAAAATACTGAATTAAAATTAATGGCGAACAAGAATGAAAAGGCGGTCTGGTGATGCCAGTCGTTTTTAGTTTCATAGGTATGAAAACTATCAAGGCGTACGGCTACGGCCGTACGGCCAAGCGGCTTGCAAGCCTTATGACGACCAGGCCAAGTTATGCAGGGGCGTTGCGGAAACGCCGGCGCTTCTGGTGTCTTAGGGACATAACTATCAAGGCGTACGGCTAGGCCAAGTGCCTTGCAAGCCTTATGACGAAGCAGGCCAAGTTATGCAGGGGCGTTGCAGAAATGCCGGCGCTTCTGGTGTCTTAGGGTCGGAACTATCAAGGCGTACGGCTACGCCAAGTGCCTTGCAAAGCCTTATGGCGAAGCAGGCCAAGTTATGCAGGGGCGTTGCGGAAACGCCGGCACTTATGGTGTCTTAGGGACGTAACTATCAAGGCGTACGGCTACGCCAAGCGCCTTGCAAGCCTTCCGACGAAGCAGGCCAAGTTATGCAGGGGCGTTGCGGAAATGCCGGCACTTCTGGTGTCTTAGGGACGTAACTATTCGGCGAATGCAGCCGAATACCAGCGCCCGAGTAATTTCAAAGTTGATAGAGGAATCCTCTGATGAGCAGCCGTGGAAGCAGCTCCGATCCGAAGGATTGACCGGTGTATCGAGTGTGAGGGATCCCACAGATAAGTAAGAGTGCTTTTAGATGAGAATAAACCAGTGATAAGACATAGAAATGCAGTTCGTCGTTACGAAAAGCGAGTCAGAGTAGTGAAGCGTGATCGCAATCTGAGGTATTTAATCATAGAAGCAAAAGGACAATAAGGGGTGTCGTTACGAGCAACAAACAGTGGACCCTTTACCAACAGCATCAGTTTTACTATGAGTAAAAAAAAAACAGAGAAAGACGTAGCAAAAACGTAATATCAGAGATACGAAGAACTCGACAAGAATTAGACTTAGACATATAAGCACACGCGCCTGGGTGCAGAAACCCATAAAACGCGAGCACGAAAAACGCTTCGAGTAGATTGTCGGTAACAGGAGAAAAACACCCTCGTCTAAGTGTAGTGATTTACATTTACATTTACATTTACAGTATTTAGCAGACGCTCTTATCCAGAGCGACTTACAACAGTGCTTTGTAGTCCACAACTGTTCCTAGATCCATAAGCTATGTCGACATCTGTAGTTAAACCAAATTACCACAGACTAAGTTTTATACTTTAACGAAAGAAAATGGGTTAGAGGAAAGAAGTTCAGACAGACACACGTTAGTGGTTTTTTTTTTTTTTTTTTTTTTTTTTTTAAATAAAGGTTTACATAAAAGGTAAATTAGTCCCCTAGATACTCTTTGAAGAGGTGTGTCTTCAGACGACGTTTGAAGGCAGCAAGGGACTCAGCCGTTCTAACGGCAAGCGGAAGTTGGTTCCACCACTGAGGAGCCAGCACTGCAAAGAGTTTCGATGCATGTTTTCCTCTTCTCTTAAGTAGAGGTGGTTCCAAACGAGCAGCAGTTGATGCTCTCAGAGGACGAGAAGTGACACGTTGTTTAATAAGTGCTGATAGGTAAGGAGGTGCAGATCCATCCTTGGCCTTGAAGGCAAGTGTTAGGGTTTTGAACCTGATGCGAGCAGCCACAGGGAGCCAGTGCAGGTTCCGCAGCAGAGGTGTGGTGTGTGTGAATTTAGAAACGCTGAAGATAAGTCTTGCAGCTGCATTCTGGATCAGCTGAAGTGGTCGTGTTGCTTTCATTGAAAGTCCAGCCATTAGAGAGTTACAGTAGTCCAACTTAGAGAGAACCAAGGACTGGACGAGAAGCTGAGTAGCCTCGGTAGTGAGAAAGGGGCGGATTCTTCTGATGTTGTATAGAAGATATCTACAGGACCTAGTGAGGTTGCTAATGTGTGAAGAGAATGACAGTTCGTCATCCAGAATGACACCAAGGTTTCTTGCCGTTTTTGAGGGGATGATAACAGAGTTATCAAAAGAAATGGCAAGGTCGAGGTTTGGTGAAGGACTGCCTTTGATGTACAAGAGTTCAGTCTTGCTAGGATTTAACTTGAGGTGGTGGGATGTCATCCAAGAAGAGATGTCAGCTAGACACTCTGAGATTCTAGTTGATACATGTTGGTCGTCATACATGTTATATGATCATGTTAGTGATCATTGTGTGCAGAATAGAAAACGTGATGGGAAGTTGTTTAACAACTGAGGATGTAAAGGATTCTTAAAGTCTGTAAGCAGCTACCGGACCGAAGGATTAGAAAAGAGACTAGGATAGAAGGGATCCGTGCATTGGACGCGGGAAGAATGCCCGCCATTAAATCATGAATTGAGACGGACTAAATTGCTTGTGCTCGAAAGAGTAAGTGAGAAACACATAATCAGCAGTAATCGACAAGGGGAGTGCTGGTACAAAAATGTGACTCTGCATGTTTTTAGGATGGTAGGGGTAAGTTTTCAGGAAATTTATTCATAACAGTACAGTATAGACCTTCCACTGTTCAAACACTAAAACAAATCCAAATATTACCTCGCGCAACATAAACGGTCGTTTTCTCGGAAATCTCCGTTGCGACATGCGACTGGTTTTGCCGTGCAGAGTCACCAATGTGCGACAGAAGTAAATAAAGCCCTTCATGCAAAGTTATAAGATTTAGAGTAGCGAAAGAGAAAATTAACGTATTGGAAGCGGAAGAGATGAGGTGCATTAATTCTTGTGTAATTCAGTGGAAGATCCGACAGTAAGGGGAAGTGCTTTGGAGGACAGTTGGCGACTCGGCATAACCGGCGGAATTCCTGAAAACGAAAGAGCGACGTGTTATGTATTGGGAATTTATTGTCTATTGTTCCGCACGGTAGGGGACACTATCCAACGCAGCATTGTCGTGACTTGTTCTAAAATAATAAAGCAGTCTGGGTGTACCGCAACTCGCGTGCAGTTGTGTCTCGGAGAATCGATACGTTCCTACTGAGATATATATGCAGTCTCGTATAAGACCCGAAGGTTACACTTAAAGTACAAGTACAGATACCCTCCCAAATTTTTCACTTTGATAAAAATTCAAATAAACAGTGTCTTCAAGCCTTAAGACTTTACAGAACACCACATCATATGTGTGCACGTTGCGTTACGTGATTCATAGACAAATGACAAGCTTCCTCAAGTTTTTTCTTGCGATCACCCGAACTACGACGGCGTTTTAGTGCCACCTAAAAAAAATAAATCTAAGTGCCACCTTAAAAAAAAAAAAATCTAAGATTACGAGATTAAACTCGTAATATTTCGAGAATAAACTCGAAACTACGAGAATAAAGTCGAAATGTTACGAGAATAAAGTCGAATCAAATTATATCAAACTACATTTAACTAAAGAGATTTTAATAAACCTTACCTTTGACGGTTGATGTTGGCAAGGTCTTCCGTAGAGCTAACTCACTGGCGCAGACGACGTGCTTGTACAGAACATATCTTAAACATTCTCGTAAAATTTCGACTTTATTCTCGTAACATTTCGACTTTATTCTCGAAATATTACGAGTTTATTCTCGAAATATTACGAGTTAATCTCGTAATTTTAGATTTTTTTTTTTTAAAGGTGGCACTAAAACGCCGTCGTAAGAACGGCAGAAAAGAAAGAGGGAAAAAAAAGTTGATTTTGAAACGAGTAACGACAGTTCGCGCTGAAAATGTATCGGAGTAAAAGTATGGAATTAAATTAGGAATGTAGTGACATAAAAGTGAGGTTGACAAAAAAGTAAAAAAATAAATTAACGAATGGAAACTCGAGTAACGTACAGATACTCCCAAACCATGCTTCAGTACTGAAATGAAGAAGTAGAGCTTCGTTACTATACAACACTGCGTATATGTATACTGTGTACACATCTACATACACGTACACTCATACCTGCATAAACATACACAAATAAATATATGAACAAACACACATACATATGTACTTAAAATCTGGAGGCCGATGTATGGCGAACCATGAACCTTGTTGATACTCGCCGAAAGCTATTGAGGGAGCTGCGTCAGTATAAAGCAAGCGAATGGGACGTATTAAAGAACGATTCTATTGATGGAGAAACAAAACCGGATTTAAGGTCCGAAGCAGCCATCAATTAATACCAGTCTATCAATTAACCCGGAGACGGAGAGATCGAGCAAATGCAATACGAAGAGCGACCCGTAAACACGTAACTTTATTTACATTTATATTTACTACACTGAACTACATTTGACTTGAAATAGCTAAACAATGAGCAGATAAACACAGTATGGCCACGGAATCCCGTGCCGAGCACAGACATTTTTTTCTACATCACGAACTCACTCGGCATCTGCGGCTAAGAGTCACATCCATTCGTTTGCCGAACCGAAATTAAAGTTCTCACCGACTGCCACTCCGGGATATGATGATGGTTTGAACGTTTGTGCACTTTCCTTTTGTCCAGCCTTTGATTTCAGCAGAGAAGTTGCGTTAGCTTTCGGTTTTAACGGAGAAGTCGCGTCCGCTTTGTCTCATGAAACGTAGATTCATTTCCTTCCTTTAGTTTCGCCTCTTACTCTGATTGGCTGACGAATTATTGATATTATTTTTTCCCATGGATTTTAATTTGACAACAATTTGAAAGCATGGAATTAGTTTTCTTTGTTTTGCGGACGATACACAGTTTTATATATACAGTACTGTGCAAAAGTTTTAGGCAGGTGTGAAAAAATGCTGTAAACAAAGAATGCTCTCAAAAATGGAAGTGTTAATCATTTATTTTCATCAATCAACAAAATGCAGTGAATGAACAAAAGAGAAATCTCAATCAAATCAATATTTGGTGTGACCACCCTTTGCCTTCAGAACAGCATCAATTTTTCTAGGTACACTTGCACACAGTTTTTGAAGGAACTCGGCTGGTAGGTTGTTCCAAACATCTTGGAGAACTAACCACAGAGCTATAATCCTATAATCCTACAAAATAATATAATGACTACAAAATAATATAATGGCTATAATCCTACAAAATACCTGACTTATACTACCTATAAGAATTGATGCTGGTTTGAAGGCAAAAGGTAGTAACACCAAATATTGATTTGATTTAGATTTTTCTTTTGTTCGCTCACTTTGCATTTAGTAAATTGATAAAAATAAACAATCATTCCTCAATATTCCTGAAAGCATTCTTTGTTTACCTGCCTAAAACTTTTGCACAGTACTGTATATATATACAGTCTTATGCAAAAGTTTGGGCACCCCTGATAAAAATAACTGTATTAATTCATAACTTGCTAAGCTTGAGAGGCAGCAACTTAATTTTAACATATTTGATAACTTATGGAAACAGCAACAATTCTGTAGTGAAATATTTTTTATTGGGCCAACAGAAACAATGTAATGCTCATTTAAACAAAAATAGGCAGGTGCATAAATTTGGGCACCCCAAAGGAATAATCCCATTAATATTTCGTAGAGCCTCCTTTTGCTGAAATAACAGTTGGTAGACGCCTCCTATAGACTCACAAGTCCGTGAATTCTGGCTGGTGGTATTTTGGACCATTCTTCCATACAAAATGCCTCCAGTTCAGTCAGGTTCGATGGCTTCCGGGCATGGACAGCCTGCTTCAACTCAATCCATACATTTTCAGTGATGTTCAGGTCTGGGGACTGGGATGGCCATTCAAGAACATTGTACTTGTGCCTCTGCATTAATTCCTTAGTAGATTTTGAGCGGTGCTTTGGATCATTGGCGTGCTGAAACATCCAACCCCGGCGTAACTTCAACTTTGTGACTGACTCTAGAACATTCTTTTCAAGAATCTGCTGATATTGGGTGGAATGCATGCGGCCCTCAACTTTAACAAGGTTTCCAATACCTGTGCTAGCCACACAGCCCCATAACATCATGGACCCTCCAGCACATTTTACTGTTGGCAACAAGTTCTTCTCCTGGAATGCTGTGTATTTTTTTCACCATGCATAGTGCCTCTGGTTATGACCAAATAACTCTCATCTGTCCACAGTATTTTTTTCCAGAATATTTCTGGCTTGTCCAGATGATCTTTTGCATACCTCGTGCAGCTCTTCTTTTTGCGCATCACCCTTCCACTGAGCTGTTCCTGGGGCAAAGTGCGCTGGACTGTGGAGTGATGTACAATGACACCATCAGCAGCCAGATGTTGTTGTAGCTCTCTGGAGGTGGTCTGTGGTTTGTCTGTGACAATTCTAACCAGTCTTCGCCTGTGCCTTTGAGCTATTTTTTTTGGCCTATGACATCTTTTTTTCACAAGGACTGTTCCTGTGGCCTTCCATTTCCTAACTACATTTCTGACTATTGAGACAGACAGTCCAAACCTTTGTGATAATCTTTTGTACCCTTTTCCTAATTCATAAAAATGCATTATCTTAGTTTTTAAGTCAGTAGAGAGTTCTTTAAAGGTTCCCATGTTGCCACTCTCTAAGAGGAAACCAAGGCCAATTACAACTTATATATGTTCAACCATTTTTTATTGGTTGCAGCTGTCTTTGTAGTTTAAGGTCTAATGAGCTAATCAAAGCAGTTTAGTGCTGCAAACTGTCAGTATTAAATGACTGCCGGTCTTCAAAGTAATGCAAGTGAGAGGGTGCCCAACTTTTGCACATCCCATTTTTCAAACTTTGTTTTATTTCATACAACTCAATAATGCTACATTGAGAATTTTGGTCTGATAAACATCCCCTTGTCTATATATCTCTAGAAAAAAAAACACATCTTGCTGTGATCTCTTATGAAGACAGACTTACTCATCATGCAACCTGGAGGGATGCCCAAACTTTTGCATAAGATCATATATATATATATACATATATGTATATATATATATATATACGTATATACGTATACATATATATATATATATATATAGATATATATATATATATATATATATATATATATAGATATAGATATAGATATAGATATATAGATAGATAGATATAGATATAGATATATAGATAGATAGATATAAAATGTAAGAATGTTTAACTGATATCGAAAAGTGGATGTCAGACAACTTCCTCCAGTTAAATCTAGATAAGACTGAGGTCTTCATTGGCACTGAAGCCACCAGAAGTCAATAACTGACATGGTCGCTTGATGGATTATCCATTGCACCAAGTACTGTTGTTAAAAACCTTAGTGTTACTCTAGATTCCGATCTTTCACTTGATGTGCATGCTTCTAACTTTAGTCCCAATCATTTTCTTTTCAACTCCGTAATATTGCCAAACTAAGAAACATGCTATCCTTTCAAGTTGCAGAGAAACTGGTCCATGTGTTTATTACCTCCAGGCTCGATTATTGTACTGTTTTATTGTCCAAATAGGTCATTAAATAAACTCCAGCTAGTTCAGAATTCAGTAGCCACTAAAATGAAAAAATATGATCATACCACTCCACCTATTTTCACCCACTGGCTGCCAGTTAAATTTCTTATGTCATCTATAAAATACTACTCGTGACTTAATGGCTCTAAAATGGTTTCCTGCACCAAGAGTATGTGATTGATAATTAATCTTGAAGTAAAGTATTTACTGTATTTCTTAAATGTTCGTGCAAATCTAGTTGTCATAGAGGTTTTGTTTTCCCGCTGCTTCTTTTCACTATAGAATTCTTTTTTCTGATATTGAAAACTGTTTCACTAACCTCTTGCACATGCAGTGTAAATACTGTAGGTTAATACTGCATCTAAATTGCCTCTCTTTCCACATCTATTTCTAGTTTAAAGTGTATATTTAATACCGCTTAGTTTAAATGTATATTTTATATATTGTTATTTTATATGCCCATTGTTCTTTATTCCCTGTTTCTGCTGCACTGTGAGAACTGGAGCCAAGTTATCTCATCTCTCTCTCTGTATGCCTGCAATAGTACACTCTAAAAATCATAAGGGGTAGTAATTCCTGCTTAAATAAATATGCAATTTCAGTATAAAACATTTGGGCTTACATCCACTTGCTTTACTTCGCTAATAACCAACTTAAATCAAAAAGTTAAACCAAGTAGAAATGTAAAATAAATCCTGACTTATTTTTTATACATAATTTAATGTATAATGTCATAGACTCAACTGTATGATCAACTGGTCAACTCACTACCACCCTTTACTGGATTGGTTGAGTTGATTCTGGCAGTTGTGCTTCGCTTTTGAATATCACCCAGACATATAAAGTTCCCTTGCAGTGTTAGCTTGGGGATATATGGGGTATTCATTCCATCACTGGAGTGACTGACCGATCGTCATTCGTTTGCAGTAAACGAGTCACGTTTGTTCGCAGCAGTCTCTGCTCGCCCGCTGCTTCACTCGCAACAGAGCTCAGATGAACTGTGACATGAACGCAATCGCTTCTTGAAAGTGATTCAGTTCGCTCCGCTCACCCGAACGCTTTATGTGAAAAATATGTATAAATAGATAAATAGCTCACACTATTTCGCTTCCTGTGTCGCGTGTCGTTATTTCGAGGATTACAACCCAACACCTCCCAACTTGTTGAGCCACAATAAAGGCCTCAAGATAACAAAAACAACAAAGATCCTTTTTATTGTGAAGGATTGAGTAGAAATTAGATTAGCTGCAGTCGCCTGACTAACGCGAGAGGTGACGCCATATTTCTGATTCTTGCGGATTTATTATACAAATGTCTAAAAAGACACCGAATTCCAGACTGCATTGACTGTGAAGGTTCTGAACAGCAGATTTGTTTATCAGGCCACACATCACTTGAAAGGCACAGCTCTTAGCTTCCAGAGGGAAAAAAGGTAAGTCACTTTCGTCAACGAGCCCAAAATGGCATAACTTTTAAAAAATATATAAATTAAGTGTTTTCTTATCATATATGATATTTTTTGGTTTATTATGGTGTTCGCACGCATTTATTTTGAAGCAACGCCATAAACATCAACGCCAAGTTTTGGAAATTTCCCTCGTGGACTTAATTCACTGGTGGATTATGTAAATGCCCATTTGAAAAGTGAGAGTACAGAGAGATTAAGATTAAGTTTAAGATTAAGATCTTTATTCGGGCATTGTACACTTTTGCTGTTAACACACAAGTAAATTGTTGCCCTTTTTGCTATCCTGACAAATACAGTATACTAGCTTATATGCTGTCGACATTTGCATATACATACTTGTCAGCTATTGGCTAGTTTGTTTCGTGTAGCTGTTGTTTTTATTTAAGTGATGTCGGCTCCATCATCGCATAGCAAAGCCTGTGAGGTGAGCGCCATATTGTCAATGCAGGTAATTGGAGGGATTCCTTAATCACAATTTAAAGCTATCTTTGGCATATATTAAGTTGTTTAATTGTATATCGTTCAGCGTTAAAAATATGTGCTACTTCTATCCATTTGAGCGTTTGAAGCGTTGTTGTTGCTCAGAACGTGAAGAAGGCACGGACGGTGAGGCGAACGACGTACAATTTCATATCCACAGGAGAAACACAAGAAAATTTGGGAACAAGAAAGACTGGGAGCCCTCAGTAAGCAAAGAAGAGGAATAATTTGCAGATCATCAATGAGAAAATGGAAAGGACATTGTCAATTCGCAGACAGGAAGTTGTCACCCTGTCCCCACCTGTCAGTGACTTGAAGAAACGCTATTCGTTTTTTTTTTTCCAGCACATGTGAATGTGTTTTTGTTTTAACAGACAAGTTGGCATGAGTATGGTTTCAGCTGAATTAAAAGTTTAATTATTCTATTTTAATTTGACATCTCTCTCATCCCATGCTGCTTTTGTGTTGTGTCACACAGATCAGTGAAGAATATAAAAGGATCAAATACCACTAATCTGGCGAAATATCTGGCGGAAAATCTGGATCAGTGCATACAAGCCCAATGCCATTGGTGTTGTCAAGAGGAGTTGCAAAAAAATAAGATTCAGAACATCATGGAACTCCTTACATATGATTCCATATTTAGGATTTTAAATAAATAAACACCTTTAAGGAAAAAATTTCATTCATCCATGTTACCTTTTTTCATCTGGGAATTTAATCTGAGGTGCTACATAAAACTTCTTCAATATTTTAAAACTTTAAAAATCTTTTTTCAGGACAACGGATTGAAACACGCTGAGAAGTTGCCATCCGCTGCCTAGTTTCTTTTAAATTTTTTATTTAACCTTTATTTAACCAGATTAGTCCCATTGAGATCAGAGATCTCTTTTACAAGGGAGACCTGGCCAAGAAGGTAGCAGCAAAGAAAATACAATAAAAAAACAAACAACACATCAGATGAACCCACTAAAATTTGCTCACATAAAACACTCACACACAGACAAAGTAGATTGCAATGATATCCACCATGGCTTTAAACTTCTTCAATGTGACAAGGGCTTGAAGTTGCAGCTGAGATTGTAAGTTATTCCATGCATGAGGTGCCGAAAACCTGAAAGCTTTTTTGCCCGGATCAGTTTGTACTTTGGTGACAACAAATTGCAGAACATCCATAGATCTAAGATTGTAACTTCCATGCTTCCTTGTTAAGAGACAGGATAAATAAGAAGGAATAGTACCTGGGCTGAGGTTTTTGTGAATAAGTATTACGGGTTCCAATGCTGGCAAATTACAGTAATAAAAGATATACCTGTAAATAGTAGAATAAAAACAGAGCGATGACACAGGCTGCTGTTTTCCGCTCTTTGTCCAACGTGCGTCTCTTTATTTACTCACAGTAATGACCAGAGGTGATCCTAGGGTCTGTTGGGGCCCCAAGCAAAAATTCACTGGGGGCCCCCCCTCTAACCAGTTTTTTGCTACGGTTTTAATAAATAATCTGACATTAACAAAAAATTGTGAACAATAAACTTTTTATTTCACAAGTTACCATTTTAAACAAGTTAATGGACTTTAAAAATATGAAACCATTTTAAAGTTTAAAACTGTAGGATGAAAAAGTGATAGTGCTGGACTGTCCACTGGAGGTAGCTGCTGACTGAACGCTGGAGGTGGAGACTGACTGCCCGCCTACTGATGGCCTGCTGGAGGTAGATGCTGACTGCCCGCCAGAAGTGGACACAGGTTGAGCTGAAATGAAAAAAAAAGAAAAGAAAGAAACTTGACATTAACCCTTAATTTTACATTTTTGGAGTCCAATGTATTTTGAAGGTGGAATACTGAACTTATAATTTTCCACCGTCAGCTTTCTTGCAAATGTGGCATACACATTATCGCCTTTAGGCACTGGTGTGAGAAATTTCGCAATGATCCTGAAGACATTTATATTACAGTAATATATCGTTCAAATTCTTCAAATTTAATCTATAATTCCTTTAACTTTTAATTAACTTTTTTGAAATTTTGATAACAATATCCAAAATGAAATTGTCTGGTTGGGAATACTAGTGTCTCCAACTTTTAGATAATTACATTCTTCGAACCTGATGGCTAAGCTAAGTCAATTGCGGTCTCTCTGCTCACTCAAGGCCGTGCACACACTGACATTCAGTCACGTCACAGCCAGCTGGTCACACAATGGGTTCGATATATCTTTTGGCCAAGTTAATTAACTTTTGCTGTCACATGTCAAGTAAACATAAGAAATACGGTTATGCGTATGCTTAGGCAAGCAAGCTACACACTAGCAGCATTTAGACATATTATATCGCTATTTTTTCCACTTACCGCTAAAGACAACATTACTTCTTATCAAGAGCTTCGGTTATATCATTTATAACCTTCAAAGCAGCAGTAACTGTACTATGATTTTTGCGAAAACCTGACTGAAATGGAGACAAAATAGACTTTAACTTGCTCACTGACCAGAGATTCAAGCACCTTTGCCAGGACTGAGAGTTTAGAGATCGGTCTGTAATTGTTTAAAATGCTTGGGTCACCTCCTTTTAGAAGAGGAGTAACGAGGGCAGATTTCCAATCCATGAGGATTTCATTTGAAGTCAAGGTAAGGTTAAAAATATGACACAGCGGTTCCGCTATAATCTCAGCTGCCATCTTTAGGAAAAGCGGTTCGAGACTATCTGGGCCAGCTGGTTTTCTAGAATTGAGTTGTTTTAGAGCCCTCAATACCTCTATTGTAGTAAAATGAGTAAAGTTAAAAACCTTAATAAAAAAAAAACCTGTCAATAATTCTTTCAAGAGTTGGTGGTATTTCGGTAGAATTGTCAGGATTATAGAGAAAGCCAGAAGAAACAAAATAATTATTAAAATCATTTAGTATTTCTTTTCTATCACTTACTCTAAGACCATCTACAAGTATACTAGATGGCAAATTAAGTGATTTACATCTGGCAGACAATGATTTGATGGTCATCCAAAACTTCTTTGGGTTCTTAAGATTTTCTGTTGTTGTTAAAAAATAAAATTCAGATTTTGCTTTACAGAGGAGAGAGGTACATTTATTTCTCAATTGTCTAAAATTCAACCAATCTGCTTGATCTGCTTAGTCATGTCTGAAGTTCTGAAATTTTCCAGAATGTTTCTTAGCATTTTCACTTTGCTAAAATTTTTCTGTTCAATGCTGGAGTTGATTTAAAGAGTAATTTCAATGTTTTCCATGGTTTAAGTATAGCTTGGTTTCTGCAGACCTAGGCTGTTAAAACAAGCTGCTTTAACATTTATTAAAATGTTGAATTGTGAAATGCGGTTCTTGTTTTTTATTTCCCCTGACTTAAGTAAAACAAGGCATTAATACTAAAGAAAGTGTGTTAACTATTTGCATGGACATTTCTGAGTAGAAAACAACAAAAAAATTAAGGTAGAGCAACTTTATTTGAATGATGAGGTAACTTAATATTTCAATGAATACTGAATTAATATTAAGTAGGTATTACTTAATTTAGCTTTTGGATATAGAAGGAAAAACATGTTTATTGTACCTGATTTAATAATGTAACTAACACATGCATTAAGTACAACCAATATGAAAATTCAAATAGTACCCGCTGAATATCGAGTAGATTCAACTTAATATAGCTTTCAGTATATTTAATGATTTCTGTTGGTGTAATAATGATAGTTTAGTAACAATTACTTAATAATACTGAAGTTGGGACAACTTAAAAAGATCCATGCAAATAGTTAATACACCTTTTTGAGTAGACCCAGTGCATTCTTTTTTAGAGTGTACAGTATATAGCAGAGATGACAATCTCTGTTTAGTCAAAGTTTACTTTGACTTTGACTTTACTAGAGGGAGTTTTTCCTTGCCACTGTTGCCTCAGGCTTGCTTGTTGGGGGTTTCGGCCGGTTATACTGTATGTAGCTTTGTGACAATGACTATTGTTAAGAGCACTATATAAATAAAATTTCACTGAATTAAATTAAATGCCAGCCAGTGACATTTAAACCTTGCATTCTTTGGCTATCAACCTAAACTTTAAATTTTTCACTGAGATCTTGTTTCTCTTCGCACGCAAGACAGCCATTTTCTCCTCCACAGTCAAGCATTTACCCCGTCTTTATCTAGCGCATCATCGGCAATTTTACCCATGCTGATGCCCCATTATCTCCCCTCCTAACACTCTTAAATCACACCATTCCAGCCCTTGAACCTGCCTCCATCCCTTGTGCCCCATCCAGCCTGCAGTCCCCCAGTGACAGAAGCCACTCAGTGATTTACAGGCCTCTTCTGTCTCTCATTAGTGTCAATGGGCCAGAGCACTCCCATGCTGATCTGCCTTTTGTGCTTTGGTGCCTGACATTCATGGGGATATATCAGTCTCGGCTTTCATGGGAGGGAGTCAGGAAGAGCAGAGGGCCCATAATTCTCCCTCCTGGACCCTATCTCCCAGGAGGCCATTTCCACCGAGTGCAGGCTTGTGGCCCTGAAGGGCGTCTGACACACTATCAGAGAGGAAAGGAGCTGAAATTGAGACCAAAATGCAGCGCCTGTGACAAATGCAGTCTGAGGTGGCTTGAGGAGAGGCAGCACCATTTAGGGAGTCTTCACATTCAGTGCCAAGATGTAGGGAGAGATGAAATGCAGAGGAGCAGAGTGTACCTTGGGTCCATCTTATATTCTGTTTCTTTGTAGCACTATATCTTTGAACATTATCAGGAGACATGTAAGTTAAATGTAAAGTGCTTTGTGAAAATGTCTGTTGTAAAGAGCACTATACAAATAAAATTGCACTGAATTGAATTGAGTGTAAGTGGGTCCATAATTTTACTGTTATGTAGTGCAACAGAGAGCATAGGGCACACTACTTTTCTCGAAAAAAAACAACACTGTGTTTCTGCACTTAACAGATTAATTTCACCACTGTGGGGTAAATGGAGTGTAATTTGAAAGCAATTTGAAGCTATTGTGCAGTTCTCACCCTGTTTGAGGAAAAGAAGAAAAGATGGGCTGAAATGATAAAAAAAAAAAAATCCATGAGAAACCGTGTGTGCTTCATTTATTTTAGAGTAATTCTGTCATTCCAGATATACCTTTGCAGCATGCAGCCTCTCCCTTTCTCTCTGACAGAATACATGCTTTTTGCCATCCATCATGCTGTGCTCATTCTGGGCAGCGATTCTCTTTGCACACTCTGGTGGTGTAGGAGATACGTGATGGACAAGATTAAATATGGGACTGCCTCCTCCCCATGCACAAATCTGCAAGTGAGAGAAAGATGGCTAGACAAAGAGATACTGCCTTGACCCCACCTTGGAGTACCAGAGTTTGACTTTCCGTCTTATTCTCATCATACTTTAATAGCCACTATGGCAGTATATGTTTGTGTAAGAGTCTGGAGAGTCTGGAGTGCAACTAACAAGACTAAAAGAAGATGAGGAATGTTGTTTTGCTGCACTTGCTGACCCCTGAGTCAAGTTGCGTGGTGGCCAGCGAATGACTAGGCTGCTGCCCACCTGTGGCCTCATGCACTTTCAGTGATTAAATGATGCAAATGTAACATTTGCATCATTAGCTCCAAAAATGCTGTTATCCATGACATTTTAAAAGAGTGTTACATCATTAAAACACAGGAAGATCAGAGATGGCCTGAAATGTTTCTGATGAATTTTGAAGTCAATCAGACCCCATTTATTGTTTTGCTTGCTGCTCTGTTATCTTTTCATATCTCTTCCAGATAAGCCTTCCCGAAGGTGACACCATTAGGTTGGAGAGGGGATGAAATGGCATAGTATCGCCCTGAAAGGGGCAAACTGGATTCCACAGGGACTTGAGTCCTCTCCCAATGCGAGATTAACACTGCTGTTCCCACCTCTTATCTGTAATGGAATTCTGAGATCATTCTTTGTGCTCCATTTATGCTAATGCTTCACATGGTGAGAGATCTTTATGATACATGTGCCTTTATTTTTAAATTCCCTCTTTGTATTCCCTCTGTTTATTGCTCATTAGAAACTGTGCAGAATTCCTAATGCAACCATAAGAGGTCACAAGACAGTGATTCCTTGTGCCAGTCCCAAGTCCGGATAAATGCAGAGGGTTGTGTCAGGAAGGGCATCCGATGTAAAACCTAAGCCAAATCAAACATGCGAATCACAAACAGGGATTTCATACCGGATCGGTTGAGGTCCGGGTTAACAACGACCGCCACCGGTGCTGTTGACCTACAGGGTGCCGGTGGGAATTGGGCTACTGTTGGTCAACGGAGGAGAGGAGGAAGGCATGTGCATAGGCAGAGAGAGAAGAGGAAAGGCAAGAGTGTGGAACTGAAAGTAGGGACTTTGAATGTTGGAACTATGACAGGTAAAGCTAGAGAGCTGGTGGACATGGTGCAGAGAAGGAAGGTGGATATGCTATGTGTTCAGGAGACCAGGTGGAAAGGTAGCAAGGCTAGAAGCTTAGGAGAAGAGTTTAAGTTGTTCTACCATGGTGTAGATGGAAAGCGAAATGGAGGAGGAGTTATCCTGAAGGAGGAGTTTTTTAGGAACGTGCTGGAAGTGAAAAGAGTGTCAGATAGGCTGATGAGTCTGAAGCTTGAAGTTGAAGGAATAATGATGAATGTTGTTAGTGGTTATGCCCACAGGTAGGATGTAAGCTAGAAGAGAAGCAGAATTTCTGGAGTGAGCTAGATGATTTGATGCAGCATATCCCCAGAGTTGAGAGAGTGGTAATTGGTGCAGATTTTAATGGACATGAAGGGAACAGAAGTGATGAGGAAGTGATGGGCAGGTTTGGTATCCAGGATAGGAACGAAGAGGGACAGATGGTGGTAGACTTTGCAAAAAGGATGGAAATGGCTGTTGTAAATACTTTCTTCCAGAAAAGGCAGGAACATAGGGTGACTTATAAGAGTGGAGGGAGGAGCACACAGGTGGACTACATCTTATGTAGACGTAATTTGAAGGAGGTTAGTGACTGCAAGGTAGTAGTAGGTGAGAGTATAGCGAGACAGCATAGGATGGTGGTCTGTAGGATGAAACTGATGGTGAGGAAGATGAAGAGAACAAAGGTGGAGCAGAGGACCAGGTGGTGGAAACTGGCAAAGGCCAAACAAAGGGCATATGATGACCTGTATGTTAGGTTGGACAGTAAGGAGGGAGAAAATGATGTGTACAGGTTGGCGAGGCAGAGAGATAGAGATGGAAAGGATGTGCAGCAGGTTAGGGTGATTAAGGATAGGGATGGAAATGTACTGACAGGTGCCAATTGTGTGATGAGAAGATGGAAAGAGTTCTTTGAAGAGCTGATGAATGAGGAGAATGAGAGAGAATGTAGAGTAGAAGAGGTGACTGCTGTGGATCAGGAAGTAGCTGAGATTAGTAAGGATGAAGTGAGGAAAGCTTTGAAGAGGATGAAGAGGGTTGTCTTTCTAGATTTAGAGAAGGCATATGACAGGGTGCCAAGAGAGGAGTTGTGGTATTGCATGAGGAGGTCTGGAGTGGCAAAGAAGTATGTTAGAGTGGTGCAGGACATGTATGAGAACTGTGAGACAGCAGTGAGGTGTGCTGTAGGAGAGACAGAGAAGTTCAAGGTGGAGGTGGGACTGCATCAAGGATCGGCTCTAAGCCCTTTCTTGTTTGCTTTGGTGATGGACAGGTTGACAGATGATGTTAGGCAGGAGTCTCCATGGACTACGATGTTTGCAGATGACATTGTGACCTGCAGTGAGAGCCGGGCGCAGGTAGAGAAAGGGCTAGAGAGGTGGAGATATGTACTGAAAAAGAGAGGAATGAAGACTAGTCACAGCAAGACAGAATACGTGTGTAAATGAGAGGGGCACAAGTGGAACAGTGATGTTACAGGGAGCAGAAGAAGTTAGAGGACTTCAAGTACTTAGGGTCTACGGTCCAAAGCAACGGAGGGAGTGGAAAAGAGGTGAAGAAGTGTGTGCAAGCAGGTTGGAATGGGTGGAGAAAAGTGTCAGGTGTGATGTGTGATAAAAGGGTTTCAGCAAGAATGAAAGGAAAGGTGTACAAGACAGTAGTGAGATCAGCCATGTTGTATGGTTTGGAGACAGTGCCAATGAGGAAAAGACAGAGGAGGCAGAACTGGAGGTCGCAGAGCTCAAGATGTTGAGGTTCTCTTTGGGAGTGACGAGGATGGATAGGATCAGGAAGCACCGTTCCACATCAATGTCCCGAAGAATAACAACCATATAGGCTAATTTATATTTTTCCTCATGCCCTTGACAGCAGTGTCTGTAAGTCTATGAGCTGTCTCTCACTTTAGTAATGTTTTAGTGAACAATGTTTCTTAATTCACTCGTAAATAAGTGTTAGCGATTACAGTGTTATGCTAATCTTTGTATGGTTAATGCAATGCATTGTTCAGCTAACAATGTGGTTTTCAGTTAGCCTGCTAAGTGGTTTGTTAGAACTAACGTCCATAACTTATGAGTCAGGCTGTAAGTTTATTTTGTACAGTACGTTTTGTGTCAGTTTTACTCATTTTTCACCTGTCAACTTTGAAGCCAGAAAATAATGGAGCAATGCGCTCGCATCCCTGGCTCTTAAATTAGTTTGGCTAGCTGTTTATTCTGTGTTCAAGCACTGAGCAGCTCACACACAGATAGAGCAGTACACTGCAAAAAATCAGTGTCATAGAAAGACAGGCTCGTCATGCGGTAGGAAGCAACGCGACACTCCACGAGACTTTCGGCAGTACCCAACATGGCGGCATACCACTGAATCAACAAACACCTAAAACTTCATCTAATTAACCATTGCTGCCAGCTCAAGACAACCTAAAGGGTAATAAAGTAAATTAAGTATCTCGAATACATCAATATATTTACTCTGGCAGAGTCTAAAGAGGATCCAGATAGCCTGTTTAACTTTTTGGACGAGTGTAACGAGAGGCTCGCCATGGGGAAACCCAAAGCCCTGAATGCCACCGCCACCACGCCAACAGCTAGCAGAATTACTCCATCTACCAAGAGGAGCTGGCCCGAGGATTCACCCAAAGGTGCCTCTCCGCCTGGCAAAGACTTGGAGAAAATCCTAGAATCTATTGATAAGAAACTAACTAGCTTTGACAAATGCTTAGCCCTTTTGGATATCCTCCATAAGGAACTAAGAAAACTACAGGAGTCTTTGGAGTTTAGCCAACAGCAAGTGGAAATACTCACGTCAGAAAACACAATCCTTAGAGAGTCGGTAAAATCTCTCACAGAGGAGATGAGCCAACTCTCCGATGAAAATAAAAAAATTAAAGAAACGGTTATTGACTTACAAGCACATAGCATGAGGGATAACCTTGTCTTTGCAGGTATCCCAGAAGAGCCTGATGAAGACCCTGAGTTTATAGTTTAAAAGTTCATCCAGAACCAGCTTAAACTTTCACCAGACATTAAAACTATCACCTTCCACCCGTTCATCACCTCAGAGGAAGAAGACCCGTCGGCCATAGACCCAGACCTATCGTGGCCAAGTTTGAACATTTCAAACAGAAGGAGCTGGTGAAAAGCAGAGGCAGTGAGCTTAAAAGAATGAACTTTAGCATCAACGATCAGTTCCCCAAGGAGATTCTGGAGCGACGCAAAGTTCTATTTCCCACAAGAAAACGTTTCATCAAGGGAGGTTCCCGAGCTGTCATTGCCGTCGACAAGCTGTTTGCGAACAGGCAATTACATCATGACTGGGAAACCACCCCCTGGCTCTACCAAACAAAATCCAGATGATTGTTATCCATATTAATGTAGTATTTTTATTTATTTAATTTTCTTGAACTAAATTGTTATTAGACATGCCCTCACAAAAAAAAAGATCACCCAGTAACTGCCTGTCTCAAGAGTATAGTTAGTGAATGTGTCATAAGGGTTTCACTATCAGATTCGTCAGGGATCTGGTAAGGATTTGACGAGAAAGGCAGACGCGAGCGAACTTCCAGCGTGCTGGTTAGCCCAAACGCGGCTGAGAGCGCAAGTAGGCAGGAAAGCCACGCAAGTTGATATAAGAACTCTCTTATGCGAAGAGTAAGGATTACCACAATAATCTGCGTTCTAGTGACACACACTCTAACAAAGAGATGAACCCAATAACTGGAGTACTCACAGTTGATGCTGATGAGAATCGGAAGAGGGCCGGGTGGACTCTAATGGCAGAGCGACGCGCCGCGAGGAAGTGAATCCTTAAATACCCTTTGAACCACGAGCGGCCGCGTCCCATTCCAATTACCGGCCGGATGGAGTCGGTAGGTGAAAGGATTAATCCAGTGGGTGATGCAGTAGGGTCCGATGTACTGGGGGTGAGCTTGCGGGAGTCTGTGTGCAGGCGAAGGTTACGGGTGGATAGCCATACCTTGTCACCTATGTGGTACAAACGTCGCGGTGGGTGCCGACGGCAGTGTTGAGTGGCGTAACGGGTGTTGGCACGGTGAATAGCTGCATTGGCATGATTCCAGAGCCGTCGGCACCGGCGGACCAACTGTTGGGCCGACGGTACCTCCACCTCCGGCTCCTGGTGGTCGAACATCGGAGGCTGGTAACCATAGCATACCTCAAATGGACTGAGATTGGTGGCAGAGGAGATGTGAAGGTTGTGGGATAACTTAGCCCAAGTGAGGTAGCAGGCCCAGGAGTGCTGGCGATCAGCGACAAAGCATCTCAGGTAGTGCTCCAGATGTTGGTTGGGCCACTCCGTCTGACCGTTCATCTGGGGGTGGTATCCAGACGATAAACTGCAGGTGGAATCGATCAGACGGCAGAAGGCCTTCCAGGAACGAGCGGTGAACTAAGGCCCCCTGTCCGAGACGATGTCCTTGGGGAACCCATGCAGGCAGACTACATGCTCTAATATCAGCTCCGCAGTGGTCTTAGCTGACGGGAGTCCGGTGAGGGCCACCAGGTGCACAGTCTTGGAGAACTGATCGATGATGGTGAGGATGGTATTCTTGCCTTCAGAGACCGGCAGGTCCGTGATGAAGTCGACGGCAATGTGGGACCAGGGCATCCGGGGGATGGGAAGAGGCTGGAGCTCCCCTGGAGATGGTTGGTTGGAGTCCTTGGCCCTGGCACACACTGGGCACGCCTGGACGAACTCTTTTACATCTTTCACCATGGATGGCCACCAGAAGGCTCGGCTGGCAAACTGGAGGGTGCGTCGGGCCCCTGGGTGGCCGGAAAGGGCAGATGAGTGGGCCCAGGTGAGCACTTCCGTGCGAACGGCTGTGGGGACATAGAGCCGTCCAGGCGGCACACCTGCCGGCAGTGTCTCCGAGGCCTGTGCCTGGTGCACCCTCGTTTCCAAGTCCCACCAGAGGGGTACAATGATTCTGGTGCAGGAGAGGACAGGTGCGGGGTCCGCCTGGGGGCCATCTACCTCATGTTGATGGGAAACGGCATCGGCTTTGGTGTTCTTTGACCCTGGACAGTAGGATAGATGGAAGTTGAATTGCTCGAAGAAGAGTGCCCATCGCGCCTGCCGAGGATTCAACTGTTTAAGGTTCTGAATGGATATAAGGTTCTGATGGTCTGTCCAGACCGTAAATGGCTCGCTGCTGCCCTGGAGCCAGTGTCGCCATTCTTCCAAGGCCCACTTGATGGCCAACAGCTCACGGTCCCCTACGCTGTAACGCTGCTGAGAGAGATCGAACTTCCTGGAGAAGAAGCTACAGGGGTGTAGCTTCTGGTCTGGACCTCACTGGGAGAGGACTGCCCCAGCACCCACATCAGAGGCATTCACCTCCACAATGAAGGGCCTGGTGGGATCTGGATGCAAGAGGATGGGTGCGGTGGTGAAGCGGTGACAAAGGAGATGAAATGCTCTGATGGCTTCTGGAGTGAGGGTGAAGCGGTGTGGAGAAGGACGAGTCTGGGCGGTGAGTGGAGCAGCAACCATACTGAAGCCCCGGATGAAGCGTCGGTAGAAATTTGCAAACCCAAGAAACCATTGGAATTGCTTGAGTGTCTTGGGTAGGGGCCAGTGACGTACAGCCTCGAGCTTCTGTGGGTCCATGGCCACCCCCTGGGACAAGAAGACAAAACCCAGGAACGTGGTGGAGCGCTCATGAAACGCGCACTTCTCCAACTTGCAGTACAGCTGGTGGGCGAGCAGTCTCTTGAGAACCGCCCTGACGTGCTGGTGGTGTTCCTCTAAGGTGCAGGAATAAATGAGAATATCATCCAGATACACGAATACCCAACGGCCCAGCATATCCCATAGCACGTCATTGATGAATTGTTGGAACACTGCTGGCACATTGCAGAGGCCAAAGGGCATCACCAGGCTCTTGTAGTGACCTGTGGGAGTAATGAAGGCCATCTTCCATTCGTCCCCTTCCCTGATGCGCACGAAGTTGTAGGCGCACCGGAGGTCCAACTTCGTGAAGTAGGTGGCACCAAAGAGGGCGTCCAGGGTGGTGTTGATGACAGGAAGAGGGTGATGGTTCTTCACGGTGATCTCGTTGAGCCCCAGATAATCGACGCAGGGGCAGAGGCCGCCGTCCTTCTTCTTCACAAAAAAGAACCGCGCGGCAGCAGGCGAGGAGGATGGCCGGATGGTACCTTGCCGGAGGGCGCTGTTGACATATTCCTCCATCACCTGGGTCTCGGAGGCAGAGAGGGAGTAGAGTCGGCCGCGGGGTGGTACCGCACCTGGCAGGAGGTCGATGGCGAGGTCGTAGGGGCGATGAGGTGGCAGCTGGATGGCACACTTCTTACAAAAGACCTCCACCAGGTTGAGGTACGGTGCTGGGATGGCCTCCGTGTCGACATCGGGGGACTCGGACTCCCTAGAGCAAGTCCCAGATGAAGCCTGCAGGCAGAGTTTGGAAAAGCGTTGGTCAATCCGCAAGGCCAGTTGGATCAGTCCCTCCAGCGTGGCTGGGAGCTCCCATCCAGTGAGGTCGTCCTTAATCCGGGAAGCCAACCCCTTGAAGTAGGCGGTCCAGAGCTCGGCATCTCCCCAGGTGGTCTGCACAGCCAGAGTGCGGAAGTCTGCGGTGTAGCGACTCACGGATGCTGAGCCCTGCCGCAGATGGTAAAGCCTAGAGTTGGTCTCCACCTCGCTGTCGGGATGTTCGAAAGTGAGGCGGAGCTGGCGGGTGAATTCCGGGTAGGAGTGGCCGACATCTGAATTGGAACGCAGCACAGCCATGGCCCACTCTGCTGCCTGCCCAGAAAGCAGGGAGATGAGAAGCGCAATGCCCTGGCGATCCATGGAGTATCTGTTGGGGTGAAACTCAAACACAAGATCCAGCGCAGTTAAAAACACATCACACTTCCCATTTATGCCAGTCCATTTATCCGATAATACCAAATGTGATTTGGGGAAAGGAGAACGGGGTGCTGCTACGGGAGCACGGCATGGGTCAGACAACTCTGAAACAGCTACGCGGAGCATCGCGACCTCCCACCGCAGTTCCTCCACCTCACGGCGCGTGGCCACGAGGTCTTGGTCACAGAGATGCGACGCAACTGCTCCATCTCCGCTGCCTGGCTCGCTACCACGTCCCATAAACGAGCGAATTCCGCTGGGCTAACACTTTTTGGCTCTGCCATTCTGTCAGATTCGTCAGGGATCTGGTAAGGATTTGATGAGAAAGGCAGACGTGAGCAAACTTCCAGCGGCCGGGTTAGGTGGCTGTAAGAATGCTCTCCGATTCGGACAGGAATCTGATTAAGATATGAACCGAATGCCATTTAACAGTGATCTGGTTAGGATGTAACGAATTGCTACTCATTAGCCCTTATAGCGTGCTGGTTAGCCCAAACGCGGCTGAGAGCGCGAGTAGGCAGGAAAGCCATGCTCTTACTCTTACGCGAAGAGTAAGGATTACCACAATAATCTGCGTTCTAGCAACACACAGTCTAACAAAGAGATGAACCCAATAACTGGAGTACTCATAGTTGATGCCTATGAGAATCGGAAGAGGGCCGGGTGAACTCTAATGGCAGAGCGACGCGCCGTGAGGAAGTGAATCCTTAAATACTCTTTCAACTGTCCCATTCCAATTACCGGCCGCGGAGTGGAGTGCGTGTGACATTCACCTGTGTTTGTATTATTTCCTCACTTCTGTCTTTCTTCACATTTGTGTTTTTCTCTTCCCTTTTCTTTTTTCTTGCTCTCCAGCACCTAGCAGCTCATACTGTATTTAATGCAAGAGTAAATAGATTACAAAATTTTAACCGGCTGGAAGAACTACAGAAAGACATTGTCCTCCTACAGAAGACTCACATATCAGAATCTGCAGTTGATGCACTCACCTCACCACAATTCCCTCATGTATACTCAGCTAATTATAATTCCAAACAAAGGGGAGTAGCCATACTGATAAACAGGAAAATACACTTTACTTCCATTCATTCTATTATAGATCCAGATGGTAGATATATCATAGTTTATTTATCCATTCAAAATAAGGATATATGTATTGCCAGTGTATATGGTCCAAATGTCGACGACCCCTCCTTTTTTCGAACTTTCTTTACCTCACTTTCTGATTACTCACATACCACACTTATTATAGGAGGGGACCTTAACCTGGTACTTAACCCTGAAATTGACAGGTTTAGCACTGCAGAGAGTTATAGGAATTGGCAATCTATAGAAATTGTTAAATAATACATAAAGGAGTTTGGTCTATGCAATGCTTGGCGCTCTCACTACCCCACCCTTAAAGAATACACCTTTTTCTCATCTGTTCATCACTCATACTCCCGCCTCGATCACTTTCTAATTAGTAACTCCACAATGAGGAACACCACAGCCATTCAGATTCACCCTATCACTATCAGTGACCACGCTCCTGTCTCTCTCACTCTGACTAACGCAAAGGTTACACCTCCAACCAGACACTGGAGATTTAATACGTCACTACTTAAAGATCAAGACTTTATAAACTATTTCAAACGGGAATGGGCGTTATTTTTAGACAGCAACGACAGGCCGGAAACTTCACCATGCACTCCTTGGGAGACAGGGAAAGCGGTCACGCGATGTAAAATAATTTCTTATTCCTCGCATAAGAAAAAGATAGAAAACTCACTTATATCAGAACTAGAGCTGAAGATTAAATCTTTAGAGGAAGAGTATGCTACCTCACCCCAGGAACATATTTTGAGTGAACTAAGAAAATCAAAACTCAAATTAAACAAAATAATTGATAGAAAAACACAGTTCTTAGTGCAAAGACTCAGGCTAGAGAACTTCGATCACAGCAACAAAACTGGCAAATTCCTAGCCAACCAATTAAAACTGAATAAAGAAAAAGCAACAATCGCGTCCGTTAAAACCCTATCAGGAAATATTACCCATGACCCGGATGAAATCAACAATACTTTCAGAAGTTTCTATAAAAACTTATATACACCACAGGTGGATCCATTAGACTCGGATATTGAAAAATTCTTGAATAATATAAACCTTCCAAAATTACAGGAAGAACAGGTTATGGCTCTGGACACTCCCATTTCAATGGCTGAACTCCATGATGCCCTTCAACTCATGTCTAATCATAAAGCCCCAGGCCCAGATGGTTTTCCAACTGAATTCTACAAAGAATTCTGGACCACGCTGGAGCCTCTCTTTTTCAATTCAATTTAATTCAAATTTATTTATATAGCGCTCTTAACAACAGTCATTGCCACAAAGCACTTTACATATAACCGGCCTAAACCCCCCAACAAGCAAGCCTGAGGCGACAGTGGCAAGGAAAAACTCCCTCTAATAGGAAGAAACCTTGAGAGGAACCAAGACTCGGAGGGGGACCCCATCCTCCTCTGGGCGACCGGGTGGACAAACATTTAATGTACAACAAGCAATAGTTCAAGATGAGTTGTTAGTTATTTAAAGAAGCAAAGATACAAAAATAGTCCAAGGGATATTTCGAATCCCGGGTTGTTGATGGGCCACTTGCAGGACCCTCTCAGCAACATTAAGCTGAAATTAGTTCAGTATTGTGCTGCCAAGTCAGTAGACGTCCATAGGGTCCAATCCCAGTTGGTTTCATGATGATGTCCCCATGGAGTCCTGGTGCGGGTTCAGTGGGTCAGGATCAGCTCGGGAGGGTTGACAAGGTCAAACGTCAGCTCAGGACGTCTCCGGGACTCCTGGTGAGTTTGGTTGATCAGCGTCAGCTTGGTAGGGTCGAGATGGTCAGTGTCAGCTCGGGGCATCTCCAAAGAGTCCCGGTGAGGGTTCGGTCAGCCAAGCGCCATCCCGGGATCAGCTCGGGAACAGTTCGGAAAAAGAAGAAGAGAGAGGAGAAAGTTAAGTGCCCTAACCTAACCTCCGGCAATGCTAGAGTAGCTATGGCAGCCTAGCTAAGAAGGGAGGGCTGGAAGGTAACACAGACATGAGGGCTTCCAGGGGTCTCGGCATCACACCAAACCACCGTCTGCAAACTTGAGCGATCAGCAGAGTGGTAGGATGACAGCACCAATCCCCCCTTTCACCTTTAATCTCAAATGACCATGAACCCCCAGATCTCGCCTTTAACTAAGAAAAAGGGATTTTAATAACCAAAAGACTGACTAAACAAGTAAGTCTTAAGCCTTGACTTAAAAGCAGAGATTGTTTCTGAGCTCCGAACACTAACGGGTAGTTTATTCCACAATTGTGGCACTTTATGAGCAAATGCTCTTCCCCCCACGGTAACGTTTTTTATTCTAGGTATTACTAAAAGATCTGCGTCTTGCGATCGAAGCGTACGCGCCGGATTGTAAGTGCAAATGAGGTCACTCACATACTGCGGTGCAAGACCATTTAGAGCTTTATAGGTCAAGAGAAGTACTTTATAGTTGACACGAAATTTTACTGGTAGCCAGTGGAGTGAGGATAGAATTGGGGTGATATGATCATATTTTTTAGTTTTAGTGAGGACTCTGGCTGCTGCATTCTGAACTAGCTGGAGTTTATTTAACAACCTATTTGGACAACCGGAGTAAATGATTCAAATAAGATGGCTGCAGTATTAGTACTTGCCTTGTCAAGGCCAGCCACTGTAGTTACTTGAGATTTTAGAATATTCTGTCTAATTGAACAAATTTTTTGGTCAAAAAAGTTCATAAATTTGCTACTAGAAAACAATATTGGTACAGTTTGAGTAGTGGTCTGGCTATTAGTCAGCTTGGATACCATGTTAAATAGAAACCTAGGATTATTTTTGTTATTTTCAATTAGCAATGATAGGTATTCTGATTTCGCAGCTCTAAGAGCCTTTTTATAGCTTCCCATAGCGTCTTTCCATGCTAGTTCAAAGATCACTAATCTAGTTTGCCGCCACTTACGTTCTAGTTTCCGTGTCCCTTGTTTTAGGCTACGTAGGTGGTCATTATACCAAGGGGATGTTTTGTTTTCTCTGACTTCTTAAATTTTTAACGGAGCAATTTTATCTAAGGTGGAACGAAGCGTAGATGTTAGATAATCCGTAATACTCTCAAGTTCAGCAAGATTAGACGTTTCCACTGTCAGGAACGACAGATCGGGGAGATTATCAATAAAGTTACTAGCTGTATCTGAAGTGATTGTACGCTTGGAGCAGAAGCGAGTTGTAGTATTTGTGTTTTGACTAAAGTGAAAATCAAATGTAATGAGATGGTGGTCAGAAATAATACTTGTCTGAGGCAGTACTGTTACATTATCTACATTAAGACCAAACGATAGGATTAAATCAAGGGTATGACCGCAGTTGTGAGTGGGCCCAGTTACATTTTGAACAATGCCCATGGAATCTAGTAAATTAGTGAAAGCTGCTGTCAGAGGATCTTGTTCATTATCTACATGAATATTAAAGTCCCCCACAATTATTGCTCTTTCAGTTGAAATAACCAGGTCTGACAGAAATTCTGCAAATTCAGTTAGGAATTCAGAATAAGGACCTGGTGGACGGTAAATCGTAATGAGAGGGAGCGACAAAAAATTAGGTTTTGCAGATATGTCTGCAATTCTAAGGAATAATAATTCGAATGATTTAAATGTAAATTTAGGTCCTGACCTCTGTGTTATTGAAAGAGATCTTTCGTAGATCGTTGCAACACCTCCCCCTTTACCACTGAGTCGGGGTTTATGCTCATAACTATATCCTGGAGGTGTCGCATCATTTAAGGCTAAATACTCGTTGGGTCTTACCCATGTCTCAGTTAAACAGAGCGCGTAGGACGTGGTCTGAAATCATTTCACTAATAATAAGTGCCTTAGTAGTTAATGATCTAATATTTAGTAGTCCTACTTTCAGCTTAGTGCTACAGATATTCTGCATTGGCTGCTCTAATTTAATAGAAATTAGATTGGAAAAAGACGCCTTTCGCATTTTACGCGAACTATTTTTGGTTCGGGGCACAGAGACAATGTCAATATGGTGGTACCTAGGTGGTGGTTCAAGGCAACTCGCAGGCGGTCGGTTTAGCCTTTCTGTCTGCGGCCTTGGCTCCGGTTTGTCAATGGCCGCCTACACCTGAACCTGCATAAAGGCTAGCTGCTATGTTCATTGAAATACGGGCAGCACCCTCCCACGAGGGGTGGATACCATCCCGGCTCAAAAGACCAGGCTTTCCCTCGAAGGTGGACCAGTTATCTACAAAACCTATGCTATTTTCAGAGCACCACTTTGACAGCCAGCAGTTCAGCGACCAGAGCCTGCTGTAGGTCTCGGAGCTACGTCTAGCTGGGAGGGGGCCAGAGAGAATTACTGCCTGCAACATTGTTTTGGCTAGCTCACACACCTCTTTAAAATTACTTTTGGTTACTTCAGACTGTCTAAGCTTGACGTCGTTGGTGCCGACATGGACGACTATCTTGGAATATCTACGTCTATTACTGGCCAGCACCTTAAGATTGGCCCTGATGTCCGGCGCTCTGGCTCCCGGTAAACAATTTACCTCGACTGCTGGTGCCGCTAAGGGTCTAGCTATTTTCACGTGCCGTAGAATAGAATCACCTATCACCAGAGCACTTTCAACAGGTGTCTCAGCGGGTGTTTCACTGAGCGGGGTAAACCTGTTCGACACGCTGAGAGACGGAGAGTGGTGCTCGGGAGTAGCCTTTGCCGAAGCTCGGGCTCTCCGTCTATGTCGCCGAACCGCCACCCATTGGTTCTGCTGCGGGAACCCTAATGCCGGAGTTTTTGGGCCTGAACGCTCTAAATCTGAACCTGAAGCCCCCAGACTCCCTGACTGCGAACCTGCAGCTAAAAGGCTACCTGGAGACTGTGCTAACATCTGGAGGTGAGCCTCTAGTGCTATCATCTTCTCCGTCAGAGCTTCTACCATCTTACACCTTTTACAGATAAAGTTATCACTACTTAACCTATTACTGCTGACGGAGGAGCTAAGGCTAAAGATTCTACACTCACTACAGAAAACAACATCACCGTTAGGCATCTTATTTAGAACAGATATTAAAGAACAGATATCACTTACATTGTTATTAGTTGAGCAGGAACGCTGAGAAGTTGCCGTCGGTTTTTGCGTCTCAGTCCCGCCGCGGTTGGAGATAAACTATATTTTAGGTTTTAGCCGCTAGTCGTATTACTTAAATCGCTTAGCGTAAGGAAAGGTATAAAAAGAAAATTAAGGTTAAGACGCTGTGCGTTTTGGGCGGAGAAAGCCTTATACGCTTGGCGGTTCCTCGCGAAAAAAAATTAAATGACACGCCAAGCAGTGTCTAATCAGTCGTTAGTCCTTTTATATAAAAAGTTCGTAGTAAGAAATTGACAGAATATATACAATTTGAGTATAAAAGGGAAAAAAAAGGAGTGAAAGACTCCGAGTTGCACCGGCAAGAGACGCCGACTTGCACCGGCAAAAGCAGGAAGTGACGTGACGTGACGCAAGAACCGAGAACAGCCTCCATTTCAGAATGGTATGCTATACTAGGGAGAGTGGCAAGCTACCCTCACACATGAACTCAGCTAATATTAGCCTACTCCTTAAACTAAGCAAAGACCCCATGCTTCCATCTAGCTGTCGTCCTATATCATTAATAAATACTGATCATAAGATAATATGCAAAGCTTTAGCAAAAAAATTGGTATTCAAACTAAAGATATCCATCACAACATAAGCCTCTATGCAGATGATGTTCTACTTTTCCTTCAGGACTCGCAATTCTCTTTATCCCATACAATCTCAGATATAGAACATTTTTCAGCAATTCCTGAGTATTCCATCAATTGGTCAAAATCTACAGTTTTGCCCATAAACTGCGCTTTTCAAAATGCATTTTTCACTAAATTACAATAAGGAAATATTAAATACTTAGGTATACATATTTCCCCCAGGCTCTCAGACTTGCCAAAATTAAATTACATTCCACTCCTGAAAACTAGAGGATGATCTTTTGTGGTGGAAGACCATGCTTATTTCACTCATGGATAGAGTGGCCACTATTAAAATGACGGTCCTGCCCAAAATTAATTATTTGTTTTCAATGAGCCCTCATAAACCCACCTCTGTTTGGTTCAAAACATTAGATTCTCGCATTTCCAATTTTATATGGAAAGATAAACCTCCAAGAATCAGTCTAAAAACCTTACAGAAGAAAAAAACATGTGGGGGGGTTAGAGCTACCAAATTTCTATTACTACTTTCTTGCCAATAGATTGCAATACATTTTGAAATGGATTAACCACAGCCCCCTAGACACATCATGGCTGAGTGTGGAAAAAACATTCTGTGATATTTCTAGAAATTTCTGACCTGCCATTTATCAGCTCCAGCATTAAACAGCATAAATGTTTTCACAGCGTCAATATCAGCACCTCTCTGACAGCCTGGTGGGGATTTCTCAAAATAACTGTCTTCGCTTACCCCATGCAACCGCACATCCATCTGGAACAATCCTGACATCCTACTAAATAGAAAAATGATAAATTTCACATTATGGAAAGACAAAGGTATAAGGTATCTAGAACATATTATCAGAGGTGGAAATGTTATCCCATTCCAAGACCTAATATTACAGTACAGTATTCATAGTAGTAAGTTTCTAGAATATCAACAGCTTGAATCCGTAATTCAAGCTAAATGCGCATATAACGAATTGAATCTACAATTACCCACAAGGGTGACTGAGTTTATGAATTTTTCCAGCTCTAAATTACTGTCAAAGATATATAGATCATTATTAAATATGGATGATTCAATCTCCCTTCCAACATCAAAATGGGAGATAGATTTATCTACTAAATTAGACCAGAATATCTGGGCACAAATATGTTTAAATACTTTCAAAATATTAAAAAATACCAATTTACAACTCATACATTACAAAACTCTCCATAGAACACACTACACAGGACAAAGGATGTTCAGGATGGGTCTCACAGACTCTAACATCTGCTCTCACTGCACACGTAACGCACCAGTCAAAGTCAAAGTCAAGTCAAAGTCAACTTTATTGTCATCTCTGCTATATACTGTACAGATACATAGAGAGACGAGATGACGTGGCTCCAGGTTATTTCCAGTGCAAACAAACAAAGAACAGTAGAACAGAAAATAAATAGGCAGTGGCACGACTAGGCACATGGGATAGACAATAAATAAGTAGAAATACTAAAATATACATTAAACAATATACATTTTAAACCAGACAATATGCAATATACATTTTAAACTAGATACTTTTTTTTAAAATATATATATCATTAGGGGCTAGAAATAGACATAGAGATAAAAATTTAGTCAAGTCAGGATGCAGTATTCTTAACAGGTTGAAATTGACATTTACACTGAATGTGCAAGAGGTAGAGTTATAATAGACAGATACTATATCCGGACTATTTTTAATTACAATGTTCAGTATATGTGCAAATATGCAAACATTTAAACAGGTGCAAATTGACATTTTACATTGGATGTGCACAAGGTAGAAGGTTATAATATGACAGATACTATATTCAGCTATTTATGTGTACAATGTTTCGTGTATGTGCAAACATTTGTACAGCAGCGTATAATGTTTGTGCAAATAAGTGGCAGCAGTGCAGTATCATAACAGTAGTTATTGTGCATCAAAGTGACGGTGGTGTGTAAAGTAAAGTGCAGTGGTGCAACAGAATCAGTTTCTTCACAGTCCAGGTGTGTGTGTGGGGGGAAGTGTGATGGCAGGGAGTGAGTTCAAGAGTCTGATGGCTTGTGGGAAGAAGCTATCACGCATCCTGGAGGATCGAGACCTGATGCTGCGAAAGCGTCTGCCAGATGGAAGGAGTGTGAACAGTCTGTGTGAAGGGTGTGAGGGGTCGAGCACGATGCAGGAGGCCCTTCTGATGCAGCGCTTGTAGAAGATGTCCTGCAGCGGCGGAAGAGACGCTCCGATGATGTTGCCAGCTGTTTTGACCACCCTTTGAAGCCGCCTGATATCGGCAACAGCACTGTTACCGAACCAGGCAGAGATGCAGCTGGTCAGGACGCTCTCTATGGTGCCCCTGTAGAATGCGGTGAGGGTGGGAGGGGGCAGGTTGGCTCGCTTCAGCCGTCTCAGGAAGTGGAGACGCTGCTGGGCCTTTTTGGTGATGGAGGTGGTGTTGGTGGTCCAGGTGAGATCGTCTGAGATGTGAACTCCCAGGAACTTGGTGTTTTTTACAGTCTCAACCGTGGAGCCGTGGATGCTGAGTGGTGTGTGGGTGGAGCGAGTTCTCCTGAAGTCGACGATCATTTCCTTTGTTTTGTCCACATTCAGCGACAGGTTGTTCTCACTGCACCAGGCAGCCAGCTGCTGAACCTCATCTCTATACGCCGACTCATCGTTGTTGCTGATGAGCCCCACCACGGTCGTGTCATCGGCGAATTTGATGATGTGGTTTGAGCTGTGCAGGGCGGTGCAGTCGTGAGTCAGGAGTGTGAACAAAAGTGGGCTGAGAACGCAGCCCTGAGGAGCTCCGGTACTCAGCCTGATGGTGCTGGAAATGTTGTCGCCGATTCGGACGGACTGAGGTCTCTCTGACAGGAAATCCAGAATCCAGTTACAGAGTGAGGTGCTCAGTCCCAGCTTGCTCAGTTTCATACACAGTCTTTGGGGGATGATGGTGTTGAATGCTGAACTAAAGTCTATGAACAGCAATCTAACATAAGAGTCTTTATTGTCCAAGTGTGAGAGGGAAAGGTGAAGTGCAGTGGATATCGCGTCCTCAGTCGACCTGTTTGTGCGATAGGCAAACTGCAGAGGGTCCAGTGAGTGGGGGAGGTTGCCTTTCACCTGTGCCATGACAAGTCTCTCAAGGCACTTCATGGTGATGGGGGTCAGAGCGATGGGCCGGTAGTCATTCAGGCAGGAAACTGAAGATTTCTTTGGCACTGGGATGATGGTGGTGGACTTGAAGCACGCTGGGACGATCATCTGGCTCAGCGAAGTGTTGAAGATGTCCGTGAACACCTCGGCTAGCTGGTCAGCGCAGTCTCTCAGCACACGACCTGGAATGTTGTCTGGACCAGCAGCTTTTCGCGGGTTGACCTTGGCGAAGGTTCTCCTCACGTCAGCTGCAGGCAGAGAGATGGTCTGGTCGGTGATGGGAGGCGTTGCTTTCGTCGTCTGCGTGTTGTTCAGTGCATCAAACCGTGCGTAGAACTTGTTCAGTTCCTCAGGGAGTGTGGCATCCCCCTCACAGCTGCTTGGTGCTGGCTTGTATTGGGTGACAGCCTGGATGCCCTGCCATAGCCTGCGAGAGTCTTTTGTGTTGTTGAAATGGTTCTGGATCTTTTTTGCGTGCGCTCGCTTTGCTTGACGGATAGAGCGAGAGAGGTTAGCCCTGGCTGTTCTGAGGGCAGCTTTACTCCCGGACCGGAAAGCAGCATCTCTCTCTCTCAGCAGCGCACGCACCTGTGCTGTGAACCAGGGCTTCTCGTTGGCTCTAGTGGTGATGTTCTTCAGGACGGTAACATCCTCTATGCACTTGGAGATGTAGCAAGTCACAGATTCTGCAAACTCGTCCAGGTTAACGCAGCCGTCGTACGTCGCCGCCTCTTTAAAAACATTCCAGTCCGTACACTCAAAGCAGTCCTGGAGTGCTGAGACAGCTCCACTGGGCCAGACTCTGATGGTCTTCCTGGCAGGTCTTGTGCGTTTCAGCAGTGTTGAGTATGCGGGCAGCAGCATCACTGTAGCGTGGTCTGAAGAGCCGATGTGTGGGCGCACTGCTGCTTTGTAGGCACCACGCACGTTGGTGTAAACTTTATCCAGGCAGTTCTCCCCCCTCGTAGCAAAGTCCACATGTTGATGGAATTTGGGGAGAACTGACTTCAGGTTCCCGTGGTTGAAGTCGCCGGCGATGATGAGAAATCCGTCCGGGTGCGCGGTCTGGAGCTTGTTGATAGCCTCGTACAGTTCGGCTAGCGCCAGGTTAGCATTAGCGCTAGGCGGCAGGTACACGGCTACGATTAGCACCACGGAGAATTCTCTCGGCAGGTAGAACGGGCGGCACTTTATGACGAGAAACTCTATCTGTGGTGAGCAGTGGCGACTCACTTCAGCAGAGTTCGTACACCAGAGTTTGTTAATGTAGACGCACAACCCGCCTCCGCGGCTCTTACCGGACAAAGAGGCTTCTCTGTCGGCCCGATAGCATGCTAGCCCGCTTAGCTGGATAGCCGAGTCCGCGATGTCCGCGTTCAGCCACGTTTCCGTGAAGATAAAAACGCAGCAGTTCTTTACCTCACGCTGGCTTGATTGCTGGAGCCACAGATAGTCCATTTTATTGTCCAGTGAGCGGACGTTGGAGAGCAGGACAGATGGAAGTGCCGGTCGGGCTGGGTTAGCTTTTAGCCTTGTGCTAAAGCCTGCACGCTTGCCCCGCTTCTGTTTCCGGGAACAGACAACTATATGCCTGCCATGTGGGAATGCACACCTGTCCAGAGATTTTGGCAGGAGGTATGCGAAGACTTATCAATATGTTTAGGGAATAGTGTTCCAGCTTCCCCAAAGCTATGTATGCTAGGCGACCTAAGCGATACTGATTTGGAGGGGAATTCAGCACATATGATTCTCACTGCTATCTGCGTTGCTAAGAAAACTATTCTTGTAAACTGGAAATCAAAAAATGATTTGAGTATTAATCACTACAGGAGTCTCCTGTTGGACTACATTAGCATGGGGAGAATGTCTACCTCCTCTAGGAATTAATTGGATAACTTCCATTCCCTCTGGTCCCCAGTGATTGATCTCATTACTTAGTAGGGGTAATGGGTCACGATCTGCCATCCCATGCGGCCTTGGTGGGACGGGGAGTTCGGAGGGCATGGGATCTCCCTAGTTCCCGGGGGGGGGGCTGGGGGATTTGGTTTTTGGTGCGGGCTGGCTGCGGGTCGGCCCGGGGTGGTTGGAGCTGGGGGGGCCACAGTGGGCGGCCGGCGGATGCGGGCAGGGGCTACTGGTGGTCTTTGGTGGGGTTACTGGCCCTGGCTTGGTGGCTGGCTCTCGCTTGTGAGGGCTGGAATGCGGGGTCCGCGCCCTGGTGCCTGGTGGCGGCTTGCTGTAGTTGTGTGGACACTGCCCTTGGGGATCTGCGGTGCTCCCGGATGTTGTCCCTGCGCTTCCGGGCGCGTGTCTCTCAGTGTCTGCCGCTCTGCCGCAGGGAGTAGGGATGCCTATTATACAGTCTTATGCAAAAGTTTGGCCACCCCTGATAAAAATAACTGTATTTATTCATAACTTGCTAAGCTTGAGAGGCAGCAACGTAATTTTAACATATTTTATAACTTATGGAAACAGCAACAATTCAGTAGTGAAATATTTTTTATTGGGCCAACAGAAACAATGTAATATTCATTTAAACAGAAATAGGTAGGTGCATAAATTTGGACACCCCAAAGGAATAATCCCATTAATATTTCATAGCGCCTCCTTTTGCTGAAATAACAGCCTGTAGACGCCTCCTATAGCCACTCATAAGTCCCTGAATTTTGGCTGGTGGTATTTTGGACCATTCTTCCAAAATGCCTCCAGTTCAGTCAGGTTTGATGGCTTCCGGGCATGGACATCCTGCTTCAACTCAATCCATACATTTTCAGTGATGTTCACGTCTGGGGACTGGGATGGCCATTCAAGAACATTGTACTTGTGCCTCTGCATAAATTCCTTAGTAGATTTTGAGCGGTGCTGAAACATTGGCGCGCTGAAACATCCAACCCTGGCGTAACTTCAACTTTGTGACTGACTCTAGAACATTCTTTTCAAGAATTTGCTGATATTGGGTGGAATGCATGCGGCCCTCAACTTTAACAAGGTTTCCAATACCTGTGCTAGCCACACAGCCCCATAACATGATGGACCCTCCAGCAAATTTTACTGTTGACAGCAAGTTCTTCTCCTGGAATGCTGTGTATTTTTTTCACCATGCAAAGCGCCTCTGGTTATGACCAAATAACTCTATCTTAGTCTCATCTGTCCACAGTATTTTTTTCCAGAATATTTCTGGCTTGTCCAGATGCTCTTTTGCATACCTCATGCGTCTCTACTTTTTGCACATCACCCTTCTACTGAGCTGTTCCTGGTGAAAAGTGCGCTGGACTGTGGAACGATGTACAATGACACCATCAGCAGCCAGATGTTGTTGTAGCTCTCTGGAGGTGGTCTGTGGTTTGTCTGTGACAATTCTAACCAGTCTTCGCCTGTGCCTTTTAGATATTTTTCTTGGCCTACGATATCTTTTCTTCACAAGGACTGTTCCTGTGGCCTTCCATTTCCTAACTACATTTCTGACTGTTGAGACAGACAGTCCAAACCTTTGTGATAATCTTTTGTACACTTCTCCTAATTGATAAAAATGCATTATCTTAGTTTTTAAGTCAGTAGAGAGTTCTTTAAAGGTTGCCACTCTCTAAGAGGAAACCAAGGACAAGTACCACTAGCAATTTATATATGTTAAACCATTTTTTGTTATTGGTTGCAGCTGTCTTTGTAGTTTAAGGTCTAATGAGCTAATCAAAGCAATTTAGTGCTGCAACCTGTCAGTATTAAATGACTGCAGGTCTTCAAAGTAATGCAAGTGACAGGATGCCCAAAATTTTGCACATCCGATTTTTCAAACTTTATTTTATTTCATACAACTCAGTAATGCTACATTGAGAATTTTGGTCTGATAAACATCCCCTTGTCTATATAGCTCTAGAAAAAAAACACATCTTGCTGTGATCTTCTCTTATGAAGACAGAGGTAATTATCATGCATCCTTGGAGGGGTGTCCAAACTTCTGCATAAGACTGTATCCCCCTTCACCTTCTGGGGCGGATGCGCGGCCTTCCTGTGGTGTGCGGCATGGGTCTCCTGACCACTGAGGGGATGGCTGGGTCCTAGTGGGCTCCGTGGCTTTCAGGCCTTCCTTGGACGGTGGTCAGGCATTGATTGTTGTGGCCCTCCACCCTCATTATAAATCATTTGGTGACAGACACACACACACAGTCGGACACACATGCGTACACACACACATATATTCATATGTGCATGTGGGTCGACATATAGGTACTCATACACACGCATCAACACACATGTACTTATATGCATATATACACACACAGATATAGACAAACATGCATACCTCTGCATACCTAGACACATACACACAAGCAACATAGGATGCAAGTCGGCATCTCTTGCCAGTGCAAGTCGGAGTCTCTCACTCCTTTTTTTCCCTTTTATACACAAATTGTATTATATTCTGTCAATTTCTTATTATGAACTTTTTATATAAAGGGACTAACGACTGATTAGACACTGCTTGGCGTGTTATTAAAAAAATTTTCACGAGGAACCACCAAGCATATAGGGCTTCCTCCGCCCAAAACGTACAGCGTCTTAACCTTAATTTTCTTTTCATACCTCACGCTAAGCGATTTAAGTAATATAACCAGCGGTTAAAACCTAAAATATAGTTTATCTCCAACCGCGGCGGGACTGAGATGCAAAAACCAACGCCAACTTCTCAGCAATCCTGCTCAACTAATAACAGCGTAAGTGATATCTGTTCTTTTAAATAAGATGCCTAACGGTGATGTTGTTTTCTGTAGTGAGTATAGAATGTTTAGCCTTAGCTCCTCCGTCAGCAGTGATAGGTTAAGTAGTGATAACTTTATCTGTAAAAGGTGTAAGATGGTAGAAGCTCTGACGGAGAAGATGATGGAACTAGAGACGCGCCTCCAGACGTTAACACAGTCGCCAGGTAGCCTTTTAGCTGCAGGCTCGCAGTCAGGGAGTCTGGGGGCTTCAGGTTCAGATTCAGAGCGTTCAGGCCCAAAAACTCCGGCATTAGGGTTCCCGCAGCCGAACCAATGGGTGGCGGTTCGGCGACATAGACGGAGAACCCAAGCTTCAGCAAAGGCTACTCCCGAGCACCACTGTCCATCTATAAGCGTGTCGAACAGGTTTACCCCGCTCAATAAAACACCCGCTGAGATGCTTGTTGAAAGTGCTCTGGTGATTGGTGATTCTATTCTATGGCACGTGAAAATAGCTAGACCCTTGGCGGCACCAGCAGTCGAGGTAAATTGTTTACCGGGAGCCAAAGCGCTGAACATCAGGGCCAATCTTAAGGTGCTGGCCAGTAATAGACGTAGATATTCCAAGATAGTCGTCCATGTCGGCACTAACGATGTCAAGCTCAGACAGTCTGAAGTAAACAAAAGTCATTTTAAAGAGGTGTGTGAGCTAGCCAAAACAATGTCGCAGACAGTAATTCTCTCTGGCCCCCTCCCAGCTAGACGTAGCTCCAAGACCTACAGCAGGCTCTGGTCGCTGAACTGCTGGCTGTCAAAGTGGTGCTCTGAAAATAGCATAGGTTTTGTAGATAACTGGTCCACTTTCGAGGGAAAGCCTGGTCTTTTGAGCCAGGATGGTATCCACATATTTCAATGAACATAGCAGCTAGCCTTTATGCAGGTTCAGGTGTAGGCGGCCATTGAAAAACCGGAGCCAAGGCCAGGCCGCAGGCAGAAAGGCTAAACCGACCGCCTGCGAATTGCCTCGAGCCGCCACCTAGGTACCACCATATTGACATTGTCTCTGTGCCCCGAACCAAAAATAGTTCACGTAAAATGCGAAAGGCGTCCTTTTCCAATCTAATTTCTATTAAATTAGAGCAGCCAATGCAGAATATCTGTAGCACTAAGCTGAAAGTAGGACTACTAAATATTAGATCATTAACTACTAAGGCACTTATTATTAGCAAAATGATTTCAGACCACGTCCTAAACGCGCTCTGTTTAACTGAGACATGGGTAAGACCCAACGAGTATTTAGCCTTAAATGATGCGACACCTCCAGGATATAGTTATGAGCATAAACCCCGACTCAGTGGTAAAGGGGGAGGTATTGCAACTATCTACGAAAGATCTCTTTCAATAACACAGAAGTCAGGACCTAAATTTACATTTAAATCATTCAAATTATTAATTCTTAGAATTGCAGACATATCTGCAAAACCTAATTCTTTGTTGCTCCCTCTCGTTACAATTTACCCTCCACCAGGTCCTTACTCTGAATTCCTAACTGAATTTGCAGAATTTCTGTCAGACCTGGTTATTTCAACTGAAAGAGCAATAATCGTGGGGGACTTTAATATTCATGTAGATAATGAACAAGATCCTTTGACAGCAGCTTTTACTAATTTACTAGATTCCATGAGCATTGTTCAAAATGTAATTGGACCCACTAACAACTGCGGTCATACCCTTGATTTAATCCTATCGTTTGGTCTTAATGTAGATAATGTAACAGTACTGCCTCAGACCAGTATTATTTCAGACCACCATCTCATTACATTTGATTTTCACTTTAGTCAAAACACAAATACTACAACTTGCTTCTGCTCCAAGCGTACAATCACTTCAGATACAGCTAGTAACTTTATTGATAATCTCCCCGATCTGTCGTTCCTGACAGTGGAAACGTCTAATCTTGCTGAACTTGAGAGTATTACGGATTATCTAACATCTACGCTTCGTTCCACCTTAGATAAAATTGCTCCGTTAAAAATTTAAGAAGTCAGAGAAAACAAAACATCCCCTTGGTATAATGACCACCTACGTAGCCTAAAACAAGGGACACGGAAACTAGAACGTAAGTGGCGGCAAACTAGATTAGTGGTATTTGAACTAGCATGGAAAGACGCTATGGGAAGCTATAAAAAGGCTCTTAGAGCTGCGAAATCATAATACCTATCATTGCTAATTGAAAATAACAAAAACAATCCTAGGTTTCTATTTAACATGGTATCCAAGCTGACTAATAGCCAGACTACTACTCAAACTGTACCAACATTGTTTTCTAGTGGTGAATATCTGAACTTTTTTGACCAAAAAATTTGTTTAATTAGACAGAATATTCTAAAATCTCAAGTAACTGCAGTGGCTGGCCTTGAAAAGGCAAGTACTAATACTGCAGCCATCTTATTTGAATCATTTATTCCCATTGACCAGTCAGATCTAACGTCTTTAATCCTTTCCTCAAATTCATCTATTGCATGTTAGATCCTGTTCCAACAAAAAAGAGATGATTCCAGTAGTGATTAAACCTCTACTAGCAATAGTTAACTCCTCTATTAGCATTGGTTATTTACCCAAATCTCTTAAATTAGCAGTGATTAAACCTTTGCTGAAGAAGCCTAATTTGGATCCCCTGGTAATGTTAAACTATAGACCAATATCTAATCTCCCATTTATCTCCAAAATAATAGAAAAAGTTGTTGCCAGTCACTAACCTCGTTCTTGCAGGAAAACCAGATTTATGAAATGTTTCAGTCTGGGTTTAGAACAAACCATAGCACAGAGACTGCTCTACTGAAGGTAATGAATGATCTTCTCTTATCTGCTGATCAGGCCAAAAAGAGGCCAAAAAAAAAAATCAGTGTCAGAAAATAAGAAAAAGAAAAGGATAATAAGAAAAAAGGTACCAGAATCAAGCAAAATTATCTGCCAATATAGTGAGAAAATTTATCTTGTTAAGATCTCCTAAAACAAGAAAAAATTTCTTATTTCATTTTAAGAAGTTCTTATAATCAGTACATTTTTCTTAATAAGATAACTGTAGCCAATGTTTCTTAAAATTAGATTATTTATGTTACACATACAAGTCTAGTCAAGTTATTCTTAAAATGAAAAAAAAATCCAAGATCTATTTTTTCTTTTTAAGATTTTCTGGTTGTTAAGATTTCATTTTTTGCAGTGTATATCATATGATCTGTGCGATAGCATTGTATCCTACAGAAATGAAAGCCTAATGGTTTTTCAGTCGGCATATAGCCTATGCATGGGGTGAAAACGAGTAGACTAGTGCAAGCCAGATTCACATTCATATTCAGCATGCCAATTGTATATTCATATTCAACATTCAGCATTCAGCATTCAGCTTTCAACATGTATAGGCTAAATAATGTAGAGTGAGTGAGTTTCAAATATTTTGATTCTGTTTTAATACTGAATCAATAAAAATAGAAGGTTTTGAGAATTTCTGGTATCATTCGAATGTTTTTAGTAATGCATCGTGTTGGTCTTAAATTTTACTCATAATGGTCTTAAAAGGTCTTAAAAAGGTCTTAAATTTAACTTACTGAAACCTGCAAGAACCCTGTAGTTTGTTAGTTTACAATCATGATGGAAAAATTAACCTGGATATTTCTACTTATTTTTGACTGAATTTGACTAGTATTAAAACATTTTGGTAGCTGTCATACCACCTTCAGTTCAGACTAGATAATTAAATTCATTTAAATTTTATTTATACACTATTTGTGAGGAAAATTGTTGATTTAATTTGAAGTGTGCTTCAGTGCCTCATTGCAGTGACTGGGACACTGACCTATAAAGTGCTGCTGTCTTTCAGACAATGCGTAGAACTGACATTTTAGATTATCTATGGTTACGAAATATCCCTGAGCATTGTTCTAAGAGTCAGGGTGGTTCCCTGATGTCCAGTTAAATGACTCACCGTGGCTGTTCACTTAGTGAGTGCATTTATTTTACCCTATAAATAACTAGTTTTAAGTTGTTTTTGGAGTTTGGTCTGAAGATCAAGTGCCAGGGTTTCAAGATCAAAGTAGTCTAACAGGCTTTATACACATTTTCTCAAATTAATAATATTAATTTTTAACACTGCCTTGTTCTTTTATTATCCAATTAACAGTTAGAGCATGATGCATTTCTTTAAAACCTAGCCTTGAACCAGGAATGTTTAATAAACAGTCATTTGGTTTACATTTTTCAGAAGTCATATAAAAGAAAAATCAAGGAGACTTTGCTTGTTTAATCATGTCCTTTTTGTGTTGACCTGCAACAGTTCAATTCATAATGCTGACTGAACTCCATCAAAACTGTAATATTCCTATAAAGAATGGTACATTTTTTCAACGTAACACCCATTTTCCAATTGCAGTAGCCACCTCCAGCCTTTGGTCGGCTTGATGTACACATCACACAGCTCAAAAGTGAGCATCCTCACCTCTAAGAATATCATTACTCTTTTCAATCCTCACAACTCCCTTCATTTCAAAGTGAATCCGGCTTAGAGGACCACTGTCTGGATAATTAAACATGTGAAACCCTGCTGCTTTAGAGCAAAGACGGCACTCCGCACTGCCAGCTAAAGAGCAAGACGGAGGACAGCTGGCTAAGAGAACTAAAGCAGAGAAGAGAAAGCATAGGCATGAAAACTACTAATTAAAAATACACTTTTATTAAGGTGCCCTTTTAAGTAATTATGAACTGGAGGAATTGCTCTGTTTATTCTCATAAATAATCTTGGCAGCAGCATAGGCTCCCTATGGGATGTTTCCTCCTTTCTGACTTTCTTCAATATTATCTGATGTATTTTTACAGATCATGTGCAGAAATTGACCAGAGCTTTGTTTTATTGAAAAATATGGAGTGTAAGTGGAAATAATTTTACATTAATACATTTGACAAAATCAAGTATGTTATTACACAGTGCACCACAGCAAAATGTGACCTCTGCATTTGACCAAAAAAATAATGCGCATGGGATTTGCCATGCTTGCTACACTTTCTACAAGGTCGTGCAGCGTCTCAGCAGTAACTCTTCTTCATATTTTCTCCTACGCTAAGCAATTCAAGCCATATAATCAGCTGTTAAAAGTTAAAACATAGTCTAACTCTAATCCTGGCGGAGACTGAGATGGAAAAACCGACGGCAACCTTTCAGTGAATCTGAACAACAACGTAAGTGCTATCTGGTTGTAAGCAAGCTCCCAAATGGTGATCTTGTATTTTGTAGCAAGTGCAGAATGTTTACCCTTAGTTCCTCCGTCAGCGGTAATAGCTTAAAAAGTGATAATTTTATCTGTAAAAGGATGATTTATGTTCTGATGGAGAATATAGAACTTAACTCCATACGTTAGCACAGCCACCAGGTAGCATGTTAGCTGCAGGTTTGCTGTCAGGGAGTCTGGGGGCTTCAGATTTAGAGTTAAGAGAGCCCCAAACTCCGTCATTAGGTCTCACCCCGCAGCGTCACATGTTGACGCTTGGTCATCGCCCCATGGCGTCGACATTTGAAGCAGAGGGTATCCCCTTTGCGTCGCTTTTCAATGTGGAGGGCTGTCTGATTGACTTGAATGTAAATCCCTCACCATCGGATTAGGACGCAGGGGGTCAACCAACAAGAGATACGCGAGCTCAGGAAAGTTTCGGTTTTTATTGTCATAATGACAAATTACTATATTTTTTATTAGAAATTATATTGCGTTAAAAACAAAAATGCAACAGGGCTATATAACGGAAGTTTTTTTTATTTTATTTAAAGCATGTAGACTAAACTGACCAATAGGTAAAATTTAACGTAAACGGATTTTGACACGGTGGTTCGATTCGTTCTGCATTCTGCGCCAACACGGTGTTGTCTGCGCATATGCAGAATTGTTTTAATTGTAGTCTTTAAAAAGATTTATTGTAGTCTTTAAAAAAATTAAGCCTCGAACATGTTAATTCTGTGCTATTTGGCGTTTCACTGATTGCGTATTTTTTTCTATATTTAGTAGCAACCCTTTCATGAATGTTAAGCATTATTTTTGAATTGATAACCATGTATCATCACTTTTTTCATTTCACCCACTACCTCACAAAAATTATGGTATAGCCTATGATAATTTGCCTACGCAATCTCTTTATTTTAAAACAATCTAATCCTTTTGAAAATCACATTTCTTATGCGTCGCACATGCTCAGAAAGAATCGAGCAGGTGGACGTAAGCAACGATTCAATGATTCAGCGTATCCAATTAGGGGTGTTGAAATTAATCTTATAATCGATGCATCGTGATGCAGACGCGGACGATTCTGCATCGATGCAGTGGCAGGACATAATCGATTATATCATAATGAAATTGTTTGGTGGTTTTCTGACGGCGGCATAAAAATTCCAGTAAAAAAGTAGTTGCGGTAGTGACTGTGGCTGCCTGATGTGAGTACAGCGCTGCTCCGGGTAGAAGTAACTCTCATCTCACTGACGGCACTCACCACATGCGCGGCAGCCGAGAATGGCGGAGTGAGTAAATTTCGCGTAATATCATATTGCGCGCAAACTGTATTTTTCCTCTGGCGAATGTCTTTTTTCCTCTCGATGTGTTAAATGTCTTCACGCGCAAAGTAGATTACCGACGAGCGGCTTTTTTTCGAGTGAGATTTCTACGCGCGGTTTGAAAGGGGCGGGTTTTGGCAGTTTGGATGCGGGGTTTTGGCAGCTCCGCCTGTGAATCCTATTGGCCGATGGCTCCTGGTTTTGTGATTGACTGCACACTACAGACAGTTTTTACAGAAAAACCAAAGATGAGCGGCAGGTAGGTTAAACGCAAGTTATAGTTTATCGACCTTATAATTATATTTTAATAGTTAGGTCTTACAGATAAATAAGACCTAACTATTAAACTATTAATAAGCACGCAATCAATGGCTCCCCTTGCCCACTTGTCTGTCCTCAATTCAACATAAATACAGATGCAGTTACAGACTGCAGTGAGGCACATCATTGGGATCCTGAAGCAGGTGTTATAGCTCCATCATTACACACACACACACACACACACACACACACACACACACACACACACAGACACACACACACCAAGACTGATGGCCCAGAATAATAGTATCTGCATAATCATCCATTACGTTTTGTGGTTTGTTGATCCTCTGATGACATGTAAGGTTGATATACTTATTATATTAGTTTTAATCCTTAAACAGCTTGCAGACGAGTGTCAGAATACTACACAGGTAAACTGCCAAAATGGTAACATACCATTGTAATATTTATGGTAGAGTTACAAAGGCCTTGGTTACTTTACCTTTTTCCAAATCTAACGTCTGTGTTTCTGTTGAATTGGGGACAGACAAGGGAGCTTACATCTCACTGCTTGTATTTGTATTTGAAAACAATATGAAGTAATGCATAAAAAATGATGGGCTGCATCGTGATGCATCGCGCTGCATCGAGATATCGAATCAAATCGAATCGCTGACCTGATAATCGTAATTGAATCGAATCGTGAGACCAGTGACAATTCACACCTCTATATCTAATATCCAACGATTCAGCGATCGATCCCAAGAACCCCTGCTTCCCGCTTTCCGCTTGTCAACTGCAACTTTGAAGTAAGTACCGCGCTAACCCATCAAAAAATATGTGACCCGATCTGCCGTAATGAGTCGGAAGTCGGCGTTCTATTTATTTAGATACGGGCCGATTATGTTGGCTAACATCAAAAATATTGATTTTTCTTTTTTGGTCTTATATATGAAAGAAAAGGTCTTCAAAATTAATCTGGTCTCCAAAAAAGAAAAATCGCTATTTTGTCGGCCCGTATCTAAACAAATAGAACGCCGACTTCCGACTCATTATGGCAGATCGTGTCACATATATAGAATTATGCCAGTAGTTGTGTTTGTAGCTGCCGTTTTATGTGCACTGCTGCAATTGCACGGAAAAGGCATACACGTGTTGAATGAAATGTGCAGTAAGCTACACAGTAGATTAGCCAAGAGTTGGCGGTGCCGTTATAGCTAGACAGGCCTTTGTGCAGTTCAGCAGTTTTAGGATATCGAGAGACTGACAAAACTTTTGGGTGCTTTAATTTGCCTTCCCTTGATAATAGAGGCCAACATGTAAAGGCTTTCCACTTGATTTTATAAGCAAATCAGGTCAGCCTATATATAGGGTAAGCTAATTTCAAAACCACCTGAACTATACTTTTTGCTGTCTCTCTAGCTGTGATTAAACATATCCCACCACACATAATGCACTTTGATTGTACTGAATGTTTTTGAAACACTTTCATTTTCAATGCAAGTCCATTCATGGAGCAGTAGAGTAAGTAAGTCATTATTAGTCATAGTGAACACACCAGAGCACAGCACACAGTGCACCACAACGAAATGTGACCTCAGCATTTGACCCATCCGTGAGAAGAAGTGGGCTTGGGGACGGTACCTTGCTCATGAGTACCTTAGTGACAGCTATATGGGTCTTGGCATTCGAACCGACAACTTTCAGATCACTAAGCGAATGCTTAACCGTTATTCTACCGACTGCCCCACCCCTCCCCCTTTTTTAAGACTACACTGTAGAGTGAGGCTAGGTAAGGGTGTTTCAAATTACTCTAGACGTTGAATTAGTCCAACTATAGCCTACCTGCTGTTGAAGTATCGAGTTCATCATTGGTAATCATACAAATACGCAGTTTGTCCATACTCTAAAATGTTCTTTATGCACATAATACCTGGTATGTTAGTGTTAAAGAAGGAAAAAAGCTCATTTTTAGATCACCTAGATTCATATGCTGTGAGTGTTGTTATTCTGTTACAACAATTTTTTTGCTATGCAAGAAAGGCTATATTTGAGTTAGAGAGCTGTCCAAACTTACATCAGTTGAATAAAACTGTGGACAGTAAAACAGTTGCAAAACAGTCCAAGCCTAATAGTAGGACACTTGAGAGCCTGTGCAGAGGTAGGTAGGTCTATATAAATTTAAGAATTTCATTATATATGAATATATTAATTTAATTTTCACATTAAATGTGCCTTTAGGCCATACATTTCTGTTTGTATGTGTTGTGGTTTTATTTGTATGACAAGCTGTTTGCCTTTGAAATGTGCCACCTGTTAAAATACGGTAATAATCTTAGTGTGTGTTGTATCTTGTACATTTCAGAATGACAAAGCAAAAGTTCAGGCCTTGTCCTGTTTGCCAAGTCCTGAACCAGGCCAACAGGAAGTGCTGCAGTGCCTGCTATGCAAGCCTCCGTAAGAGCAAAAAGATGGAGGCCCTAAAAGACCGTCTGGGTAACGAGTGGGGGCAGAAGGTCTTGAAAAACCGAAATGTGGCACGAGTGGTGACCTCTGCCCATGTTGCAGTAAATGAAAATACTCATGCTTCATGATTTGAGTGGTAGTCAATATAAAGCTCAAAACAAATTACATTAACATCCATATTATCCTACTGTCAAACTACTGACATTATTATTTCTAACTGTAGTACAGGAGTTGTTTAAACTGTTGATAAAGAAAGAAGTTAAAGATGCTGTCATTGACTTAATGAATGGATTTATATAATTTTACTTTCGCTGATACACTTATGCATGCATCCAACAGGCCTGCGGTGTACATGGTATGTGGTCACAGGAGTGTCTGGGTGTGCCCTCGACTTAACCTAAGGATTCATAACACTGTTATGAAACAAACATAATTCAAACATTTATGAAAATTGGAGATAATACCTTGTTGAATGGTGATGTCAGAGCTCATGTGATTTGCCAACATAAGTTGATGGTTCGTTGGTCTGTCTACAAACCATCAGTCTGTCTCACTCTTTAACCTACATGTTTAGTTCTGTGACTGGGAAGCGGAAAGGTTTATAGTTTACAACTGCCATCAGACCACATTAAATTTGCGACATGAACCGCACCTCGCAGTATTTAAAAATCCAGATCCCTAATCACTAAATTGTCACTACTCATTACCTGACACTTTGTGAATATCGATTTAATACAAATGTTATGTCTTATAGACAAAAATATTTACCTGAAATGAATGTTGATGTGAATTGTGTACCTCTGATATTAATGCAATGTGAATTTTCGTTGTGCATTTGTTCATTTCAGGTGCAGAAACTTGCAGCGTTGGGCTATGTGCCCATTTTATTCTTGGGCAGACAAGAGAAGGGCATGTGGGTCCCCGATGTGGTTACACACATGCCACTGATGGATGACTGTTGTGTATATTCTTTGATACAGATTTAAAATTAATGTTAACTTGGGACCTCCCCAACAGAGCCCCAGATGTCTCAGAACCTGCCTCAACCTGACCAACAGGCCCAAACCCACCCTCAGCCTGACCAACAGGTCCAGGACCAGCCTGACCTTCAGGCCCAAATCCCGTCTCAGTCTGCCAACAGGTCCAGGACCAGCCTTTGCCCTACCTTCAGGCCCAAACCCTGCCTCAGTCTGACCAACAGGTCCAGGACCAGCCTCAGCCTGACCAACACGCCCAAACCCACCCTCAGCCTGAACGTCAAGAGGCTGAAGATTTTGTTATCCTCAAGCTCTACCATGTGCCCTCTCCAGCAGCTCCAGCCTCAGCCTGAAGCTCAACAGCATCAGAATCAGCTGACAAAACAAAACCCCAAAAGAAGAAAACAGGGTAAAGTGAACTTTTTTTGCAGCCAGTCTGTATGTTTATGCAGAACCCATTACGAGTAAGTTTACAAATTAATGTTATCTTGGGACCTCCACAACAGAGCCCCAGCCCCCAGAATTTCCGGTCCACCATCAAACTCAACACCAGGCCCAGCCCAAGCCACATCTTCAGCAGGCAGAAGTCCACACTCGACCAAAGCTGCTGACTTCAAAACCAAAAAACACAAAGAAAAAGGGCAAAGTGAATTTTCTTTGCAGCCAATCTATACATTTGGCCCATGCTTTTTGCAGATGAATTTGGCCCATTTGATTTAGATAATTGTGATACCTAATTGGTGGCCTAGTGGGTAGGGTATTCGTCCTTAGACCTGAAGGTCGTAGGTTCAAGCCCAGCTGAAGCCTCTCCACCATTAGGTCCCTGAGCAATACCCTTAACCCCAAGTTGCTCCAGGGAGACTGGCCCTGCAATTTGGTAATGGATGTCGCTCTGGATAAGAGTGTCTGCTAAATGCCGTAAATACAACAGTTAGGTCTGGTCAAATGATTATATTTCGATTGGTCTGGTGACGTTCAGTGATGCTATTTGAGTGAGGATATCACTTCTTCACTCCAACTGTTTGCGCTGATCAGGGGTGGAAGTAACGAATTACAAATACTCACGTTACTGTAATTAAGTAGATTTTTGGGGTACTTGTACTTTTATGAGTAGTTTTTCAAGTGTGTAATTTTACTCATACTTGAGTACAATTTACACCATGTAATCTACTTCGCTACTTATAAAATCAAAAGTCGCTACAGAGTATGCCCACAATTTGAATTAATATTCAAACCTTTCATCTGCATCTTTGCAGCCAATAAGGCTGTGCAATCGCGACCGCGCCAATTAATCTATGACGTAAGCAAAGAATAAACTCCGCTGCAGCAGCAGGCACAGGTGTCTGGAGGTACTACACAGTGGAGAACAAACTAATTTATAGACTGAAGATTTGGAGACAAAGAAGCCAAAATGGAGACAATGGAGACAATGGAGCCAAACGAAGCTGGAAGACTAATTTAGAAAACCAGCTCTTGCTGAAACTGAACAATAGGTTCAGAAAGTGAAGTGACAGAAATGCTATTATGTCTAAGAGTTTAAGACACTTACCTGCCTGTTGTTCGCAATGTATTGGGAAAAGTTTAAACTGTTCTATGCATGTTCAAAAACATTTTTGTCATTGTTTTAACAAACAAAATTCCTGCTTTATATCTACATTTATTTACAAAACAAATTGCCTTTCTATACCTTGTTCATCCGAGAAATGTGCTTTGAACGTAGATATTTGATACTGGTGAATTGAATCGAATGCTTGCTATTGACGACGCAATAAAACATCCATCGGTTAAAAAGTAATTAGTACTCTGAGTAGTTTTTGAGAAGAGTACTTTGTACTTTTTTAACACCAATACTTTTACTTGTAATTGAGTACATTTTAACCAGTGTAACAGTACTTATACTTGAGTACAAATTTCACACTGAATTCCACTACACGAACGTTTCATTACTTCAAATATAATAAATAGGGCTGTACAGGTTAACGTGTTATTATCGCATTATTTAATTAACGCCGACAATTATTTGATTTTTATTTTAATTATTTTAAATACACAGTGATGGCAAATCCATAGCAGTCGTCGACACCGACACCGCGCTGCCGCTCAAACAGTTCCAGTCACAACAGTGAGCGTGTAGCGTGTAAGTAAGGAGTCCGCGTGGAACACCGCTGCCGTGTCGTGTTACAGCAAGTATATTTCTGCTTTTACATGGACATTTTCATTTTAAATCTCTTTCTGACGGTGACGGATAAAATGTAGCAAACAGCTTTTGCTTTATATTTGATTACATTAATGTTTAAGGTGAGATTTACAAGAAATATTTGAACTGCTACTGTGTGTAAAGGGAATAGTGCTGTTCAAAAGCTCCTTATTTGTTTAAAGTGTTTTCAAGCCAAATGTTATTGCACTTTGCTTCATATAGCAGTAGTTTTAAAATTAAAAAGGCACATTACACTACTTTTACATTCATTTTTAAGTTTTGTGCATAACTGTGATTAATCACAGAAAGTCAAGCGTTTAATCGCAATTTTAAAAAATTATCGTTGCACAGCACTATATGCAATATAGCACAGCTATAAGTATTTTGCAACGGCCAGTGTAATACACATCTGCTTTTCACATACCTGTAAAAGAAAACACATACACACACAACATAAGAATCAGACCACTGTTCCCTGTCACGTCTGCGCCTCCTCCCCGACCTAAAGGTCTGATGTGTCGCGTCGGGGTTGTTATGGTAACGGTGTGTCTGTCCCTTTAAGGAATCCCCGCTAGACACGTCCGGGTTGTCTACGTCATGGTGGAGGTTTCCCTTTCCTAATTTGTATCACCTGTTTGTTATTATTACATTCATGCTCATTGGTTTACGTTCAGTTAATTGTCTAGGTCTTCTACTGTATTATTTAACCAGACCGAGCCGGTCGTTATTTGTTCGTTCTCCCTCACTCGTACCTCGCTCTATCGCACCAGACTCCAGCCCTTCCAGAGACGCCTCCAGCCGGACTCAGCAGCAGCAGCAGCAGCAGCAGCAGTCGCCGCTAAGCTAACCAGCTAACGCTCAGCTGAGTTAGCCGCCGCATGCTAACGGCTAAGCCCTAGCCGATCTCTCACCGCGTCTACCCGGACTTCCGCGGTACTTGACGAACTCTCTTCACGCACCACGTCTCAGGCTGGTATCTCTGCTGCGCTGTGTTTATCTGCACTGTAAATAAAGACACTATTGCATCCAGAACCCTGCGTCTGCGTCTCCATCCGCGGTACGGGAACATGACATTCCCAGGGGCACTTAGCCCATTTATGGTGTTTGCCATGTAACCTGTTTCAACCCAACATAGGTTCCATGGTTATTTCAGGTTTTATGAAACTCAGCCCAGTATATAAGTTATGGGTTTATATAAATAAACAAGTCTGTAGGTCACACAAAATACTTAAATTTATTGATTACCATTTATTATTCAACAAAACCTTTTTGCCTTTCTCATTTCAGGGTGCTGAAAATGCAATAAACAAACAGTGTGGAAATATAACCATATTGTTGGAAAAAGAATGAAAGAGGTAAGCTGTAGAACTATAGTTCTTATTAGTTTTTCTGATATTCTCTTCATGGTGCAATTTTTTTTTTCTCTATAACCAACGTACTGATTTTGGCCCACATCACCCTGGCAGTGCAGATAGCCTTGTGTGAACGACGTTACTATCTGTAAGGTTTTGTGAAATGGTAACAGTAACTACAGAAATCTGTTTGTGCATGCGTACATCTGTCTGTCTCTGTGTGTGCTTGTGCGTTTCTGTAGGGTAAGGCAGAAGTTAAAGTGCACTGGTTGACTTGTTCTCAGTGGTGAGTACTGACATCTTACGGTCTATTTTTTTTACTTGATTTTAATGTTTCCACTTAGTCCCCTGATTTGTTTTACTGTGGTATTGCTTTAGAATGATAATAGAATACTATTTACACACATTTTGCACTGTTTAACCACACAATAATAGATTTTGTGAAAATGTATATGCTGTGAATGTTGTATGACACTGTGTACACTAAAAGACTTCTTGTCATAATCTAATGTGACTTGTGCTCTACTTAATTACAGTGGCAAAACCTGGAAGGACACATGGGAGCGGGCCAGCCAGTTCCCTTCCTGAGCCAGGCCAGACACTCCTTGAGCTTTTTATGGCTTCATTGCACTTTATATATGTTTTTCATCCGACCTCTTAGATGTTCATTGTTCATTCAAATATATTAATTTTATTAGTTCCTGTGTAAATAAAGATTATTTTTGTTTCTGTCTCCTCATTGACAATTAGCCAATTTGCTAATAGCTTAATTTTATTTGCAACTAGCAAACTATAAAGTGCACTTGTTTTGTCCAAGTCTTATTCCATGTTTTAGTCAAACCTAAATAGGGATATATTATATATATATATGTAGTCATATATAATATATCCCTATTTATGTTTGACTGTGTTTTATATATGAGTTCTCAGGTACGTAGATGTCTAAATACAGTATTAAAAAGTTAATTTGTCAAAATCACTAAAAGCTTGTTTATAAAATACTTTTGTATTTTTTTCTTTTCAGGCTTGGTCGGCCATCTTTGTCAGATGTCTTGCTCTTCGTCCGTGGTGTTTGCTTTGAGCTTGATGCCACTTTTCTTCCTTGGTGAGAAAATGTAGTATGAACTGTATTCTTTAATTTATTATTATTAACTTATCAATAATCATACCAGTGCATGTAATAACCACGCTTATATTGTCATTAGATTTCTTAGTCTTTAGTGATTGGCTTGGGTTTGCAAAGATCCGCATGATTAAAAGGAATTGTATTGTTTTTACAATGGCCACTTTTAATAGTGCTTTTTTTATTGAAATTTGAGATGTTGTATTTATTTTGTACTTAGTTAAGTGTTCCAGTCATATTTTTAATATATCCCCTGGATTTTTTACAGGTCCTTCCTCCTGAAATCCTCATGCATGGCTGAAAATAGATATATAGAGAGAACTACTATACCTTCAACCCCTATCTATGTCATCCACTCACTCATTTGGTGACCTTGAACACACACTGCTCTTGGACTTTCAGCATGGACATCTGTTGGTGGCATAATGGTTAGAGTTTGCCCTGTGATCGGAAGGGCGCCAGTTTGAATCCCAAGAAGGGTAAAGCTGCCACTAAGGTACTAATGAGCAATATACTGTCCCCAGGCGCTGCCCATGTCAGCTACCCACTGCTCCTTTACGGATGGGTCAAATCCAAAGGTCACATTTCATTGTGGTGCACGCTGTGCTGTGGTGTGTTCTCAATGACAAACACTTACTTTCACTTTTACACCAGTTCCATTATCCTTCCCATTCAGCAGATTAGTGACTTAAGAGATTTGCATGGCTCTTGTTCCTATCTACCTGTTCGTACATCGATCGATCTGTCTGTCAAAGAAGAAACTTGCAACAAGGACTAGGATGAAAAAGATCAAAGCTCAAAGAGATCAAAATTGGCAGGCAAGCAGAATACTTACAGACTTGGAACTAAAGACGCTCAATGGGTTGTCATGGATTACCTCTGTTGCTGAAGCATGAACCCGGACTGCAATGCAGAAGGGATTGAATCAGGAACAGAGTAACAACATGCAGTGGTTGTGAGGACTATTGGCCTCTCTGTCTCTCTCTCTCTCTCTGCCTGTCACAAGGCGTGTCTAGGAAATTTGTAGATCCACATTTGCATGTCAACATTAAAAAAAGGTGTATGTTTTGGTGATATTTTGTTATTAATATATTCATATTTTAATGTACTGCTATTACAACAGTGTGTGTTCTATAGCATTTATAATTGTTTATATGTATTGATTATTGCGAGTTTTAATCTGTATTTCATACTGTCAGTTTCTCTACAATCATTTACAAATGTTGCAAGAAGTTCTACTCGCCATTTTGTGCTGTCATTACTTTTACAGATGAAAATGTGAAAATCATAAAGGATATAATGTGATATAATGGGCTTCACTAATCCATGACTTACAGTATGCCCTGTGCACGCTGTGCTGTGCTGTGTTCAAAATGACAATCACTCACTTTACTCCCCTCTCTCAAGGCCATTTGCAGCACCCTCAGACAGCCTAAAGCATCCTCAGAGACTCATGCCAGCCTGGCATCTTACCCTGGTCATCTCATGTTTGAACTGTTACCCTCAGGGGAAAAACTTCCGAACCATCATGGCCAAAATTAACAGAGCTGTCATTGCACTGCACTAACCATAAGCCTGATAACATTCAAAATACATGTGCAGTATGCTGGTTTTTTTGTTTGTGTTCCACTTAAACCATCTGTGTTGTCTGTGTTCAACAGATACTGTGTCTGATTGCTATCTATTCTTATTTGTTTGTCTTTAGTGTCTTTCAAAAAGCTCTAAATGTGAGAGTCCCTACCTCAGTTTTAGTTCAACTTGGGCAATGACAAAGATATTTTGATTCTGATTATGGTTCTAATAAAACACAAAGTTAATTAGTCATTGAAATATCTGCTATTTTTTCGCTGTTATCAAACCCTGCGTTCATATATCAGTAAATAACTGGTGTCCCTATGGGTGTCAGAGAGGTAGGTTTCAAGGAAGTCAGCTGCTGATACTTGCTGCCAGAGCTAAGGTCATACGCTACTGCACAATGCACATGTGAAGCGAACCTTAGCGAACGCCTGTTCACTCTAACCTGAAATTATTAGGGGGCCATGCAGTAGAACGCTTTTTTTCTGCTTCCGGCGGCGCCACGAGCAGGCAGCGGCTAAAAGCGCTCCAGTGAATTCAGTGTCTTTATACTGATTCTCGTCCGTTTTTGTCTACTTTTTGTTTTGTTTGTAATCAAGTACGATGCGTATCACCTACAACAGACACACCCTGCTTGAAATCGGAAGAAAATGCACAATTCCTCCGCCAAATCTGCCGTCAGAAACGCTACGGAGCCTGGGCGAGGCAACGAGGCGCACCTGGCCGAAACGGAAACGCTGTTCCCGGAAACAAAAGCGGGGCAAGCGTGCAGGTTTTAGCACGAGGCTAAAAGCTAACCCGGCCTGACCGGCACTTCCATCTGTCCTGCTCTCCAACGTCCGCTCACTGGACAATAAAATAAACTATCTGTGGCTCCAGCAATCAAGCCAGCGTGAGATAAAGAACTGCTGCGTTTTTATCTTCACGGAAACGTGGCTGAACACGGACATCGCGGACTCGGCTATCCAGCTAAACGGGCTAGCACGCTATCGGGCCGACAGAGAAGCCTCTTTGTCCGGTAAGAGTCGCGGGGGCGGTTTGTGCGTTGACATTAACAAACTCTGGTGCACGAACTCTGCTGAAGTGAGTTGCCACTGCTCACCACAGATAGAGTTTCTCGTCATAAAGTGCCGCCCGTTCTACCTGCCGAGAGAATTCTCCGTGGTGCTAATCGTAGCCGTGTACCTGCCGCCTAGCGCTAATGCTAACCTGGCGCTAGCCGAACTGTACGAGGCTATCAACAAGCTGCAGACCGCGCACCCGGATGGATTTCTCATCATCGCCGGCGACTTCAACCACACGAACCTGAAGTCAGTTGTCCCCAAATTCCATCAACATGTGGACTTTGCTACGACGGGGGAGAACTGCCTGGATAAAGTTTACACCAACGTGCGTGGTGCCTACAAAGCAGCAGTGCGCCCACACATCGGCTCTTCAGACCACGCTACAGTGATGCTGCTGCCCGCATACTCAACGCTGCTGAAACGCACGAAACCTGCTTGGAAGACATCAGAGTCTGGCCCAGTGGAGCTGTCTCAGCACTCCAGAACTGTTTTGAGTGCACGGACTGGAATGTTTTTAGAGAGGCAGCGACGTACAACGGCTGCGTTAACCTGGACGAGTTTGCAGAATCTGTGACTTGCTACATCTCCAAGTGCATAGAGGATGTTACTGTCCTGAAGAACATCACCACTAGAGCCAACGAGAAGCCCTGGTTCACAGCACAGGTGCGTGCGCTGCTGAGAGAGAGAGATGCTGCTTTCCGGTCTGGGAGTAAAGCTGCCCTCAGAACAGCCAGGGCTAACCTCTCTCGCTCCATCCGACAAGCAAAGCGAGCGCACGCAAAAAAGATCCAGAACCATTTCAACGACACAAAAGACTCTCACAGTTTATGGCAGGGCATCCAGGCTGTCACCCAACACAAGCCAGCACCAAGGGGGATGCCACACTCCCTGAGGAACTGAACAAGTTCTATGCACGGTTTGATGCACTGAACAACACGCAGACGACGAAAGCAAAGCCTCCCATCACCGACCAGACCATCTCTCTGCCTGCAGCTGACGTGAGGAGAACCTTCACCAAGGTCAACCCACGAAAAGCTGCCGGTCCAGACAACATTCCAGGTCGTGTGCTGAGAGACTGCGCTGACCAGCTAGCCGAGGTGTTCACGGACATCTTCAACACTTCGCTGAGCCAGATGATTGTCCCAGTGTGCTTCATGTCCACCACCATCATCCTAGTGCCAAAGAAATCTTCAGTTTCCTGCCTGAATGACTACCGGCCCATCGCTCTGACCCCCATCACCATGAAGTGCCTTGAGAGACTTGTCATGGCACAGTTGAAAAGCAACCTCCCCCACTCACTGGATCCTCTGCAGTTTGCCTATCGCACAAACAGGTCAACTGAGGACGCAATATCCACTGCACTTCACCTTTCCCTCTCACACTTGGACAATAAAGACTCTTATGTTAGATTGCTGTTCATAGATTTTAGTTCAACATTCAACACCATCATCCCCCAAAGACTGTGTGTGAAACTGAGCAAGCTGGGACTGAGCACCTCACTCTGTAACTGGATACTGGATTTCCTGTCAGAGAGACCTCCGAATCTGCGACCACGTCTCCAGCACCATCAGGCTGAGCACCGGAGCTCCTCAGGGCTGCGTTCTCGGTCCACTTTTGTTCACACTCCTGACTCACGACTGCACCGCCCTGCACAGCTCAAACCACATCATCAAATTCACCGATGACACGACCGTGGTGGGGCTCATCAGCAACAACGATGAGTCGGCGTATGATGAGGTTCAGCAGCTGGCTGCCTGGTGCAGTGAGAACAACCTGTCGCTGAATGTGGACAAAACGAAGGAAATGATCGTCGACTTCAGGAGAACTCGCTGCACCCACACACCACTCAGCATCCACGGTTCCACAGTTGAGACTGTAAAAAACACCAAGTTCCTGGGAGTTCACATCTCAGACGATCTCACCTGGACCACCAACACCACCTCCATCACCAAAAAGGCCCAGCAGCATCTCCACTTCCTGAGACGGCTGAAGCGAGCCAACCTGCCCCCTCCCACCCTCACCGCGTTTTACAGGGGCACCATAGAGGGAGTCCTGACCAGCTGCATCTCCGCCTGGTTTGGTAACAGTGCTGTTGCCGATATCAGGCGGCTTCAAAGGATCGTCAAAGCAGCTGGCAACATCATCGGAGTGTCTCTTTCGCCGCTGCAGGACATCTTCTACAAGCGCTGCATCAGAAGGTCCTCCTGCATCGTGCTCGACCTCTCACACTCTTCACACAGACTGTTCACACTCCTTCCATCTGGCAGACGCTTTCGCAGCATCAAGTCTCGATCCTCCAGGATGCGTGATAGCTTCTTCCCACAAGCCATCAGACTCTTGAACTCAATCCCAGCCATCACACTTCCCCCCACACACACACCTGGACTGCGGAAAAACTGATTCTGTTGCACCACTGCACTTTACTTTACACACCACTGTCACTTTGATGCATAATAACTACTGCAGTGTTATGACACTGCTGCCACTTATTTGCACAACATTATACGCTGCTGTACAAATGTTTGCACATACACTGAAACATTGTACACATAAATAGCTGAATATAGTATCTGTCATATTATAACTCTACCTCTTGCACATTCAGTGTAAATGTCAATTTCAACCTGTTAAGAATACTGCATCCTGACTTGACTAAATTTTTACCTCTATGTCTATTTCTAGCTTCTAATTATATTTAAAAGTGCCTGTCTAGTTTAAAATGTATATTGCATATTGTATAGTTTAAAATGTTTATTGTTTAATGTATATTTTAGTATTTTTACTTATTTATTGTCTATCCCATGTGCCTAGTTGTGCCACTGCCTATTTATTCTCTGTTCTACTGTTCTCTGTTTGTTTGCACTGGAAATACCCTGGAGCCACGTCGTCTCGTCTCTCTTTGTATCTGTACAGTATATAGCAGAGATGACAAAGTTGACTTTGACTTTGACTTTTGACTTTGATTTTTTTCGAACTAGTCCCTGGATTTTCGTCCAATCTGCATGCAACTGGTATCATTTGAATCCCAAGACACTCTTCTTTAATTATTATCGAGCACATTTTTAATTTAGGGCTTCATTTTTCTGTAATATGCAAATAAATGTGGTCGGCTTGGCAAAGGACTGCAACATCATACACCGAGTGTCGTAGAAATCTGGCTCTGGGTGGGCTACAGCTTTGAAATTTGGCAGGCAGGTCCGGGACCCCACCCTCTACTCAGGGAAAAAAAATTGGGCCACTCTGCCCAAATCCCAACATTCCACAGCCCACCCAGTACTCAGGCAAGAAAATAAATTGCACCACTCTGCCAGTTGGGGGCGCTAATAAGCTATTTTGCATTTTGCCTAATAACTTTTGAACCGTAGTTCCGTTTCTCAAAATTCTTATATCATCTTACACCTTGGGCCAAGACGAATCTTTATAGGCCCTCGCATCTATTTCTGCCATATTGAATTTCTTGCTAATTTGCATAATATGCAAAACCATCTCTTACGAACTAGAGCCTGGATTTTTATCCAATGTACATGCAACTGGTATCATTTGAACCTCAAGACATTCTTCTTTAATTACTTTCAAGCACATTTTTAATGTGTGTCTTCATTTGGCTGTAATATACAAATAAAAAGGGTGGGCTTGGCATAGGACTGCAATGCCACACACTGAGTGTCATAGAAATCTGGCTCTGGGTGGGCTACAGCTTAGAAATTTGGCAGGTAGGTCTGGTACCCCTCCCACTACTCAGGCAAAAAAAAAATGCACCACTATGCCAGTTGGTGGTGCTATAATAAGCTATTTTGCATTTTGCCTAATAAGTTTTGAATCGTAGCACTCTAGATAAAAGGATGAAACGTGTCATATTTCAACGTATGTCCACTTTGATTAATCAAAAACTGATAAAGCTGCAAACTGCATGGCCCCCGTAATCACTGCTTGCAGTTATATTTTGAAATTGATATTATATGTAGTTGGTATGAACAAATATTTAAATTTTTGCATCTCTGCATCTCATATTTTGGGTTTTAGGCCTGGACGTGGACAGTGCCCATAAGCTTCTATGCAAACTTTGTAGGTCAAACAGAGGCCTTGGGAATGTCGCAGAGCGACCAATTTTCTGAATATCGTGTCTCATAACAATAAATACATCATTGAATTTTTGTGTTCATCAGACAAACAATTGTCCTGTTGGACTGTGTACATTTTGTGTTTTTGTGACTAGGCCCAAAAAGCCATGGGGGTCAACAACTGACATTAGCAATCGACTACAGGCACGAAACTCTGAATACACTTACAGGGTACTGTTGTAAAGTTTGGGACCTCTAGGACTATATTTTACGTTTAAGAGTTGTTTATGTCTTGTCCCCCAAAAACTTAAATGTGCCTTTGAAAGAGCTGCCAAAGGTTCAACCGTAGGTCTTAGGAGCGGATTTTAAATTTTTGTAGATCGTAGAGTCCAAATACCAAGTGGCAAGCCGATTGGACCTTGTTGGGCCAATGTCCCTTTGCTTTGACCCCTTTGCTAAAATAACGCAAATTTCTGTTAATGGTGTCATATGGACACAGAACTCAAAATACACTTTTATTGAAGTGTTAACAACATATATTCGAAGTTTTGCAGCTGTGGGACTCATTTTTTTAACTGAAAGCTGTTTTTTAAATTAAAATGGGCACTTTAAAGCTATGCCAAAGGTCAACGAAAGGTCATACAAAGAACAGAACACAGAAACATGTTTGGGAGCCTGCCTTTATTATGAAACTGTGAAAAAAGTAATTATATGACTTTTTAAAAATGTGTAAAAAACTCAAACCTTGTCCCTAACCTCACGTTTTCAAAGGGCCATAACTTTGAAAGCGCAGCAGTCAGACAGTCTCTGGCTTTGGAATGTCATGTGATTTGTCCCCCTGGACTTGCATACCGAGTTTGGTGACCCTAGATTTTTTTTTTTTATTATTATAAGCCAAAAAGTAGACAAAGAAGTTTTCCCGCCTTTTTTATATCTCTGGAATGATACATCATGGGATCAAAGCGACAACAGATTCCGAATCATCGTGACTCATAGAGTCCGAATCCCGAGTCTTGGGCTGATCGTGCCTCAGTGGAACCGGCAATGGTCCGAGGAACTATGGAGCAGCCTGGGGGCCTTTTCTCTGAAGGCCTTTTAAACTTTGCCAGGCTGCAGAGCAGCTGCTGAAAATCAGGGGGGTCCAAATTTTTTATATGTCACATTGAGGACCTCCAGGCACCTACTTGCCGATTTTCGTGGCCATCGGCCCATTGATTCCTGACCTGGTGCTGCAAATGGCCTTGAGAGAGGGGAGTAAAGTGAGTTGCACAAAGCGATGTCCAATGTTTTTCCATCTCTGCAACAAGAATCTTCTTCTCCTCCTCAAGTCTCCTTACTGTCATCACCATGTCAAATGCCTTCCTCTTTGTCCTTAGATCTACAGAGTCTGGCATACACAGATGAAACAAATCAGTTGTATTTAAGATAAGTATTTAGTCAAAAGTCAAAGTCAACGTTATTGTCATCTCAACTATATACATGTACATAGAGAGAGAATGTAAAGATTTTCCTGGATTATCTGAGCTCAACATTAAGGTATGAAAGATTTTGTTTTACTATGTGACATTTTACATCATCAAAGGACTAGGACTACCATGTGGAAGTTACCATGGCCAAACGATCTCTTCTGAAAGAATTGTGTCCAAGTCCAGATTTTCTTCATTAGGAACCATGGTGTTATACTGTTCCACAACAGAATTAAAAAAAAAATTCCTCTCTGATCTTTCAGCGGATCCGGGCACGGCCTTTGCAGCCATCATTCTCTTTATAAAGATGCTGGGACCGCCTCTTAATACTGGCCACCAGCTCCTCAATGCGTCTGGCTGCAGCAGCATCAGCGTTATTCGGCGATGTTGTTGCTGTGAGAGAAAAAAAAAGAAGTAGTAGTAAATATGCTTCTTATTTCCATGAAAAAATATAATTTCTGGTGTATGGGCAAGTAAGTCTCAATAATCTTCTCATATTTTATAAGTGGCTAAAGTTAGTGTCACCTATAATTCAACAACCACAGAAGTGATGTATTAAGTATTTTTTCAAACAGTATAAAACTGTTTATTATACCTTCTACCCACTGATTGATATCAGTGATCCAGCTCTCCAGCTGATTGTCTGTGACTGCCATTTCAGTTTTCATGGCCTCCATATCATGCAACTGGATTTGCAGGGCTACTGTGGCCTTTAAACATATAGCAAATGACAATGAAGCACAGACAAGGGTGATGCCTACAGCTTTGTGTTGTAAGACATTTAAAGAATCTTCACTATCTGAAAAACACATACAGTACTCATTCAAAATACATATAGTCATAAATACATGGACTATAAATATATGTTATGTGTAAATAACAGTAATACATTGAAATACATTTTTTGCAAGACACCAAAAAACACATCAGCAAAAAAACCTCATCACACTACACATGTTACCTACACGTTTTCTATCTGTCTCACACTATGATTATCCTGGGTTTACATTAGACAGCACCACAGGCACATAGACAGTTTGATCTTTTACACTTTGGTGTGAGAACCAATGAGTATTGCACGTTTGACTCCCGCTATCAGGATGAGGAACAGCAAAAGGAGCACATTACAATACACCGATATTCTTGCTATTTATCTATTTATTTATTAATTTAGTACACCTATTTAAGACGTTCCAACATTTGGAAGTATATTTATCTATTGTAGGTGTACACTCTATTCTGTGTGACTGTGTAAATTGCCCCTTGGGGACAAATAAAATGTTTTGAATTTATTTGAATATTCCATAATGTTCAAGAATATCTGTAAATGTATTGTGTGATAAATGTCACTATATTTTACAAAAACAAGGTGTCTTTACCTTATGATATCGGTGGGCAAGTGTGGAAGCCAAGTTGTTAAACTTTTGTTGATTTCAGCGTATGGCCATGACTGTCTGCATGTCAGTGTGTCCTGAACAAAAAATGAGATTATCACCCTTCTTTACAGTAGCACCAGGAGAAAAAATTGTGCAGACTCGTTGGGTAGCACATACTTTTCAGAGACATTAAAAGTCTAAATCTGTTCATGAACAGCCATAGGGACTTTCCGTGTGGAGTTTGCATGCTCTCTGCATGCTCGTGTGGGTTTTCTACGAGTGCTCCAGTTTGAATCATATTTTCAGAGCCAGCTTATATGCATCAGCTCACAATAGCTTACCCTTGTCATCATGATCAGAATGTAGTTTGAGCAGATGAAAAGTTAGATAAAGGCAAAGATTTGCAGTAGCTAGCTAGATGTTTCTGTAACACTATCAAACATGTGCAGTGTGTGGTTGCTTTGCCTGCTTTTGTCATGTGCTTTGTGGTAACAGCAATTCTTGAGAGGAAGGCGTTGCACTGCTCCACTTCCTCCCCAAGAGTCGATCTAGCTCCTTTCTGGTACGCACCACTCCATTTTACCTTTAAAAAAGAAAACAAAAAAACTAAATTTATGTGGAAACAAGCTTACACATGTATTCAGGGAAAAGATATTTTCTTACCTCACATTTGAAATCATGGGCTTTAGCATGAAAGACAGAGAGAAATGGCTTCATTGTGAGCAGATCCTGAAGCTCAGGGCATCTCTCTGTTACTCTTCTGAGGTAAGGCCAGTACTTACACACCACATCCATGGCAAAGAATTTCACCGGCTTACAGGCCATTTTTTTTTGGAGGTACAGGGGGTACGCAAAAACCTCCCCCCGGAACATATTGAGGGCACAAAGCAGAACCCCATGCCGACAAACAGCAAGCTCTAGGCCCTCCTCGTCTATTTTGATGGAGGACTTCTTGGACGTTTCACGGGCTGCTGACCACTGTCCTCCACAGACACCTCTTCCAGAGACCTAAAACATGGAAGATGGTAAACAGTCCAAACTTGTCCAAACTACGTTCTCTGTAGGATGAGCTATTTTATAATGAAATATTGTGAAATTTTACATGGCTGGTCGAGGAATGGACAAAGTCTACGAATCTTGCTACGAATCTATATCATCCTTTGCTATGAAGACGCCATCAAAGATGGCTTGTTCCTCTGATCTAAATTTAAAAAAATACATATGTGACCCGATCTGCCGTAATGAGTCGGAAATCGGCGTTCTATTTATTTAGATACGCACCGATTATGTTGAAAAAGTTATGTTGTCTTTTTTGGAGACCAGATTAATTTTGAAGACCTTTTCTTTCATATAAGACCAAAAGATATTTTTGATGTTTGTCAACATAATTGGCCCATATCTAAATAAATAGAACGCCGACTTCCGACTCATTATGGCAGATCAGGTCACATATTGACTTTGAATATTCATATGATTTTCAATTCACAGAAAAGTTTCATTCAGAATGGTGAGGTGTCACTGGATTTTACAAGTACCTTGCTGCACTCTTGAATCTATAGTGCTTACGGTTTCCATCAACAGTGACTGCAAGCATGTCTGGGGTGCATGCTGGACAGTTAAAGGGGTCTTCCCTGATAAATTTGTCCACTTCAAATCAGACAGCCTCTCACTCCAAAAAGACCTTTCTGAAGCTGTCTGCTATGACCTTTCCAGTCTGTTTCAAGAGGGTACAGTAAAGAGAAACAAAATAGAACAGTAAAAACAATCAATAAATTCAATAATATTCTATATTAAAATAGGATGCTCTAAAATGCATACGCTTCAGGATGTTCATGCTACTTTTGTGACCTTTTCTAATAATAAAAAATAAAAGCAAAAGAACCTAATTTAAAGAAGAACCTGACTGTCTAAAGGCAAAAAAGATACAACAGCTTCCAGTTTGTTAGGAGTTAGCCTGTGCAATGTTGGCTCATTTATTCTTTTCTAACTGTGTCATGTCCCAGTGCATTAGACAAGCAGAATGTTTGATCTGGTTGCCTTCTGTAGTCGGGGCAAATTTTGCTAACCCTAACCCTAACCCTAATTCCTCCTTTTGCATACCTTAAATTTATTCACATAATTAAAGCACATAAAACATGTACAGGACAATGAACAATATGTGAGTGGAGAAGAAAACTCTAAAAAATTAGAGTAATCAACACAAAGGGGGTGGGTAACATAGAACACAGAGAAACAACCCATTGGCCCATTTATCCAAAGAAACAATTCCGGGATCAGGGAATAAGATTTGGGAGAAGAGGTATGTATTTTTCTGTATATAAGATTTAGTTTATTATATTGTATGTTTTATTGTGTTGTTTATATATTGCCATGTTTTTTTTATATTGTTGTGCTTGAGAGACACCATCGACCGGAACCAAATTCCTTGTACGTGATTGTTCACATACTTGGCCAATAAACGCAATTCTGATTCTGATTCTGAGGTTGAGGTCTACAGAATGACCCTTTTTTCCAGAAAGGTCATGCAAGCTGCGAGACAACATGAGTTTCTAGTTGTTTATACACCTGTGACAAAGTCAGAATTTAGCTCACCAACTTCTCCCTAAACAGTGTAAATGTTCATTTGTAATCTTTATCATTATCATGCAGGTATTATTTCTTGAGTTACTATTATTATCACCACAAATACTTACACGGCCAAAGCGGACAGTTCGTTGATCTAGCATTCTATGAAATGCTTGGCTGGACATCCCTGGTGCTGCCATTTTCAACTCTTCAAAAGAAAATAGGATGTCTGTAGCGTACACTGTTGAAAACTGAGAAGTGGCAGGCCAGTAGTCGTTACGGACCAAGTCATCCAATCCAGCACTCCATGTGGCTTGGCATGCCTCACATTCAAGCTGATGGGCTACACACCCATATACTGTGGGCACACTGAAATGTATCAATATACTCTAAGATTGGGAAAATGTAGCCTAGTCTAATGGGTTTGAAAGCAAAGCTCCAATCATCTAAAATGCTGTCTTGTCCATGACAATGAGATGAATGGATAGATAGAGTGCATTGAGATTGTTCATTCCATCCAACAGAGCATCTCTGATATGGCTTTGGAGATACACATCATGTACAGTTAACACATTTGCAGCATGTGCAAGATGTCGTCATGTTAATTTGGCCCAAAGCTCCTGTCTATGAAATGTGGCAAAATACAAGCTTGGCTGTAAGTGTATACTTGTAAATACTTCTACATTTTCCATTCAAAATTCATTACCTTTTTCATTCACACAGAAAAGTCAAAAGTGACAGAAAGTGAGAGTAGAGTAGATATGGGTTGGGATCCGGAAATAGCTGAGAGTGAAATTTTGCAGCCACTTGAGCAGAAGCGATGACCACTCCCAAAGTTCTTCTTACCGTTAATTGTAACCACAGCAGCGGGTTTTCCTGCAATGACACTGGATCCTCGAGGACAGCTACATATTTTCTCTGGCATCTCAAAGGGTAAAAGATGCACTTTAAAAAAAAGTATGAGAATGAAAGATAAAGAATAAGATATGTTTATACTGTCAGCTTTTAAAACCCAATGTACCTCATGGCTATATCAGCCGATCAGAATTTTTTTTGTTTTTAGAATTTAGTTTTTAAGTGACAACTGGAATTAAATAAATCTAAGAATGGGACTCTCATAAACTACAACTTACCATACTGAGTAAGAACCCTCTCCACAAAACAGGTAGCAAGAGGCAAAGGCTGAAAGAACCCATCACTAATTGAGTCCCTATTGTGGAACACTTGACACTGGTGGACCCTGACATCACACTGGCCACAGAGGAAGGAGTGTGGTCGGCAGTCACAGCAGCGGATAACAGCTGGACTGGAGTCACATTGCTGGCAGACCGGAGTTGCTGCATACTGCTTAGCCACCATGATGTCCACAAGCCGGGGTCTCGCTTTCGCCGACCAAACTGAGATCAGACTCTTTCTCACTGACCAATCAGGGATGCTTGTGGTGGTGTTTCCTATTCATCTATGTCGTCACCCAGTGAGCGCTTTAGCTCTTGAATGAAAGACTTTGTAAAACAATGGACAATATTCAAAAACAACAGCTTATTGAAACAAAAGAGCACTGGCATTGAACAACAGTCATTCTGAGTTGTGTAAAAACTGTGTTATCTATCATATTAACACAAAAATATGAATTGTGCATTATTATCAATGGTCAATGAACATACTCTTTTGCACCAGCGCAGACACATAAAAAAACATACCCGCAGTAATGTCTGGAAAGTCGCTGGTCACTTCCACACTGGTTTCCAGGGCCCTGACAAGGGAACCACCAGTCTTCCAACTCTGGCTCTGACTGAGACCTGCTGTAGCAGCTTACTGCATTGCTTATTGCAGCTTATTGCATTGGAGTCACACATTACACAAGTGCCTTTTACATATTATGACACAAAGTTTTAGCATCACATTTCCTTGATGCTAGGCACAAGTAAGTAATATAATAATAATCTCAGATATTTTCTCATTCAGACTCAATTTCATCCCAAGAGGTAAACCTGTATATAGAAATAAAATCTATATCTTAATTTACATTAATGTAAAGATCTGACCTGCTTGTTTTCGGGATGATCTTGGCCTGCCATAAATAATGTTCCCATCACTGTCTCTCTTAATCCATCTCACAGGTTGCTGGCTGCTGGATTGCTGGCTGGTGGATGGTGCTGTCTCCTGTTGAATGTTGAGGAACTGTTGAAACTTTTGGAGTTCATCCCTATCTTCAACCTGCTCAACAAGACTGTTGACCTCCTTCAGGAGCTGGCTCAGCACAGGGTCAGACATAGCACACAACAGAAATGCACAAGGACAAACAAAAGTAAAGACTGACAAACAAACACTGCTCAGAGGGGAGGGAAAGGGAGAGGGAGAGATATAGAGAAAGAATAATAAAAAAAACAACAACCAGATAACAGAGAGACTGACAACAATATACAAGACAAATATGGCTCTTAAAAGTGCCTTTTTGGTGCTATAATCAGCTGCTAATCTGTAGATAGTAAATGACAAGGATTTAGGAACCTGTTGAAAAAGAGAAAAACAAATAAATATTGAATTAATCACCAAACTTTACTTAGACTTAGATCCTCCAATGCTATATAGCATATTGGGCAACGAACGAACGCCATTGAATCCAATCTTGCACTAGTTCCTCTGCCTGGTCCCACGACATGTTTTGGGCTTTGAGATCTTGGATGAAGGTTCTTCTCCATGTATGCCTAGGGTGGTTCACCATGTTCGCGCCAGGTGGTGTCCATTTGATCGCCATCTTCGGTATCCTTGTGTCATCCATGCGGAAGACATGGCCGGCCATTCGTAATCGTCTATGCGCGATGGTAACGTGTAGCTTGACCATGCCGCCTCTTCGGAGGACTTGCTCATTGGTGATGTGATCGAGGTATCTGATCTTCAGGATTCGGCGCAAGCACCTCTGTTGAAAGACGTCGAGCCGATGGTTAACACTGGTAGCTGTTGGAATCACTACTGAGGCGAACAGACGAAGCTTGATTTTAAGGGAGATGGAGGTCGACACCCAAATCTCGGTCATCCGTCGGAAGACCGCCGCCGCCTTCCTGATGCGACACTTCACGTCCACCTCCGCGTCACCATTCTGGGCGATGACACTGCCCAAATATACGAATTGTTCAACTTCCTCCAGCCGATGAGCCCCTATTTTTACTCCTCGAGCTTAAGCAGGTGCATTTATGAGCATGATCTTCGACTTTTCCGCACTTATTCTGAGCCCGATCTTGTTTGCTTCCACGCTAAGGTCGGATGTCACACTCTGGAGGTTCTCTTCGTCTTCCTCAAGTAGGGCGATGTCGTCGGCAAAGTCTAAATCCCCTAGGCGGTCTTGGTTGGTCCAAGGGATTCCTGCCCCGATGCGCTGTCCAGCCCGTTGCATTTCGAAGTTGAGAGTGACGAGGAAGAGGATCGGTGACAGAATACAGCCTTGTCTGACTCCTATGGTGATCTTGAAGAGGTCGGTGTAGCCATTTTTGGTTCTTATGCAGCAGCTCGATCGTTGGTAGGGGTTCTTAAGGATGTTGACGAAATTTGCCGGGACGCCATAGAGCCGTAGGATCTGCCAGAGGGACTCTCGGTGATCACTATCAAATGCCTTCATGAAGTTAATGGCTAAGTGTTGCCGATATTTGACGCATTACTAAATGATGTTGCGGAGGATGAAGATTTGTTCGCTGCAGGATCTACCACCACGAAAACCCGCCTGCTCTTCTCGGAGGCATTGATCGAGAGCGTTTCTTAATCATCGGAGGAGTACAATACAAAACACCTTCCCGGGCACCGAAAGTAACGTGATGCCTCTCCAGTTGGTATATTCTGAGGTGTTGCCTTTCTTAGGAAGCTTGACAATGGCGCCTTTCCTCTATTCCTCAGGAACGATTTTGTGTCGCCAGCAGGCATTAAAGAGTGTTGTTAATTGCTCCGCCATGCCTTCTCCTCTGTATTTCAGTAGCTCAGCCGAGATTTCATCCATGCCAGCCGCCTTGTTGTTCTTGAGGCTTCTGATCGTGATCTTGACCTCCTCGATGGTGATGTCATCGTCATTGACCCGTAGCTCTTCCTGAGCGTACTCTGCCTCAAAGTTGTAGGTTTCAGTTGGATCTGGCTGATTGAGGGTCTCTTGGAAGTGCTCAACCCATCGCCTGTTCTGCTCTTCTTGGGCGATCAGTAGTTTCCCGTTGTTGTCTTTGATCGGGACATTCGCATTCATCCTCATTCCGGTCAGCTCGTTGACGATGCGGTAGAGGGTCTTGGAGTCATTTCGATCCGCAGCTTCTTGCACTTCTGCTCCTTCCCATTCTAGCCAGTCCTTCTTATCTGCTCGACAGCTCCTCTTCACCAGATGGTCCAAATCGGCATATCTTCTACTCTCTTGCTCTTTTTTTTCCTGGGTCTTTGCCTGATCCCGCTTGAACAAGTTTCCTCTTGTTGATCAACGCCCATGATCGGTCCTGAATCCACTGCTCTTTCTGTCTTCCTCTTCGTCTCCCAATGACCTCGGTTGCGCTCCCCACGGTGGCTTCTTTGAGGTGTTCCAGCAGGATTCGATGCCATCGGGACTGTCGACGTCTTTGGGAGCTTCAAGGAGGGTGAAGCGGTTTCGCAGTTCCAGGACGAAGGCTCCTGCGGCAGCGGGGTCCTTGAGTTTCTTGATCGCGAACGTTCTCTTTGGTTTATGCTGCTTTTGGCTTCGTAGCTTGATTTTGACTTCCACTCTGACTAGATAATGATCAGATCCAACGTCCGCTTTTCTATAGGCCCTTGCGTCATGCAATGAAGACCTCCACCGCTGGCTGATGCAAACGAAGTCGCTCTTGTTGAGCGTACTGCCGTCGGGCGATCGCCAAGTCTTCTTATGGATCTGCCGATGTTGGAAGTATGTGTTCCCAACACACATACCATTGATATCGCAGAACGCCAGCGATCATTCTCCGTTGTTGCTGAGCCGAGTTGATGATGCCTGGGCTCCGATTACGGCCCTAAAGCCAAGGCGGTCACCACCCACCTGGGCATTGAAGTCATCGATTAGGATCTTCAAGTCATGGTTTGGCATATCGTTGAAGATATCTTGGAGCTGATCGTAAAAGCTGTCCCTTGCTGTATCTTCTGTGTTGTCTGTAGGTGCGTAGATTTGGATGACAGTGGCCTTCGCGTGTCCATATGTGAAACGGGCTGAGATGATTTGGTCGCTGATCGGTCTCCAGCCGACCAATGCTGCCGTCGCTTGCTTGCTGAGGATGAGGCTGACTCCTCGTTCGTGCCTTTTGCCATGACCAGCATAGAGGATGGTTTTGCCATTGCTGCTTATACGGCCGTTGTCTGTCCATCGGGTCCATGTCTGTCCATAGCGATATCCTCGCTAATGCAGAGGATATCAAGTCGGTACTCGACGAACTCCTTGAGAAGTTGAGCCAGTTTACCGCTTTGGTATAGTGTGCGGACATTTCACGCTCCAATCCGGGTAATATTCTTGGCTGAGAAGACAACCTCCATCGGGCGCCGGACACCGTTGCCAGTTTGCTCCATTGCCGTCATCCCATTTGAAGTCGAGGTCTCACCGTGCGAAGTAGGATCAAGATTTTCATTCGTTGTTTCCATAGCAGTTGGGTTTTTATGGGGATGGGTTGCTAGCCCATCACCCAACCCTCCTCCTTTCGTATCCGGGCTTGGGACCGGCAATGGCAGAGTTATCACCAAATTACATATTACAATATGCAAATGAAACTACAAGGCTAAGACATTTCAAACACACCATAGTGTTTTAATAACTAGAAATAACATGATAAGGGTACTTGTATAAACTATGCCAAACCAAAATGTTTAACTTCATATACCCGTAATACATCTAGGCAAAGGGGCAAAGGGCAATACGCATGGAAACCGCACAAGCATATGCATTGCTCCTTCACGGATGGGTCAAATGCAGAGGTCACATTTGGTTGGGGCGCACCGTGCTGTGCTGTCATGTGTTCACAATGACAAACAATCATTTACTTATAACACTCACTTATTATGATTATGGCAGTAGCCTCGCTCAATCCCTTAGCAGCTAAGCAATGAAGAATATCATATTTGAAAACTGACATGCCTATCACAATAATTTCAATTTAGTCACAAACAGCGGCTAACTTGGCTAATTCTGTGCAGCGCCCGGAATAGCACATTTAATTTGGTGCAAAAAGGTTATGATATGTCCATCTCTATAGGTCTACAATGAAATTGCTAAAGTGTGTTTAAACATTAACAACAAACACAACAACAAATGGAATAATTTGCTTGTTTTTCATGAGCATATGCCGTTAAATACCTTATTCAAGATTGTAAGATATAGCCTACTCACCTAGACAGAAAAAACGCAATGGTGCTTGGGATCGTCGCATACAGTGATGTAACACTGTAGAAGTAATTGATTGGCTAACGTGAAATACAGATGCAAGAACTATTCTTCTTCTTATTATTATTATTATTATTATGTTAGCTACAACCACTTTGGCGCTTAACAAAATGCTGAGAATGAAAATAGGCTACATTGCCCACATATTTCATGTTATTAGCCTACACAAAATACAACATTTCTTCTGCCACGCTGTACAATGATGATTTTACGTGCTTCACTGTAGCTGATGTATAGGCTGTAAAACATTTATTTGAGGTACCATCCGTATGTCGCTTAAATCATCCAAGATCAGAAGCCTCATTTTGGTTGACTAAATGGTGAAGTCACTTTTTCAAACACACCTAAGGGGTAGATTAACCTTGATGGATCTAATCATCTGAGATGATTGCGCACGTCTGCGCAGCTTGAAAAGCCCATATAAATCGAGTCTAGAAAACACGATCACCAAGACTCTCATTCACTTCTACAAAATTACGAAAAATATATTTTATTTATATGCTCAATTAATACTCGGTCATGTTCTCAGGCAGTGAAATGCCATAATTAATGGAACATTTTGTGTAAAATTGTCTTTATTGAAAATATCGGGTCACAATTCTGTCTCTAGAAGATTTGCCGCTGGATTTGAAAATTCTGGGTAGTGAGAATGTTAGTTTGAATTTAAAATTATTTACAGACAAATTGTTGTTTGCATATATATTACCTGCATATGGCAATAAAAACCAAAACTTTCCTGAGCTCGCATATCTCTCATTGGTTGACCCCCTGTGTCATAATCCGACGGTGAGGGATTTACATTCAAGTCAATCAGACAGCCCTCCACATTGAAAAGCGGTGCAAAAGGTATACCCTCTGCTTCAAATGTCGACGCCATGGGGCAATGACCAAGCGCCAACATGTGACGCTGCGGGATGAGACCGTGTTGTCATTAGAGCCCCCTCAGTACGGCAAGTGGGTGACGACTTCAAGGCAAGGCAAATTTATTTATATAGCACATTTCATACACAGAGGTAATTCAAAGTGCTTTACATAAAAGGAAGTAGAATAATCATAACAACAATAATAAAAACAATAATCATAAAAACAATAATCATAAAAACAATGATCACAACAAAATGATTTAAAAATGATTTAAAAATTGATTTAAAATAGGTTCAAGACAGTTAAAAACAATGCAATCAGTTCGGACGAAGCACAGTGCTCATTCAGTAAATGCACAGCTAAACAGATGAGTTTTGAGTCTAGATTTAAATGTAGCTAATGTTTTAGAACATTTGATCTCTTCTGGAAGCTGATTCCAACTACGGGCAGCATAATAGCTAAAAGCGGATTCCCCTTGTTTTGTGTGAACCCTTGGTATTTCTAATTGACTCGATCCTAATGATCTGAGCGGTCTGTTAGGTTTATATTCAGTGAGCATATCTGCAATGTATTTAGGTCCTAGGCCATTGAGTGATTTATATGTCAGTAAAAGTACTTTAAAATCAATTCTAAATGTAACTGGAAGCCAGTGTAGGGACCTGAGAACTGGTGTGATATGCTCAGATTTTCTGGTTCTAGTCAGAATCCTGGCAGCAGCGTTCTGGACGAGCTTCAGCTGTCTAATGGTTTTTTTGGGAAGGTCAGTGAGGAGACCATTACAATAATCCACCCTGCTTGTGATAAAGGCATGAACAAGTTTCTCCAAGTCTTGGCTGGAAACAAAACATCTAATTCTTGCAATGTTTTTAAGATGATAGTATGCTGATTTAGTTACTGCTTTGACATGACTACTGAAACTAAGGTCTGACTCCATAATCACGCCAAGATTCCTGACTTGGTTTTTAGTTGTTTGACCCCTAGCATCAAGATATGCATTCACCTTAAGAACTTCCTCTTTGCTTCCGAATGCAATGACTTCAGTTTTCTCCTTGTTTAACTGAAGGAAGTTCTGGCACATCCAACTGTTAATTTCATCGATGCATTGGCAGAGGGAGTCAATGGGGCTGTAGTCATTTGGTGATAATGCTACGTAAATCTGGGTATCATCAGCATAGCTGTGATAGGCAGTTTGGTTCTTTCTCATTATTTGACTTAGTGGGAGCATATACAGGCTAAACAAGAGCGGCGCAAGAATTGAGCCTTGAGGCACTCCGCATGTCATGGACGTCCACTTAGACTTATGCTCTCCTATACTCACATAATAACCTCTCCCTTCTAAGTATGACCTGAACCAATTGAGAGCCATCCCAGAAAGCCTGACCCAGTTTTCCAGTCTCTCTAGAAGAATGTTATGATCGACAGTGTCAAACGCAGCACTAAAATCTAGTAGTACCAGCACTGATATTTTGCAAGAATCAGAATTTAGGCGAATATCATTTATTATCTTAACAAGCGCTGTCTCTGTGCTGTGATGCGGTCGGAAACCAGATTGAAAATTATCCAGGTGTCCATTTAAGTTTAAGTAGTTGTTCAACTGATTGAAAACTACCTTTTCAATAATCTTGCCTATAAAAGGAAGATTAGATATTGGTCTATAGTTGCTCAATATGGTGTTATCAAGATTGCTCTTTTTTAGAAGGGGCTTAACAACTGCAGTTTTCAGGGAGTTTGGAAAAGTCCCAGAAAGAAGAGAGGTGTTCACCACTTCTAGGAGATCTGCTTCTAAACAGTTAAAACGCACTTTTGAAAATAGATGTGGGAAGTGTGTCAAGGTTGCAGGTTGAGGAGTTAAGGTGTTGCACTATTTCTTCCAAAGTTTTGCTATCGATTGCTTCAAAACCAGACAAAGTGACTTCTTTTTTAAATTGCGGTCAAATCAGTGTGACCTCTGCATAACTTGAGGATGTGATAATCACCTTTCTGATATTAATGATCTTCTCTGAAAAGAAGGAGGCAAAGTCATTGCATTTACTGTCAGAGAGCATTTCACTGGGAATTTGATTTGGGGGGTTTGTTAGTCTCTCAACAGTAGCAAAAAGAGTGCGAGTGTTGTTTATGTTACTGTTTATAAGGTTTGAAAAGAACTTCTGTCTTGCTGTGGCTAGTTCCACATTGAAAGCATGAAGGCTGTCTTTATAGATGCTATAGTGAATTTCAAGTATCGTGAGATTCGGGATTCGAAAGTGTCCTTTGGACTATTTTTATATCTTCACTTTTAAAATGATTAACGATTAATCTTGAACTAATGTTTACTTGTGTATGAAATGTTCATGCACCCAGTCACCCAGAGTGTGTGTCCTGCGGTGTGTTGGTGCTTGCCCAGGGTTGGTCCCCAGCCTTGTGCCTGTAAGTTCCCGGGACAGGCTCTGGTTCCCCTACGACCAGTCAGTGTTAAGCAATTCAGAAAATGAAAGGATGATTTGAATTTATTTAAAAAAAGAAAAACAACAATTTTAAAGTCATTTTAACAGCTGAATTAGCCAAAATGCATCCTTTTAGAGTGAATGGGTTGATTTCATTAGGGAATGCACACACATAGAAAATAAAATTGTAATCATATAAGTTTCTGAGTATAAAATGTCTTTTAAGGACTTTATCCAAAGTCCCAACGGAGTTTGCTGGGTGACTGGACCGTATCCCGGGAACTTACAGGTGCAAGCCAGGGACCAATCCTGGGTCGGTGCCAACACAGCGCAGGACACATACACTCACACAATCACTCACACTTTACGGGGCCAATTAAGAGTCGCTAATTAACCTACAGTGCATGCTTTTTGACTGTGGGAGGACACCAGAGCACCTGGAGGAAACCCATGCAAACACTGGGAGAGCATGCAAACTCTACACAGAAGGCCCTACGGCTGACAGAGGACCTTCTCGTTGTGAGTTGGCAGCGCTTACCACTATTGAAATCACATTTTAAAATAATTTTATTTATTTTCCACAATGACATTTTTTCCTGATGATTTGGGCATCTTTGTGAATAATGAATTTACTACAAATATCTTAAAAATAATAGAAAAAATCTATCATGTCTTTTACTATTTTCTGCACATGTGCATGGGCCGCAGACTACTGCTTAGTGCTTAATGGTGGTCCCAGGGACAGAACCAATTGAAAATGCCTGATCTAGGGCTTGTTGGAGGTAAATGGAGGACCTTTACTTGCTTTTTTCTTACAGTAGTTTTATTTGTTTATATATAGTATATATGATAGTATATAGTTTCATAATTTTCATAATTTTTCATTTTAATCAGATTCAAATCAATTTGTGCTAATTCTTTTGTCTGATTGAGATCAGTTTGAATGTTCAAAAATTGTTATAAAATTGCATGCCATCTGAAGCCACAATCATATTATCATGCAGTAAAATCCCTGGACACATGGTTAAGATAAATTACCAATGCTGAATCATCTCCCACAATGTAAATGTAATTATAACACTGGAAACATTAATTCAACACTAGTAATTTTCCTGCGCAGCCGTCTACAACACCACCATCATTAATCATTTTATGATTCTCATTTATAATAGAACAAATAAGTGCATTCTGCTCTATTTGCATCCAATTGGACTGAAGAAAACACCATAAGCAGCTAAACACTGTAAAGATGTTTGACTCACTTTTACTCTCAGGACCTTACCATTTTTGCCCCCAAATGGTGCTGCTAAATATATTTTGTTCATGTAAATCTTAATGATTGACTAGTTTGAAAAATGACTTGAGGAGAAAGCAGAAATCTTATGATGCAAAAGTGTGTGTGGAGTGTGTGTGGAGTGCACGTAATAGGCCATTAGGCACACAGAGAACCTTTTTGATGTGAGAGAAGAGGAGAGCTTGTCCACAGAGACTGGAGAGAACAGGAGAGAAATAATCTCTGGATCATTTTCAGTAGATTAGGAACTACAAAAAGCACATTTACACTCCTTTATACATTTGTTAAATTGTCTCTGGATCATTTTCAGTAGATTACAAACTACGAAAAGCCACATTTGTACATGTTTAGACACTAGTCTTTTATCCTACTGACTTGAGTTCATAATTTTTATTAGACCATGTGGCATTAAATATGACTCTAACTAAATAAGACAATAGTAGGGTTGTGTCAGTACAGAATGGTAACGCTTCAGTTAACCGTACAGCTTATACATCAATGTTTGGTAAAAGTTCTGTATGATAAGATTTCGGGGATCGGTTGTTGGTCTACTTTTTGGCTTGGTGTGTGTGTGTGTCAGCTGACTGCAATCATTTACAAATGCAAATTTCCCATTAGTTTCATCTGCCATTTACATTTTTTCCATAATTTTATGCTGTCTTGGTTTTCACATTTTGAATTTCAGAATTGACTGATGCAGTACATGACCCAGTTTCCATGTGTTAATCAAATTGGGAGCAATTACAGACTCTTAAATAATGTTACGCCTCAGACATTTCGTTAGGTGTATTCACTATATAATGCTAATGGGGAAGGCAAAACAAGGAGAACAGCAAGACTCGTTATGAAACATAAGACAGAAATGAGCTTAGCACCAGAACACTGAATCTCAGAAGAGTGCAGGAAATAATGGAAGCATAAAATCACAAGGAAATAATGACTTGTTCTGTGGCGGCAATAGAATTTTGCTCTGCACATCAGTCCACTGTCTTCTGTTCTTGTTTGAACATGAATGTCAGTGAGTAGAAACTACATTTCACCCCTAAACAAACTGAAAACAAATACACAGGGTTATCTCCAGTAAGGCAGTGGTAGTGTAATGGTTAGATAGTTGCTAGTGCAGCCAGACGGCTGCCAATTGGAATCAGAGAATGATAAAGGTACTGTCTATAAGCACTGCCTCTTCTCTTACACAGATGCAAAGGCTCCATTTCACTGTGATGCATTATGTTTTGTTCATGATGGCAAATAGTCACTCATTTTTAACTCCAGTATTAAAATCTTCTGCTCTTTTGTGATTATCACTGGACAGCTAGCTAAACGAACACTGTACCGTAGTTTTAATTTTTGTCTTAGTGGCAGTAGTGCCTGCAGTTACAAAACCATGCTTTCTTTGCCCAGAAACAAATTGAGCTCTACACCAATGCAACGACTCTTTCGTCTTCTTGTGTGTGCCATTTTCTTCCTGGCTGCTGAGATTCCAGTTGATGCAGAACTTGGATGTCTAGACTGCAAATGTAGGCCGATTTGTCTTGCATTGTTTGGCAAACACACAGGCTGGTGCAGTCTGACAGCCAAAAGTCTTTTGAGGACAAGCCATTTAATATGGTGCAATTAGGCTAGCACCCTGATATATAACACAGCATTCTAGCAACATCACAGGAATAACCACAGGATTTCAGGCCAAAAGAAATGCAACATCAGCCGACTAGCCTTGATACATGATAGCAAAGCAACAGCAAACCAATACATTTGGCAAATGAAAAAGGAAATTGCTAAAATTGTGCTTCCAGATTATATAAATTTGGATTATGATTTATTAAAGCCCAGAATAGTGTGCACACTTAGTAACAAGGGAAAACAAGTGTTCATTATCTTTAACTATTTGTCAGATTTTTTTTAGTCATTCAACAAGACAGATTCAGGAGGAGCAGTGTGGTTTTCATCCTGGCCATGGAACATCTCTACACTCTCAGCAGGGTCCTGGAGGATGCATGAGAGTTTGCCCAACCAGTCTACATATGTTTTGTGGAGTTGGAGTTTGGAGTCAGAGTTTGGTCCACATTGCTGGCAGTAAGTTGGACTCATTTCCAGTGAGGGTTGGACTCTGCCAGGGCTGCCTTTTGTGAGGATTCTTTTATGGACAGAATTTCTAGGTGCAGCCAGGGCATTGCGTGGGTCTGGTTTGGTGACCTCAGGATTGCGTTTCTGCTTTTTGCAGATGATGTGATCCTGCTGGCTTCATCAGGCCATGACCTTCAGCTCCCACTGGAGCAGTTTGCAGCTGAGTGTGAAGCAGCTGGGATGCGAATCAGCACCTCCAAATTCGAGACCATGGTCCTCAGCTGGAAAAGGGTGGAGTGCTCTCTCCTGAAAGGGGATGATATCCTTCACCAAGTGGAGGAGTTCAATTATCTCGGGGTCTTGTTCATGAGTGAGGGAAGGATGGAGCAGGAGAGAGAAAGCTCTTGATTTACCAGTCAATCTACTTTCCTACCCTCACCTGTGGTCACAAGCTGTGGGTAGTGACCAAAAGAATGAAATCATGGATACAAGGAAATAGGTTTCCTTTGCAGAGTGGCTGGGCTCTCCCTTAGAGATAGGGTGAGAAGCTCAGTCATTTGGGAGGGACTCAGAGTAGAGCCGCTGCTCCTCTGCATCAAGAGGAGCCAGATGAGGTGGCTTGGGCATCTGGTCAGGATGCCTCCTGGACGCCTCCCTTCCAAGCATGTCCCACTAGAAGGAGGTCCCGGGGAAGACTCAGTACAAGCTGGAGAGTCTGTGTCTCCTGGCTGGCCTGGGAATGCCTCGGGATACTCCCAGATGAGCTGGACGAAGTGGCCAGGGAGAGGAAAGGCTGGGCTACGCTCCTTGGGCTGCTGCCCCACGACCCGACTCTGGTTGAGCAGAAGAAGATGGATAGATGGATGGATTATAGGGTTCCTTCCTGTCCGAACGTGCAGTGTCTCTTCAGTAACTTCTTTGTATTTTCCCTTGATTTAAGCAACATAATCAGTGTTAAAACATAGTCTAACTATGGTGGAGACTGAGATGCAAAAACCAACAGCATCCTTTCAGTGGATTTTCTCAACAAACAACAACATAAGTGATATCTGGTTGTAAGTAAGATCCCAAATAGCAAAAGATATTCATTAAACATAGAATTATTGTCTAAAAGGTTGCTCTGTGGTTGAGGTATACACTTAAATCAATACTTTTACAGAAATCTTGGTTTTATATGTTGAAAAAGAGACACTGAATCAATGTTGTCTAAGGGTCTTATTTTCAACATTGAAATCCTAACAAGTAGTCAATGTTGTCTTAATGTATTGCTGTGAGAGTGTTAAGTAGAGGACTGGGCATCTAAATTAAACATCATATGCTTTGGACAATGAACCATGTTTTTATTACATGCAAATACTCATATCCGCTGACACTACCTAACTTTTCCTTCCTTGACATTTACATCTACCTGGTACATAACCCATTTTCATATAAAATATGGCATCTCAATGAGAAGAAAATCTTTTTGCTTAAAAGAAAGGTAAGTCACGTTCTTTCGCTCAACCTTGTGTAAACAGTTGCTAGCACTATCTAGCTGTTTTTTTAGCAAAACAAAGGGGTAGGGTAAGCCATGTGAAATCATTGGTCAAATTGTAGAGCAGGGTTAGGTAGATAACTGAGGAATGAGCGATGTAAAAGTGATGTGAAGGCTGATAAATCTTGAGTGAACTATTTTTGGAATTGCAAGAACTGGGTGAACAATTCTCCATACGAGCAAGCTCCTTAGTTATTTACACATATCAGACATATGCGCTGTTTTCTGTAAACACTTTACACTTTTTACACATTATAAGTGTGCCATTTTGATTGTAGTTTTAAAAGTTTTACTTAACTTTACTTAGAATAGTTACTTTCTTCACAGCCATTGATATGCACATTTATTGATAACTAAGTTTAAAAGGATCCATAAGGAATGCTCCATGTTTTAAAACAAGCACATTTGTGCTCAATTGCACATTTGTGGGTTTGCAGCTATAGAAAGAAGGTAACTTATTTTAATTACTCTTATCTATAGCTATTTTAATTACTCCTTATGTTAAGCTGATTCAGTGAAAATAACTAATATTTTGTGACTGTTTAGAATCAGAATCAGAATCAGATTCAGGAAAAATCGAAATTGCTCGCATCACAACTGCACAATTCACAAAGACACAAGGTAAGAACAATAAGGAAATAACTACTCTGAAAAATATAGTTAAAGCTAAAATAAAAATACTCAGATAAAACCTTCGTACAATAAATAGAATAGACTATGTTGCCTTGAAAAGTACCTCCCATGAGTAAAATCTGAAACTACGACAAGCAATTGCTACAAAAATAGAATACAGATTCTAGATGTATTAAGAGTAAGAGTATTGCACATATATAGAATGTATTGCACATAAAAAATATATTGCACAGTATAAGATGTATTGCACATAGACGTATAGAGATATGGTGCACAGTGTATTGAAAATATATTGCACATGTTATATATATTGCTCATGTTATATATATTGTATATACAGTATATTGCAAATGTTAACAGAAGTTATTGTAAAGTATAGTTAAAGTCATTGTGCACATTATTGTAAGGGAGAGTGACAGAGGGAGCAGTTATAGAGTTTGATTGCTGTGGAAAGGAAGGATTTTCATTGTCGTTCAATGGAGCACTTTACGCTGATGAGTCTGTCACTGAAAGTGCTTTACAGCTCAGTCCCCACACTGTGGAGTGGGTGATTGGTGTTGTCCATGATGGCCTGAAGTCTGGACAGTGTTTTTCTTTCAGTCACCATCTCCAGAGTGTCTCGTTCCCCACCCACCACAGAGCCTGGCTTCTTGATCAGCTTGTTCAGTCTCTTAGCATCAGCTACTTTCTGGCTGCCACCCCAACACACCACAGCATAGAAAATAGCACTTGCCACCACAGACTCATAGGACATCTGCAACATGGAGTTGTAGACTCTAAAGGATCTGAGTCTCCGTAGGAAATACATCCTACTTTGACCTTTCTTGTGGGTAGCCAGTGAGTGTGAGTTTATTGTCCATGTGCAGACCAAGGTATTTGTATTCCTGAACAATCTCCACACCCACCCCCTTGATAGACAGGGGAGAGACAGGAGCCTGTGATCTTCTCAGTTCTTTTGTCTTGCTGATATAGAGCTGCAGCTGATTCAGCTCACACCAGTCAACAAAACTGTCCATAGTCCTTCTATATTCTATATCCTCTGATTGTCTGATATATCCGACTATTGCTGAATCATCTGAGAATTTCTGCAGGTGACAGCCCTCAGTGTTGTGTCTAAAGTTGGATGTGTACAGGGTGAAGAGGAATGGTGATAAAACAGTCCCTTGAGGAGCTCCAGTACTGCACTGCACTGTTTCAGACACACAGTCCTGCAGCCTCATGTACTGTGGCCTGTCAGTGAGCTAGTCCATAATCCAAGAGACTAAGGGAGCCTGAATCTGCATCGCAGAGAGCTTACTCCCCAGCTGGGCTGGCTGAATGGTGTTGAAGGCACTGGAGAAATCGAAGAACATGATCCTCAGGGATGCTCCAGGTCTGTCAAGATGACTGTAGGCACAGTGTAGCAGATGATGACATCCTCCACTCTGAGTCTGGCCTGATAAGCAAATTGCAAGGGATCTAATGATGGCTTGACCAGTGGGTGTAGTGAATTCAGGACCAGCCTCTCGAAGACCTTCATGCTGTGTGACGTGAGTGCAACAGGCCTGTAGTCTGATGGGGCACTGGAGTAAGCATTCTTTGGCACAGGGACCAAATTGAAGATCCTCAGCAGTAGTCCACATAGCTGAGTAGCGCACAGCTTGAGCACATGGCTTATGCCATCTGGGCCCAGCACCTTGGCCGGATGGAGTCTGCATCACCATCACCATCACTGAGGACAAAGTGGGTGGTGCAAGGGTGTTCGAAGTGTTCTCAGGAGAAGAGTGGGTGGGAGCGCTAACAGAGATGGTGGGGGAGAAGAACAGACAGAGGTGGAGTTACATCCTGGAGGGGCACTGGGGTAGAAGGGCAGAGAAACATCAATATAGGAGGGTAGAGAAATGTTGCAAATATTGAGGGTCGTGTTGGAGCTGGACATGACATTGTCAAACCTGTTAAAGAACTGGTTGAGTTCATTAGCCTTCTCAACATCTCCATCTGTCATGTAGCCAGTAATCGTCTTCATGCCCCTCCACACATCTCTGGTGTTATTCTGCTGCAGCTTAAGCTCCAGCTTCCTCCTGTAGCTGTCTTTTCCCTCCTTTAGCTTCACAGACAGATGTCTTTGTGCCCCTTTGGCTGCCTCTCTGTCACCTGATCTAAAAGCCTCCTTCTTATCATTCAGGAGGGCTTTAATGTCCTTGGTGACCCATGGTTTGTTGTTAGGGAAGTGGCATTTAGATTTAAGTGGTACATTGAGATCAACACAAAAGTTGATGTAATCTGGGACACAGTCTGTAAGGCTATCAATGTCTTTTCACTAGAGCCAGGTATGTTGGTTGGAGATGAATTGATCAGATTCACAGGGGAGGAATGGCTGTGCAGCAATATGCTTCTTTAACATTAGCATACAGCAAGTCTACTGTCCTATTCTCCCTGGTTGGACAGTCTATGTACTGTGTAAAAGTGCTTAGTGTCCTGTTTAGAGAGATGTGTTTGCAGTCTCCCAAGATCAGGATGAAAGAATCCAGGTGCCTCGTCTGGAGTCTCGCGGTCACAGATTGGATGATGTCACATGCAGTCATTGTGTCAGCCAAAGGAGGAATGTAAAAAACGAAGGTGATCACATGTGAGAATTCTCTGGGCAGGTAATAGGAACAAAGCCCTACTGCTACTAACTCAACGTCCAGGCTACAGATGCATTCCTTAAGCACAATGTGATTAGGGTGACACCATCTCTGGTTTACAAAAAGGACGAGTCCTCCCCCATTATGCTTACCACTCTTGTGCTGATATCTATCCCCCAAACAGATGAAAAGCCAATAACCTCCACAGCATTCCTGCTTCGACCCGTCGCTCCTCCGTGGCATCCTCTCTTAGTTAATAATAGGTGTTAGATACATTAGTACTGGCTAATGTCGGCCTCACTAATTGGCAGGAAGATAACGTTAGCTAAAAAGTGGTGCCAACTAATATTAAGCTAAATAGCTGGTAAGTGGTGTTAGCTTACAAATTTAGCCAGTGTAGCTAAATAATAAACAAGTGGCTATCGATTAAGTGAATAATTTAATGAGTGTCATGTCTGTGAGAGCAGCGCAACACCATCTCATTTGCTGAGAGCTCCTGAGTTGTCTTTTGCTGTCTTTTTTTTTACTACAATTCAAAGTTTTACAAGCAAGAGATGAAACCCTAAGACTACAAAGATTCTTTATGTGGCATTACGTGATGGTCAAAAAACTGTAACGCTCCTGAGCTATCAGCTCTATCACATTCAATGTGAAACTAGTTCTTTTACGTTTTTACATCTTATATATACCTCAGATTACACGTTAGGCACGTATTACTTCTACTGTTACATACTAGTATGTTTAACATGCATACGTTTTGATAGAATTCTATTACGTAGCACTGTACGTGCAAAGTTATGGAAGGTTCCAGAAACATTTCTCTACTTTCTACTGCAAACAGCTACAAAACATTAAATCTAAATGTTCACACATTCATACACACAAAATGGCTCTAACATCCCATCCTCTAATTGATTAGGCATTAGCATATCAATTACCAACTTAAATTCAGAGCCATTAACGTTTATCTAGGTAAGTTCTTTTCCTCGTTCTGTGTCCAACAAGACAAGCTTAGTGATGGGTTTTCGTATGGTGCCTGTCTTTATCCGGACCTCGGCGCTGCGAACTACACCTCTTGAGTCTGACATGACTTTGGTGATTCTTCCCAATGACCAGGATCTTCTTGGGAGGGACGGATCGAACACAACGACGACATCTCCTACCTCGAAGTTTCTCTTCAGCCCACGCCGATTTTGCCGTTCTTGCAGAAGTGGTAGATACTCTCGGGTCCATCTTCTCCAGAATAAGTCTGTCATGTACTGGACTTGTTTCCAGCGTCGTTTGGCGTAGATATTGTCTTCTTTAAACAAGCCGGGCGGCAGAATAGGATTTTTGTTTTGCTCAAGTATATGATTTGGTGTCAGTGGCTCAAGGTTATTGGGGTCATCTGAGCTCATAGGGGTCTTCCGTTGACGATCTTCTCGATTTCACTCAAAAGACTTCGTAATCCATCATCATTCACCACTTGTTGCCACATGACGGAGATTATCACCTTCTTTACTGTTCTGATTTGACGCTCCCACACTCCACCATGATGAGACGTGCCGGGTGGGTTGAGGATCAACTGGTTAGGCACGTGAAGAGTTCTCCATGGCTCGCCCTATTTTCACCTCAAAGGGACCGAAGTAGTCCACGCCTATGCTTGTGAAGGGAGGTTTGCTGAGATGTAGCCAGTCTTCTGGTAGGTCTGCCATCTTCTGCTCTCCAACCTTTGCGTTCAATCTTCTGCAGAGGTTACATCTTGAGATTACGGTTCTCGCTGCTGTGTTTGCTTTAGGTATCCAATACCTCTGTCTTAATTTGGCTACCGTAATTTCTGCCACCGTGCCCTGTGATTTCGTGGATGTGGTGAAGAATGAGGTGAGATATTGAGTGTTGTTTATGCAGAATAGCAGGTTGTTTAGCTTCTTCAGGCATCGCCGATTTGTTCAGCCATCTACCTACTCTCAGCACTCCGTCTTCTAGGTATGGATCTAGTTTGGAGATTGAACTGTTTTGTTTCACATGAGAGTTTTCTTGCTGCAGTGCCTTTATTTCTTAAGTGTAGGTTTGCTTCTGACTACTTGATCAGCTCAATTTTGGCTTTGGACAAGTCTTCAATGGTAAGATCAGTCTTTGTTGTGTACTTTTTTAATATGCACATTTGTAGTTGGAATATGGATTCCTCGCCCTCTGGGCTAATTGTTTCAGGCTTTCCTATAGCCTCCCTTAAAGGAACACACCACTTTTTTTGAAAATAGGCTCATTTTCCAACTCCCCTAGAGTTATATAGATGTGTCTTACCGTTTTTGAATCCATTCAGCCGATCGCCGGGTCTGGCAGTAGCAATCTTAGCATAGCTTAGCATAAATCATTGAATCAGATTAGACCATTAGCATCTCACTATAAAATGACTAAAGAGTTTTGATATTTTTCCTATTTAAAACTTGATTCCTCTGTAATTGCATCGTGTACTAAGGCTGGCGGAAAATGAAAAGTAGCGATTTTATAGGCTGATATGGCTAGGAACTGCACTCTCATTCCGGCGTAATAATCAAGGAATTTTGTTGCCGTACCATGGGTGCAGCAGGCGCAATGATATTACGCAGCGCCTGCTAATAGCCTAACTTCTGTCAACAAAACCAACGTGACCACCTGCTTGCACAGGGAGCGTGCCTTGCAACCATGGAGACATTAGTAAGAGACGATTCAGAAAACATTTTCTTTGGTGCAGATCCTGAACCATATCTGTTTGAACCTGAATACACAAAAGACGAACTTTTAGAGCGTGAAAGACAGGAAAGTGTGGAAAGTGTAGCTGAACAGTCTATGGCAAAGCAGCTAGCCATTTCGTTGCTTGTTTTTCGTTGGAATTCTATGAAACATGACGGTGGAATACACCTTCGACTTACTATTACAGCCCTTTACAACGCACACAACAATGGCTAATTGCACGCAGGTAAATCCAGCCACTAAGCAACTCGCCGGCTGTAACTCAGCAACTACACAAACATAGTGCCGGTCACTTTGGAAGTTACCTAGCTGGGGACTTATTTCAGGCGCTGCGTAATATCATTGCGCCTGCTGCACCCATGGTACGACAGCAAAATTCCCTTAATTATTACGCTGGAATGAGAGTATAGTTTCTAGTCATATCGGCCTATAAAATTGCTACTTTTCATTTTCCGCCAGTCTTAGTACACGATGCAACTACAGAAGATTCAAGTTTTAAATAGGAAAAATATCGAAACTCTTTAGTCATTTTATAGTGAGATGCTAATGGTCTAATCTGATTCAATGATTTATGCTAAGCTATGCTAAAAGTGCTACCGCCAGACCCGGCAATCGGCTGAATGGATTCAAAAACGGTAAAACACATCTATATAACTCTTGGGGAGTTGGAAAATGAGCCTATTTTCAAAATAGTGGAGTGTTCCTTTAATGGTTTTCTTACTTTACTTAGGTCCAACAGCTCCTTTCTCAAGTGTAGAATCCAGGCGGTTGCTTTCTTTAGTTTGTTCCAACTGGAGTAATACGCTATAAATCGGTCTGTTGGATCTTTATTGTCTGTCCCTGAACTTAAATGCAGTATAGCGGCTGATATTTTCACCTCTTCGTCGTGTTCTGTCAGGTCGTTTTGCTGTTCAGGTTGTTCTGGCCATTCATTCTCGTTCACTAAGAAACTAGGCCCTTGGAACCAGCTCGTACTTGCCATGAAGCTATCTACATTTGAGCCTCGCGACACCAGTTCCGCAGGGTTCTGGGAGGTGTTGACATACCTCCATTGGGCGTGGGTAGTAGCTTCTCTTATGAAGGAGACACGGTTTGCCACAAAGGTTTTAAAATGAAGGGCGTCATTCTCGATGTATTTTAGTACTGTAGTACTGTCTGTCCAGAAGATTGAGTTTGTCAAAGGGAGTTGAAGTTCTTCCTTTAGTAGTTGGTCTAATTTGACTGCAACCATCGTGGCTGTCAGCTCTAATCTAGGGATTGTGATTTGCTTAAGAGGGGCGACTCTAGATCTACCCATCAAAAAACAGACATGTTTCTCTTCTTGCTCGTTTGTTAACAAGAGATATGACACTACGCCATAACTGTTCTGACTTGCATCTGAGAAATGATGAATTTGTGCAGACTTCATGGGGCTGAATAAGATGGGCTTGAAACATCGGTCCATGCGAAGTTCTGCCAACTTTTCAAGGTCTGATAGCCATTTCTGCCATGCTCGACGTGGCTTGTCAGGAACCTCTTCGTCTCAGCCCATTTTCTCTTTATGAAGATCCCTTTTGATGAGCTTAGCAGGTAGGACAAGCGGTCCTAAGAATCCCAGGGGGTCATACACTGAACTAACAACTGAGAAAATGCCTCGCAAGGTGTTGGGTTTGTTGGGTAATTGGATCTTGAATCTGAAACTATCAGAGTTTGTACACCATTGTACGCCTAGCGCTCGTTCTATTGGTTGCATATTGTGTTGGACCATATGCTGTGAAAACCACTTTAGGTCTTTAACCTCTTCTGCCCTTTCACTGTCAGCAATAGAACTCAGCACCTTCCTACTGTTGCTTACCCACTTAGTCAAACGAAACCCACCCCTGGCACACAAGTTTGTTAGTTCTTTCATAAGACTAATGGCTTTGTCTTCTGTGGCAACCAATTTCAAGCAATCATCTACGTAGAAGTTTTGAAGGACTGTCTGTGTGACCTCTGTCAATGTCTCTGCAGGTGCATCTAATGCTGTTCTTCTTAGCGCATACGAGGAGCAACTGAGAGATGACGTAGCCCCGAATAGGTGCACACACATTCTGTATTCTTTTACCTTCTCATTTAGTTCTCCATCTGGCCACCACAAGAAGCACAGTAAGTCTGTATCCTCTTCTGGCACTCACACTTGATAGAACATGGATTCTATATCTGCCATGAGAGCTATAGGCTCTTGCCTAAACCTCAGCAGTACCCCAAGAAGAGTGTTTGTGAGATCAGGTCCCTGTAGTAGTTGTTTGTTCAATGATGTTCCTTGGTACACTGCTGCACACAACACAACCCTTAGCTTTTTCTTTTTTGGATGGTACACCCCGTGATGTGGGATAAACCATACTCTGCCATCGCTATGGCTCACTTGTTCTTCTGGAACTTTTACAGCATAACCTTTCATTAGAATGTTGTCCATGAATTTTTTGTAATCTTGGTAGAAGTCTGGGTTTTTATCTAGCTTTCTCTTTAAGGAATCAAGTCTTTGTTCAGCTGCTCCACGATTGCATGGCATCTTGACTTCATTTTTCAGGGGCAGTTTAATGCAGTAGTGGCCGTTTGTGAGACGTGCCGATGTCGACACAATTTGCATGAATTGCTTATCTTGTTGTGAAGGCTCTTGTTTGTCTTCGCACTGACGTTCTGGGAAGTCAATCTCATAGTATTTTGCTAGCATCTCCCCGATGTCAGATTTGGAGATAAAATTGATAAGAAAGTTTAGCTCATTAGCATTATTTAATTCCTGATCTTTGTATCCACTAACTGGCCCATAGACTGCCCAACCCAGTGTGGTTTTCACAGCATATGGTCCATTGTTCTGACTATTAATGACTTCCCAGGGTTCCATGGCTTGACAGACATTAGAACCGATGAGAAGGCCAATGTCTAACTCTAGTACTGTTTCTGGAACTGGTACCTGATTCAGATAAGGCCATTTAACCAAGTTTTTTTTCTGTGGTATGTTAGCCTTTGTTGCAGGTATGTCTGGTTGTGTATACACATCTGGCAAGCTAATGTACTCTTCTTCATCTAAACCACACACCATCGAGCCCCTTATAGTGTAACAACCCACTTTCTGTTCTTGTGTCATTGTGCAAAGAACAAACTCTTTCTTTTTGCCCCGGATGCCCAACCTTTTGGCTAAATCCTCACTACAGAAGGTTGCAGTGCTCCCTGTATCTAAGAAGGCATAGGTTTCAACCTCCCTTGGCTCATTCTTATATTTCACTTTGGCAGGTACTATGGGAAGTATAACTTTGTTCCCGGCCCCATTATGCTCTTCCCCTTCAGGCCCTGCCGCTAAGAATGCATTTGTTATTACAGTCTTGCCCTTTGCATTGTCGCCTATGGAGGTGGCATTGTCCTTGATATTTTCTGTCTTTGCTGCCTTTTACGTGTGAAGGATATCGGGATGTTTAAGTAAACAGTCTTTGCACGTGGCTTTGTTAACATAGTCCTTGGAAAGATGTCTGTTAGCAAGACACCCAAAACAGAGCCCACATGTTTTCAGAAATTCAATTCTTTCCTTCCAAGCCAGTTCCCTAATTTTGCGACACAAGTTTAAGGCGTGATTTTTTTTTTACAATACAAACATGGGCTTCTGAAAGCGGTAGCTGACTTATCGACTGTAACTATGGGTTTTTGTCTCCTTGACCCTTTATGACACATTTATCTGTATCGGATGAGTTCACTGCAAAGCTACTTCTTTTGTGTTGACCTTTTCTGAAGCCTGGGATAGAGTCTTGGATATCCCCAAACAATGGGTTGTTAAATGCTTTAGCTTGTTGACAAATGAAGTCTACCAAGTCAGAGAACTTGACGTGTCTTCGCTTATGTCTTAAATATGCTGAGCAGACTGTCTCCACATCTTTCTCATGTCGTATGGAAGTTTGCATGTGAGGCACTTCATGTTGGTTTTGGTGTTCAGTTCTGCGACACAGTTTGCGTCATCCACCGCATTACGGCATCCGGTCAGGAACAAAGCAAAGGCGTTCAGTCCCTTTTTATCTTCTGATTTTATCTGTGGTCACTCTATTGCCTTTTCGATGTAGGCACTACTTATTTTTCGCCTATCGCCAAACTGACATTCAAGCAGTTTTTTAGCTTGTTCATATTCTTGTTCTGGGGGCATGTTCTCACAGCTACTAACAAGTTCTTGTGGCTCCCCTCTTGTATACTGTTTTAAGTAGGCTTTTCGAAGGCTTTTATGAAAGATCTGTAATTAAGAGGATCTCCTGTAAATATGAAAATTTCTCTACGAGGCAGTTGAGTCAGACTTTGTTGTTTGATGAGCATCTCAGTGGTATTATTCTGACGCTCAGCCATCTTGTTCTGATGCTCAACCACTTCGGTCTGACGCTGCAGTATGTGACATATGTCTTTAGTAGAATCTAGTTGCTGAATTTCTCTTGCGGGCAAACTAAACTGTCCGCTTAAGGGTTTTACAGTTGGCTTCAAACTGAATTTGTTAGGTTCAAATCTAGATTGTCTGCCTAAGGGATTTGCAATTGGCTTCGAACTGATTTCAGGCGACTTGTTAGGTTCAAAATGCTTGCTGTTATCGATTTGTTCTTTCTTTATGCTAGTAAAAGTTTTGGCTTGATTCTAGACGGCTCTGAGGAGTCGTCTGATGACTCATGTCTGCCCTCACACCCTCTATAGACCTTTAATCTAGCATTTGACACGGCAAGCTCAGCCTGTATTTGCAACTGCTTCTTTTTTTTGCTCTCAAGCGAGCCTCCTCCTGTTCCATTTCTCCCCTCAAATGAGCTTCTTCTTGTTCCAGTTCTACTTCCTCCTCAATAATCTCAGCCTGTATTTGTAACTGCTTCTTTCTTGCTCTCAAGCGAGCCCCCTCCTGTTCCCTTTCTCCCCTCAAATGAGCTTCTTCTTGTCCCAGTTCTGCTTCCTCCTGAATAATCGCTGCTTTAACTAACAATGCTTCATGATCTGCTTGGAGCCTCATTCTAACCAAGCTAGTACTAGATCTTTGAGATGTATGACTTGCACGACTCCCGGCTCTGCTTGAATGGCTTTTATAACTTTTATAACTTTTAACAGAACTGGCACTAGAAATACTATCTGAGGGACCGGCGTCTTCTTCCCTTTGAGGGCCGTGGGATTGTCTTACGTGGACAATCCATTCTTCTACACGTTGTATGAACAACTTTAATCCTGTCTGCCTGCCTTCAAATGTTTCCCGATCATCCTCTATTTCATCTTCATGCCACAGCTTCCACAACTATTCAGTAGCTTGTGTGTATTCGTCTAAGTGTCTGACTTTGGCAAAGCTTTCTCTACAGTGTCAATATTGAGTACATCTTGCATCAATTCCTCTAAATTGCCTTTCTCCCTTTTTAGATACGACAGCTTCCCCCATGACTATTCTTTAACTTTCTCTCATCCGTTTCCTCTTCTTCGGTCTCTGGTGCACTCTCTTGGTCTACAAGCGCAGCCACTGTCTCTGCTTCCATTTCGTTGCGATTCTCAACACACTGCCTGTGACGTTTCCTCTAACGTTACACAGCACTCTTTCAACTAATTCACTGCTTGTGAAAAGAGTTTCTTAATGTGCAGAATCATTTCTCTTAAGCCTTAAGCTGCTTACTAAACTGGAAGCTCTGTGGACGTTTACTTTCGCTTTTCTTTGGATTTACTTCGTTGACAAGCTAGCCAGCTGTCTAACGCAAAGGAAGAGAACTTTCTCACCTGGCACTTTCGGACTTCTTTGGACCTTGATTCTTCGGATCCTCTTCGGACTTCCTCTTCGGACCTCTTTTTCGGGGGAAGCTTGACGCATCCGTCGCAAGATGTCAGTAAGTTTTTGGATTTCTTGAGTAGTTTTTTGACTTATTTTGAGAGCAGCGCAACGCCGTCTCATTTGCTGAGAGCTCTTGAGTTGTCTTTCGTCATCTTTTTTTTACTACAATTCAAAGTTTTACAAGCAAAAGATGAAACCCTAAGACTACAAAGATACTTTACGTGGCGTTATGTGATGGTCAAAAAACTAATGCTCCTGAGTTATCAGCTCTATCACATTCAATGTGAAACTAGTTCTTTTACGTTCTTACATCTTATATATATACCTCAGATTACGACACGTAAGGCACGTATTGCTTCTACTGTTACATACTAGTATGTTTAACATGCATACGTGTTGATAGAATTCTAACGTAACACTGTACTTGGAAAGTTATGGAAGGTTCCAGAAACATTTCTCTACTTTCTACTGCAAAGAGCTACAAAACATTAAATCTAAATTTTCACACATTCACATACACACAAAATGGCTCTAACAATGTCCACATCTCCTCCCTGACTCACCAGAGTTTTAATAATGTGGATTGATAAATCTCTGTGTGGTTTGTACTATATATCTGTTCCCTTTGAATCTCCAGTCACTTTCTGGTTTGTCTTGTGTGGTGTTGGGCTTCACATTCCCAACTGTGTTTAGTTTTGTTTTGATTAGTTCTTGTTTATCATTGATTTATTAGTTGTGAATTAGTTTGTATCTTTTTATTTAAAGCCAGTTTTGACACCATTGTCCACAAAGGTCTTTTTGCCATCATGTAACCATCTTTGTTCCATCTACAGAGAGAGAGTATTGCTGCCGTTTCATCAGCACACTCACAGCTGACAGTGCTACAATCATGTCCAGTACCCGTTTCCCTGGTGTAACCAACAGTGCAAAGTCACCATGCCTTGCTTCCAGAAAGGTACGCAGGGTATCCTGAGGGGTGTCGTAACTTTATCCTGGCATGTGAGTTATATTTTGAGGAGTATCCGGAGATGACACCAAGGCAGAAGATCGCCATGATAATCCAGCATCTCATGGGGTGAGCTCAGCACTGGGTAGCAGCCGTTTGGAGTTCCAGAGGTCTTTACACCTAGGATTACTCAGCTTACTCGGCTTTCACCTACCTTTTCCTCGTAAAACCTCCCAACTCCCTGCTGACGCACCCTAGTCCCTAGTCTGCACTGAGAAACACCCACTCAGGAAGCAATGGATTTGGGGTCGATGAAGAGATGACAGCAATGAGTGGGTCTTTACCTCTGCCGCAGTGCCAAGGACACAAGGTGACTCAGTGTCCCCTCCAGGAGAAACAATTGAAGAAGGTACCAAACCAAACTCTGTCAACATACCAATTTATTATTTCTGGTGTTCTTTTTGTTGATTCTAAGTATGTTTCTGTGTCTGTCCAATTTGGGATCGGCTGGCAATTTTATTTCTCAGTCCCTAGTGTTGTCCTTGTGTGAGCCTGTTGTCGACATTGCCAGCCCCATCATTGTGAAGGCCTTGGTCCCCACCCACCCAGTTAGCTCAAGACCCATCCACAATCTCACAGTGCCACTCCATCTGGACATTCCCCCACAACACACTGAATCTATTCAATTCTTAGTTTTAGAGCACCATCACCCAGCCATAGTGTTAGATTTGCCATTGTTATGCAGACACAGCCCCACTATAGATTGGAACACAGCTTTAGTCCCCAATTGGTCCCCACATTGCACAGAATGACAACACATCCATTCCCTTTCCATTCATGCCACCTCTGTGGAGAGCCCAAAAGCACACCTTCCTATCAACAATCCCAGTCAATATTTTGAGTTAGCTGAGGTGTTTAGCATGTCCAAGGCTGCACGTCTCCTGCCTCACCGACTGTGAGACTGTGCGATTGAGATTTTGACTGGAACTGTACTCCCTTGGTCCTGGGTCTATCCATTGTCTGAGGCTGAAACCAAGGCAATGGAGGATTATGTGGCTGAGGCGCTCATGCAGGGTTTGATTAGCCAGTCCACATACCCTGCCTCTGCCAGTTTCTTTTTCATTGAGAAGAAGGACAGAGGACTCCAGCCCTGTATTGAATACCTTCAGCTCAATGCAGTCACAGTGATGTATCCTCACCCCCTTCCGCTCATCCCTGTGGGCATTGAACAACTCAGGGGAGCAAAGTTTTTTATGAAGCTTGATCTCCAGAGTGCGCACAACCTGGTGCATGTGCAGGCAGGTGATGAATAGCAGACAGCATTCAGCACAATATCAGGTAATTATCATTACAACACTAATGCTCCATCTTTCAGAGATATGCTGAACCATTTTGTGATTGTCTATTTAGATGAAATTCTCATCTACTCTCAAGATCTTCACACTCACATCCAACATGTCAAGAGAGTGCTCCACTGCCTGCTCACACACAGGTTGTACGCCAAAGCCAAGAAATATGAGTTCCATAAACAGGAAATCTAATTTCTTGGCTATAACATTGGGATGTTGGGGTGGTATGAATGAGAATAAGGTGTCAGCAGTGACTGAGTGGCCAAATCCCACAACGGTGAAGAAGATGCAGCAGTTCCTGAGGTTCGCCAACTTTTATCAATACTTCATCCGGGGCATCGGCACTGTGGCAGCGCTGCTTACCAGCCTCCTTAGAGACAAACCAAAGAAACTGGTTATGATGGAACAAGCCTGTGAGGCATCCCAAAAACTAAAGAAATTGTTTACACAGGCACCAATCTTAAAAATGCCAGACCCTTCTAAGCCTTTCATAGTCATGGTGGATGCCTCTGAAGTAGATCTGGGGGTGGTGCTGTCACAGAGGCATGGGGACCCAGAAAAGCTCCATTCATGCACCTTCTTCTCAAGCAAGCTGATGGAGGCAGAGCGGAATTATGTCATAGGTAACCACAAACTGTTGGCTTTCAAGGCGAGGTTAGATCAGTGGCTGAAGGGTGCTCATCATCCTTTTGTCATATTCACAGATCATCAGAATCTGGAATACATTTGTCAGGCCAAGAGACTCAACCCTAAACAGGGTTGATGGGTGTTATTCTTTACCTGCTTAAATCTCACCATCAGGTACCGTCCTGGGTCAAAAAACAATAAAGTCAATGCCCTGTCTAGGTGTTTCGCTCTGCCAGAGGCAGTCAAGGTTCCGGAGCCCTTTTTGCCACCCAAGATGGTAGTGGCGCCAGTGGCCTGGGACCTGGATGGAGAGATTGCCTGGACAAAGGGGCAGCAGCCTCCACTGCCAGGTTGTCCTCCCAGATGGGTCTTCATACCAGAGTCACTGCAGGATCAGGTGGTAGAATGGGCCCACATTATGTGGTCATCTGGGAATATCTGGGACCTTGTGCCTCTTGCAGTGAAATTATTGGTGGCCCACAATGCAGCCGAGTGTTCTGTGAACGGTTGCCGCTTGCTCAGTTTTTGCTACCACCAAGGGTTCTCCTGCCAGCAAATTAATATCCCTGCCAGTACAGGCCATGGTCTCACATGGCGGTAGACTTTGTGACGGACCTGCCAGTATCAAAAGTGTGCACCACTATACATGTATTGGTGGACTGTTTCTCAAAGGGTTGTCAATTTCTTCCTCTTGTTTCTCTTCCCTCTGCCCTGCAGTTGGCTGAAGCTCTGTTCCAGAGCATGTTCCGGGTCTATGGTCTGCCAGAGGATATCCTCTCCGACTGTGGCCCCCAGTTCGTCTCATGGGTCTGGAAGGCTTTCATGGCCAATCTGGGGGTCACCATTAGCCTGACCTCAGGTTACCACTCCCAGGCTGAACACCATCCAGGAGCTTGGGAAATTCCTCTGGTCATGCTGTAGTGCCCAGCAGCATGACTGAGTGGAGTTTTTGGTATGGGCTGAGTATGCCCAGAATTCTAGCCTAACCTCCTTAGATTGTGTGGCACGTAACAAACAACCAGATCGGGCTGGTTAAATAGCCTGGCTAAGCTAACTAGCACCAATGAGGAAGTGACACACAAACAGGAAGGGGAACCCGTCACCGATGACGCGGACAACCCGGAAGTGAGTGGCAGGAACTTCTTAAAGGGGCAGACACCCGTCACCAAGACAACCAAACGCGACACGTCAAACCTCAGGTTTAATACTCTGGCGAGTCCGAGCGTCGGGGAGGAGGTGCAGACATGACAGTGGTAACATATTTGTGTACATATAATTGAATTCTTACCTAAATGTACTGATGTAATAACATTATTAACAATAGCTGTGTTAACAACAACAACAATAATAATAATAATAATAATAATAATAATAATAATAACAA